>LPNX010999548.1:113210-174752 GCA_001517045.1 Pseudotsuga menziesii
ATAGTCGAGCCATGGTTAACCAAAAAAATAAACCATAGTAAAACATAGACAACCAAAGTAAAACATGTTCAATTCAAGTATACCAATTTGAACATGGTCAACCATGGTTGATTTATGCTAGTAATAGTTAACCATAGTAACACATGATCAACAATGGTTAACCATACCCAAGCAAACACAATGATGGGAAAAGATAATCAAACATGATTACCCATAGTCAACCATATTGGTCAATAATAGTAAACCATTGTTAATTGTGTTCAACCATGGTTCCATGGTCAATGATTATACTAAAGTCAATCATTTTAAACTAAATTCACCCTTCGTCAAACATCACAAGTAATCCATGATTAAACATCACAAACTTTAGTCAAGGGCCATCTTCAACAATGGTAAAACATAGTCAACCATAGAGAACCATGGTCAAACATGTTTAACCATAGTAAGACATGGACAACCAAGGTAAAACATGGTCAATCGTGGAAAAACATGGGAAAACATGGCCAAACCATGGTTAACCATAGTCAAACATGGTTGACCATAGTTTAACATGGTTATCCATAGTTAAACATCGTCAAACATATTTATCCATAGTTAACCACAAACAAACATGGTTAATAATAAATAAACATGGTTGACTATGGTCAACTAATGTTAATTATAGTTAACCTTAATCAACCAAATCAACCATAATCAAACATAGACAACCATGGTCAAGTTTGACCATTGTCTAACTTGGTTATATATATTCCAATATATTTATCCATGTAGTCAACCACAAACATAAACAAACATGCTCGACCATGGTCAACCAATTTTAATTTATGTCTACCATGTCAAACATGATTAACCATGGTTAACCGTGTTGAATCATAATCAAAAAGTGCCCAACATTCTCATCTATAGTCAATCATAGTGAATTAAATGCCAACTATAGTTAACCATTATTAACCATGAGAAACCATAGTCAACCATGGTTAAATATAGTCAACCTTGGTCAACCAAATGAACTATAGTCAAATATAGTGAACCAACATAAAACGTATTGAAGAAAAAATCATGATCAAAATCAAACATGCTCAACCATGATCAATATTATTCAAACATCGTTAACTATAATCAAACACATTATACAACTAGACGGGAACTTTGGGCTCAAAACAAGAACTCTTGCCATAAAAACTCAAACTTTTGTTTCAAAACATCAAAAACAACCCATGGATCGGAAATTAGTGCTACTAGTAGCACCATTTTTCTTGGATCTAAAATTTTTACCTTTTGGAAACCTTGGCTAGTGTTGGTGCAATCAAAACTCTAAAATCAACCCCTAAATTGAAAAGTACTAGAGCTACCAATAACTTATTTTTTTATGTTAAAATTACAAAACCTCGGTTAGCGTCGATGCAATCAAAACCCAAAATCAACCACCAAATCAAAAAGTGATGCTACTAGTGCCCCCCTTTCTTTTGTCAAATTACTAGTGCATGCATTTTGAAACCATGCATGGTGAAATGATTTTTTTTTTAAAATCAATTTTAAAGAGATAGGAAGGCTCAATTTTAATTACAAAAATTAATTTTCCTCGAAAAATTTAAAATTAGATACATTTGAGAAAAACATTTAAAAAATTAAAATGCCATAATTTTTTTAAATAAAATTGAAAAAAACACTATTTAATTAAAAAAAAAATATTTAAAAAACAAATATTAAAAAGAAAACTAAAAACTAAAAAATAATGAAAAACTCAATCTCAAAAAAAAATTAAATTACAAATTTAAATTAAAAAATGAAAAAATAAAACAAAACTAATTTTTTTAATTTTAATTAAAAAAAAAAGTAAAATTTAAAAATTATAATTAAAAAAGAAACAAATAAAAATGAATGGGGGGTGGTATGGGAAGTCGATTCCCATAATCGAGTTTCCACTCCCGCATCGCTTTCCCTTTCATCACCTCTCTTCTTCCTCCCTCCACCTCTCATGCTCCCTTTGCTCCACCCCTCCCCCTCGTGTGCCCTCCCCTTCCTCTCCTCTCATGTATCTAGGGGCACAAAGGGATGTGGGAGGGGTTGGGTGCACGAGGGTACATAGGGGAGAGGAGGGTGAAGGGGGAGGGTGGTGGCTTGATTATGGGAATTGAGCCCCCCCACCCAATGTTTTTGTTATATATACATTATTTATTTTAATTTTAATTTTTTTATTTAAATTTTACTTTTAATTTAAAAAAAAATCTCTACTTTTTATTTTGTATTTTTTTAAATTTTTTTTCTTTTAAAATTGATGGAAATGCTTCCTATTATTGATTAAGATAGTAAACTGGAGAACATGGCCGACTTCCAGTTCTTTCCCAACTACCATGCTAAGTACCCTCGTTCCTTGTTTCAAAACCCTCCTCTTCTTCCTCTCCTAAGTTTATAGCTTTAGAGTCCTCTTACCATCTCTCAATTCTTCAACAGAAAATATCTGCTTCTTGGGTCTAGGGAGATGCCTTAAACTGATTAGGATTTTGGCTTCCTTTACATAATTCCAATAGGATATTAGAATCCACCCTAAATATAATATGTATTTGTAATTGATTGGATCCAATCATGACTAAGAACTCTATATCTTTACTCATTATAACTACAGAATCTGGTCAAACTAGCCCGTTTGACCCAAATCCTCTAAAAAGATTGATCTTCTTCTTTCCTGGATGTGACAAAATATATCTAGAAAGGAAAGTTAAGATATTCATTCGCATGGAGCTATCTATTATTGATTATTGAACATATGCCAGTAAATATAATAGAATACAATAGAAATATAGAAGAAACTCACTTGATAAGTGTATCCTCTGTTCGATGTGGAGCCTAATCTTATTAATTCAAAGGTCATGTTTCAACCATGTTTGGATCCCAGTACCATGATGAGTGGCTGTGTGGGGACTTCCCTCCCCCCATTATAGTTTCCATGAGGGATCCAAGGGGAGGCGACAACTAAATTGGGAGCCCCACCTGGCAGGGATTCGGGGGATGTGCCCTCGTAGAGAAAATTTCAGGAAAAATGCCTTGTAAAATGTTGTAATTTCATAGTCATAACTTGGTCAATAATGGGTGATTTATGGGACCATGGTACTAGGTATCCCATGGCATTTTTTCATGGTAATCCCTCTTTAAAAGGAATCCATTGTAATACGGTTGTGTAGTGTAGTATTGTGAAAACGATCTCTATAATTATGTAAGAAAGACCGTGAGAGAGTGAAGAGGAAGTGTAGCGGATGTGCTATATGTTGTATCCCATCATTTTGTTGGACGTTATAATAAAAGGACTAGCAATTTCTATCTGGTCTTATCCCATCTTGGGTGAACCACGTTATATTGTTGTCTCTCTTGTATTGTGTTTATGTGTTTTATATTTGCAGCTTGTTTTATGTTATTTCTCTTTAATCGTGTCTTTCTACATCCTCCCGAAGCAACCTACCTAGAATACATCCTCCCCCCTGTATCATAACTACATAGGATATTTAATTAGTCTAGAAACAAATAGAATAATTAGTCTTCCAACCTACCTCATATAGAAGAGAAGGTGCACCCTCATACACTGGGATGATATTTATCAAACTCCCAAGCTAAAGGTTAGATGATGCTTAATGAGTTCTATTAGTGCTCCCACCTAGAACCAACAATCTTTATTTCTTGTCGTTTCATCATAACCATGAAAGTGGATTAGATTCACACTCTTGGAAGAGGATTTATCCTCTCCAAGTCTTTTTCTTTTATATATAAATTTATCAGTTGGAATATTAAGAGCTGAATTCCAACTCTTGAAGAGGACCAAGTGACTATGGTCAGTAAGCATATCTATTTTATATCCACAATTCAAAAAGTTGTTTCACTTATGATGAGGAGATTATTTCTTTATAGTGACCAAATAATAAATTATAACTTCCTCTATGGAATCTTAGGAGAGTATAGTGACATTCCACCTTTCTTCCCAAGTAGCAACAAAACCCCTTTTTAAATATCAATGTCGTCGAACTACAGATTCAAAAAAATCTTGACCAGCTTGAAACATTTAGTAGCTTCAATTCACTTTATTGTAAATGATTCCATTAGGTCATCTATCTTCCAACTAACACTAAACTCTTAATCACATTTCTAGGTGAAGAATTAATAAGCCAAGAGAACCAATATAGGTCGATCTATCCAATTATGTAAAAGAATGTCCTAGTTTCTATCCAAAGACTAATTTTGCAAGGTACTAACTATTGTGAAAAGTAATTAACTCTCACTTTATCTCAGTTAACTAGATAAGTCTTATTAATAGAAGTTGAGTAAAGTTCAGTGAATAAAGCATGCATGAGCACTTAATAAAGCATGCACGCATGAGCTAAGTCAGGTTTCAACATTCAATAAATGTTTAAATACACTTTTAGAATTTCAATTTAGTTGTAACAATTTGATCTTCCTTATTATTCTCAATGAAGCCAGAAGAGCATCAACTTGTGTAATGTGTTAATATATTTGTCTCGAACATTTAGATTGGTATGAGAGCTTCGGTAGAGAGAGACGATTTTCATATCCGAAGCATAGGAAGAAGATTGAAAAGAGCATAGGAGACACTCGGTGTGATTTTTGGTGAAAATCGTAGGTACCTCCTGTGGCACTATTTTTTTCGGTTACACTTTGGAAACTATTTTTTTATTGGCCAATGCTTGACATCCACGTGAGTGTTATCTTTAGCAAAAGTATTATAATATTTGATAACTTTCATATAAGACAAATAAAGGGAAAATGCTCACGTGTTTTTCTTTTATGATTAATTGGTGATATGAAAGTTTTTCTTAAAAAAAAAGTTATGTTAAATAAGTATGTTTAAAAGAAATTTTATTATTTAAAGGTTTTTTTTTTATAAATTTTTTTCTTTGGAATTGAAGAAGCAATACTGGAGTTTTCAGAAGATGAAGAAGAAGGCTCAGAAGGGTCTTCTCCTTTTCCCAAAGCATTATCCTTTGCTTGTTCCTTCTTTGCTTTCTTCTTTTCCAATCTCTCTTGATATTCTGCAAACAACTTTTCTACTATGTCTATCATATCATAGAAAGCCTTACGGAAGGCCTTCTCATATTCTCCTCGATAGTCTTCATCTGCCATTTTTCTCGTCGATGTGCACATCCAATCTTTGGATTAAAAGCCTCAAGTACACCTTCACCTCTCTTTAGCCTGGATCTTATTAACATAAATTCACAATGCAATGGTTATTAAGCTCTGATATCAAACTTGATATGAAAAATATCTAGGATCTTTTTCAACCATTAATAATTGCATGTGAACTTTGTATGTCAATTACTCATAAGCATGCTTTAAAACCAAAATTTAAATGCTTAAACATACAAAAATAAACAAATAAATAGTAAGCAAACCATGAAAATGATAGACAGGAGTTGATAACGGATTTCACCCCTCCTCGGCTATGTCTCTGGGCCACTTCCAATGGGAAGGTCGATCTTATTCAGTCTTCAAATCTTGCAATAATGGGTTCTTGGAACCACTTCTTTTTTATATCATTAACAAGAAAAAATAGACAACACCATTGCGTTCCTCTTGAAATTTCAAGAAAAATGAGTATAAACACGACCAAGTTTTCCTAAGGCCCCCTCTGGCATGCAAATCGAGAAACTCTACCTACATAAAAGATAAAACAATATAGATTCCACCTCGGGATCGTGCCCATTAATGAATGTACGAATATCGGGAACTGTGCCAAAGTGCCTCGAGAACTGTATAGAAAATGCCTCGAGGACTATGCAAAATCATCTTGGAAAATGTGCAAAACCACCTTGGGAACTATGCATGTACTGCACCTCGAACTCTATGCAAAACTAAGTTTTTTCCCTCCCTTGGAACTGGGAAAAAACGTGGTTTTTATAGCATTTTAAGTGGTTTTTTTGGGAAGTTTTGGGTTGTGGGTTGGAAGGCCACACTTGAGAATAGTTTCATGAGTGTAAAGAGGTATACCCAAAATCAAAGATCTCTTTCTGAATTCCTAAGTGCATTTTTGTACATTCTAACCTTTACCTTGCCTTAAGTTTTTCCAATCGATCATGGCTTGTTGTATGTATCCTAATGGATAAAATTGCTTTTTAACGTAGTAGTAAATGCATACCTAGAAGAAATAATTTTACCTTTTGTAACAAGGTCTTCATGTGTCTTAATATCCCACCAAATGAGTGCAGTGTCTCCAAGACGGAAAGTAGCCAACTAGGTCTTTGGTTTATCATTTGTAAACTTTTGAATCTTGTAATACACCTCAATCTTCCTGATCCAATCATCTAGTTTTTATGCGTTAATTTCACCATTATATGTCGGAAAATCAAAGTTAATAGCAAGTTTCAAATAAGGTAAATCAAAATAGTCTTCTCAGGTTGTTTCTTTGGATTTGAAGAAGCAGTATTGGAGTTTTCAGAAGATGAAGAAGAAGGCTTAGAAGGGTCTTCTCCTTTTCCCAAAGCATTATCCTTTGCATGCTCCTTATTTGTTTTCTTCTTTTCCAATTTCTATTGATATTCTGCAAACAACTTTTCTACTATGTCTATCATATCATAGAAATCCTTACGGAAGGCCTTCTCATATTCTCCTCGATAGTCTTCATCTGCCATTTTTCTCTTTGATGTGCACGTCCAATCTTTGGATTGAAAGCTTCAAGTACACCTTCACCTCTCTTTAGCCTAGATCTTATTAACATAAACTCACAATGCAATGGTTATTAGGCCATGATACCAAACTTGATTTGAAAATATCTAGGATCTTTTTTAACCATTAATAATTGCATTTGAACTTTACATGTCAATTACTCATAAGCATGCTTTAAAACCAAAATTTAAATGCTTAAACATACACACATAAACAAATAAATAGTAAGCAAACCATGAAAATGATAGACAAGATTTGATAATGGATTTCACCCCTACTCGTCTATGTCTCCGGGCCACTTCCAATGAGAAGGTCGATCTTATTCAATCTTCAAAGCTTGCAATAATGGGTTCCTGGAACCACTTCCTTCTTATGTCATTAACAAGAAAAAATAGACAGCACCATTGCGATCCTCTTGAAATTTCAAGAAAAATGAGTATAAACACGACCAACTTTTCCTAAGGCCCCCTCTAGCATGCAAAGAGAGAAACTCTACCTACATAAAAGATAAAACAATATGGATTCGAGCCTCGGGATCGTTCCCATTAATGAATGTATGGATCTTGGGAACTGTGCCAAAGTGCCTCGGGAACTATGTAGAAAATGCCTCGAGGACTATGCAAAATCGTCTTGGAAAACATGCAAAACCACCTTGGGATCTCTGCGTGTAGTGCACCTCGAACTTTATGCAAAACTGAGTATTTTTCCTCCCCTGGAACTCAAAAAAAGTGTGGTTTTTATAGCATTTGAAGTGGTTTATTGGGAAATTTTGGGTTGTAGGTCAGAAGGGCACACACTCACCCCCCCCGCCCCCCTTATATCCACCTGCAATCTGTTAACCAAATAACACCACCACCCATTCAATGGTCAGGCTTTGATGTTGCACCTAAAATCTACACTAATGCTTCAATCCCTCAGAACACCTGGGCCAAGAACTCTTTTGGACACTTTTTTCCTACTCTGAGACTGGATGGCGCATATTTCCTTCTATGACAAAGCACCAGGAGGGGATGGCACACATTTCTCATTGAAAATAGTTTCCAGTGGCACCCTTTCATTCATTGCAAAGTGCATCGACACACATACCTTCACTGCAAGGAGCGCCAACAAGCTTTAAAAGGAAAAAATAGAAGTTTCGAGAAGCTTCCAAGTGAAAGCTCTCATGGGGGATGATCCTATCTATTAAGGAGAGCTGGAACTCGGCCTCCTAGCCCATAGGGATAATTTCCTATCCTCTTCCCATAATATCTCATCTCATTTGAACCTCCCTTGGCCTATAAAAGAAGGATTCATGGATCATGTGAAGAGAGATCAAAAGAGAATCCTTATGCTGTTGGATTGAAGTTTGGTATTGAGGAAAAGTTGAGAGAGTGTTGTGAGCAAAGAGTTTATATGAGTGGATAATTGTGTGAATGTGTCAAAGACCCTGTGGAGATAACGCTATTGAAATCAAGGCTTTGGTTGTAGCTTTCTCTTTTCATTTTATTAATACAAAAGTGTTTCCCTTTCCCATATATGATTTGTGTGAATATCAATAATTTATTATTAGATTCCTTGATCACTAATATAGATTTTTTATCTATCTTGTTACTCTCATCCCTTGTCTTGTTTCTGATGTTTCTTTACAGGTACAGTAGATCACATCAATATCAGTGGAACAAAGACAAAAGATTTATGATCTGAAGTAAAAGAGTTATTCATTCAAGTAGCCCAGTTATCTAGGGAAAGGATATATTGTTCTGACTTTTTGTTCTAGACTTGTACCATACAGGCTAGAGGAATAAGCACTGTCCATACTGGTTGAAGTATTCCTACAAACAAAATTGGTGACCATACTGGGGATAGATCCAGTCAGATTTGGGATAGATCTGATCAAATCTGGAGCAGATCCAGTTAGATCTGAGATTTTTGGTAACACTCTTGCTTATAAACATGTGATTTTTGTTTGCTTCACTCATTTGAGTTGTTAAGGTGAGTGATCCACCTTACCACCCCTTCTATTGCCTCTTGTGAAGTGTGTGTTACTTCCTTATCGGTCCAGCTCAATCCATCATTGGTTTCTTTGGCAGGTTACTGGCCTTTTCACATTTGTGGATTCGTCAACGCCCCTGGGTAGGCTTGACAAAGTGCCGACCATACTCTCTTGCCTTCTGCATTCTAACAAGTAGCGCCATTGGCACTCTTTTGTTGTCTGCATAGTGCGTCATTTCCCCCTATACCCAATGTACATAGTGCGTTGACACCCTCCTGGCACTCTGATGCATCCTTACACAGTGCGTTGACACCCTTTGGGCACTATGATGTAGCCTTACACAGTGCGTCGAGGTAGGCCATCCACTGTCTTGAAGCTTCTGCTTTAATAATTCTTGTTTCTCTTGGGTTGCTAATTTATTTGCATAGTGTCTTATTGTTAAGTCTGTTAGTCTGGGACTCTGATCTCCCTTCTTGAGTTCAAATCTAGAATTGTTTTTTGGTGGATTAAGGCAATTGTATGGAATAATTGATTCGAAACAAAGCACTTAATTGGTTTTTGTGGGTGTACACAATAAGCTCCTCTACCATCTTATATAATTACTAATATGTAAAATAACATGTTTTAAGAGTGCAGTTATGTTAACTCCTATCTCTAATCCATGATTTATTTGTGTTAATTTGATAAGTTATATGTTTATTCTTATGATCCCCATGCTATTTAAATACTATTAATATAAAATAACATGATCTAATAGTATTGTGCAGGGATAGAACCCATTCTTGTGGCCATGAAGAGTACGTCCCATGATTACACTACCAACATAAATCTATCTTAAAAGGGGATCTACCACGCGTCGAGAGGGATCAAATCTCTCCACATGCAAACCCCTTTTTAGAGTTTAAATGTTGCGGAAGCATTTTGATATGTGTGTGTGTGTGTATGTGCGCGCATGCGCCATTCTAAATGTTTTCAATTTAATTTTAGGGGACATGTTATTTTTTATAATATTTTATAAATTTTTATAAATGGCAGGTGTCACCTCTAAGATGAGCACAGAAGGAGTTACACATCTCCCCCTACTGGGCTGTAGAATGCGCCTCGAGGCAATAACCCTAACAGGCCCACTAACACTAACCCAATACAAGGGCATTGCATATAATGCACTTAATTCAGTAGTTAATTCAAGAATATTCACAACCATACAAACTATTTTAATTTTAATTGATTGCAGATTGAATATACATATTTGGACCAGCAAATTTAGGTATGAAGTTGCATTCAAGTGTCAATGAAAGGATAGATAGTCACGTAATAATGTGCTATAGCTGTTTATTTGAGAAAATAGTGCAACATTATTCAAAAAATGTAGCATGGTGTTTGTATCGTCATTACCAAAAATGAATTCTTAGCTCACCCACTCTAAAGTCATTGCATTTTTACAATAGATTAGTGGTTCGATTGATGTAAAAGTTAAATCAATCGTTTGAAGGATGGTTTTTTCCTTTAGAAGCTTCAAATGCTAATGTCTTAGAGGTGCCGTGGAACTTCAATTGCAATTTTTTCCGGTTTCTATCCATGTCAACCACTGCGAAACAATATTCTCAATATTTCGTATGGTGAAAGTGAAACAATATTCTCAATATTTCATATGGTGAGGAGGGTGTAGAGGTTTCGCCATATGTCAACGAAAAACCTTTACCAGCAGAGCCGTCTTCTGCACGTCTTTCGCCAAACTCGTCAACGGTAAACCTTAATGACCACAAGACTTCCATTTTTATTAAGATTCCAAGCAAAATCTAAGGCAAGTCTGTCGCTCAAATTTATAAAAGTATAAATATATGTTTTCATATAGATAATGTTTTATAAATGACTTTATATACATAATAGTTATGCTAAACATTTTAATTAGATTAATTATTAATTATTTAATAGTGATAATATTAAAACATTAAGAAACTATTAATATTAATACTAACATTAACATTTCAATATTAATATTAATATGAATAATAACATTAAAATAGCATTGTTCTTAATGGCCCTATTAGGGAAAGTGGGGGAATGTTAACCCCCAACAATTCTAGCATGATTGATAACAATGATACACCAATGGACCTGCATGGTATATTTGAGGCCAATAGAGATTCCACATTGCACAAATTAGAAGAAAAAGGGAGAAGAGGGGGCACGCATAGTTTTCTAGTGATGTCAACTCCCCAACAAAACACGACCCATTGTGGTAAAGGAAAATGCATACCAAAAGTGAAAGCAGTCCCCAAGTATGAAATAACCTCCACTCAGATACATCAAAATATTCAGTATATGATAAATTCTTCAATAATATGTAAATTCATGGGCTTATGATTGTTGGAAAAGCCCTTGATGGGTTGGATCAAGCATAAATAGAACCCCAAAGGATACTTTGACCTAGAATTGGGGTCAAAGGGATTCTTTATCATCATTTTTAACCATCACGAGGATTACCTAGCATTTTTTGAAGGGGGGCCTTAATTCTTCAACTCCGCTGGTCTATACATAAGGCCTTAGGTGAAAAACTTCAATCCTAACAAGGAGGATTTCAATGAATCCCTAGTTTCGATAAGACTCTACTCTATTTCGCGGGAATATTGAGAGGAGGAAACCTTCAAAGGTAAAGGAAAAAACTTAGGTCATTTTGTCAAAATATCGGAAGCCACTAGGAATGGAAGATACCCCTCCTTCACCAGAATTTGTGTTTACATGAGCATTTCCCATCCTTTAAAAAAAACAATTTGTTTGAACTATACAGAAAACAAATGGTTTCAAACCTTGTACTATGAACACATCCCTTTCGCAGCAAAGGAAATGTCATGAGCATGGACATCTCTTTCACAATCGTCCTCTCAACATTACCCCTCACAAACCCAAACCCCTGGAGGAGAAGGATGATTATGACTTTGCAAAAGTTTAAAACAAAAGAAGGAATGAAAAAAAAACCACCTCCTCAGGCTAGAACTTCAATTCCCAAAGCAAACCAATTTGAATTCCTAGCCAACAACATCGAAGAAGGAGAAACCTCCAATTATCTGAAAATCTTCAGGATCTTTTTTAACCATTAATAATTGCATGTGAACTTTATATGTCAATTACTCATAAACAAGCTTTCACCCCTCCTCGGCTATGTCTCTGGGCCACTTCCAATGGGAAGGTCGATCTTATTCAGTCTTCAAAGCTTGCAATAATGGGTTCTTGGAACCACTTCTTTTTTATGTCATTAACAAGAAAAAATAGACAGCACCATTGCGGTCCTCTTGAAATTTCAAGAAAAATGAGTATAAACACGACCAAGTTTTCCTAAGGCCCCCTCTAGCATGCAAATCGAGAAACTCTACCTACATAAAAGATAAAACAATACAGATTCCACCTCGGGATCGTGCCCATTAATGAATGTACGAATCTCGGGAACTGTGCCAAAGTGCCTCGGGAACTATATAGAAATTGCCTCGAGGACTATGCAAAATAATCTTGGAAAATGTGCAAAACCACCTTGGGATCTATGCACGTACTGCACCTCGAACTCTATGCAAAAGTAAGTTTTTTTCCTCCCTTGGAACTCGGAAAAAAAGTGGTTTTTATAGCATTTGAAGTGGTTTTTTTGGGAAGTTTTGGGTTGCAGGTCGGAAGGGCACACTTGAGAATAGTTTCATGAGTGTAAAGAGGTATACCCAAAATCAAAGATCTCTTTCTGAATTCCTAAATGCATTCTTGTACATTCTGACCTTTACCTTGCCTTAAGTTTTTCCAATCGATCATGGCTTGTTGTATGTATCCTAATGGATAAAATTGCTTTTTAACGTAGCAGTAAATGCATACCTAGAAGAAATAATTTTACCTTTTCTAACAAGGTCTTCATGTGTCTTAATATCCCACCAAATGAGTGCGATGTCTCCAAGACGGAAAGTAGCCAACTAGGTCTTTGCTTTATCATCTGTAAACTTTTGAATCTTGTAATACACCTCAATCTTCCTGATCCAATCATCTAGTTTTTATGCGTTACGTTCACCATTATATGTCGGAAAATTAAAGTTAATATCAAGTTTCAAATAAGGTAAATCAAAATTAGTTTTCTCAGGTTGTTTCTTTGGATTTGAAGAACCAGTACTGGATTTTTCAGAAGAGGAAGAAGAAGATGAAGAAGAAGGCTTAGAAGGGTCTTCTCCTTTTCCCAAAGCATTATCCTTTGCATGCTCCTTCTTTGTTTTCTTCTTTTCCAATCTCTATTGATATTCTGCAAACAACTTTTCTACTCTGTCTATCATATCATAGAAATCCTTACGGAAGGCCTTCTCATATTCTCCTCGATAGTCTTCATCTGCCATTTTTCTCTTCGATGTGCACGTCCAATCTTTGTATTAAAAGCCTCAAGTACACCTTCACCTCTCTTTAGCCTAGATCTTATTAACATAAACTCACAATGCAATGGTTATTAGGCAATGATACCAAACTTGATATGAAAATATCTAGGATCTTTTTTAACCATTAATAATTGCATGTGAACTTTATATGTCAATTACTCATAAGCATGCTTTAAAACCAAAATTTAAATGCTTAAACATACACACATAAACAAATAAATAGTAAGCAAACCATGAAAATGATAGACAAGATTTGATAATGGATTTCACCCCTACTCGTCTATGTCTCTGGGCCACTTCCAATGAGAAGGTCGATCTTATTCAGTCTTCAAAGCTTGCAATAATGGGTTCCTGGAACCACTTCCTTTTTATGTCATTAACAAGAAAAAATAGACAGCACCATTGCGACCCTCTCGAAATTTCAAGAAAAATGAGTATAAACACGACAAAGTTTTCCTAAGGCCCCCTCTAGCATGCAAATCGAGAAACTCTACCTACATAAAAGATAAAACAATACGGATTCGAGCCTCGGGATAGTTCCCATTAATGAATGTATTGATCTCGGGTACTGTACCAAAGTGCCTCGGGAACTATGTAGAAACTGCCTCGAGGACTATGAAAAATTGTCTTAGAAAACGTGCAAAACCACCTTGGGATCTCTGCGCGTACTGCACCTCGAACTCTATGCAAAACTGAGTTTTTTTTCCTCCCCTGAAACTGGAAAAAAGCGTGGTTTTTATAGCATTTGAAGTGGTTTTTTGGGAAGTTTTGGGTCATAGGTAGGAAGGCCACACGCTCTCCCCCCCCCGCCTCCCTATATCCACCTGCAATATGTTAACCAAATAACACCACCACCCATTCAATGATCAGGCTTTGATGTTGCACCTAAAATCTACAGTAATGCTTCAATCCCTCAGAACACCTAGGCCAAGAACTATTTTGGACACTTTTTTCCTACTCTTAGACTGGATGGTGCATATTTCCTTCTATGACAAAGTGCCAGGAAGGGATGGCACACCTTTCTCATTGACAATAGGTTCCAGTGGCACCCTTCATTCATTGCAAAGTGCGTCGACGCACATACCTTCACTGCAAGGAGCACCAACAAGCTTTAAAAGGAAAAAATAGAAGTTTTGAGAAGCTTCCAAGTGAAAGCTCTTGTGGAGGATGATCCTATCTATTAGGGAGAGCTAGAACTCGACCTCCTAGCCCATAGGGATCATTCCCTATCCTCTTCCCAAAATATCTCATCTCATTTGAACCTCCCTTGGCTTATAAAAGAAGGATTCATGGATGAAGAGAGATCAAAAAGAGAATCCTTATGTTGTTGTATTGAAGTTTGGTATTGAGGAAAAGTTGAGAGAGTGTTGTGAGCAAAGAGTTTATATGAGTGGATAATTGTGTGAGTGTGTCAAAGACCCTGTGGAGATAAAGCTATTGAAAGCAAGGCTTTGGTTGTAGCTTTCTCTTTTCATTTTATTAATACAAAAGTGTTTCCCTTTCCCATATATGATTTGTGTGAATATCAATAATTTATTATTAGATTCCTTGATCAATAATATAGATTTTTTTATCTATCTTGTTACTCTCATCCCTTGTCTTATTTTTGACGTTTCTTTGCAGGTACAGTAGATCGCATCAATATCAGTGGAACAAAGACAAAAGATTTCTGATTTGAAGTAAAAGAGTTGTTCATTCAAGTAGCCCAATTATCTAGGGAAAGGATATATTGTTGTGACTTTTTGTTCTAGACTTGTACCATACAGGCTAGAGGAATAAGCATTGTCCATACTGGTTGAAGTATTCCTACAAACAAAATTGGTGACCATACCGAGGATAGATCTAGTCAGATCTGGGATAGATCGGATCAGATCTAGAGTAGATCCAGTTAGATCTGAGATTTTTGGTAACACTCTTGCTTATAAACATGTGATTTTTGTTTGCTTCACTCATTTGAGTTGTTAAGGTGAGTGATCCACCTTACCACCCCTTCTATTGCCTGTTGTGAATTGTGTTTTACTTCCTTATCGGTCCAGCTCAATCCATCATTGGTTTCTTTGGCAGGTTATTGGCCTTTTCACATTTGTGGATTCGTCAATGCCCCTGGGTAGGCTTGACAAAGTGCCGACCATACTCTCCTTCCTTCTGCATTCTAACAAGTAGTGCCACTGTCACTCTTTTGTTGTGTGCATAGTGCGTCGTTTCCACCTATACCCAATGTACATAGTGCGTTGACACCCTCCTAGCACTCTGATGCATCCTTACATAGTGCGTCGACACCCTCTGGGCACTATGATGTAGCCTTACACAGTGCGTCGAGGTAGGCCACCCACTGTCTTGAAGCTTCTGCTTTAATAATTTTTGTTTCTCTTGGGTTGCTGATTTATTTGCATAGTGTCTTATTGTAAAGTCTGATAGTCTGGGAGTCTGATCTCCCTTCTTGAGTTCAAATCTAGAATTGCTTTTTGGTGGATTAAGGCAATTGTATGGAATAATTGATTTGAAACAAAGCACTTAATTGGTTTTTGTGGGTGTACACAGTAAGCTCCTCTACCATCTTATATAATTACTAATACATAAAATAACATGTTTTAAGAGTGCAGTTATGTTAACTCCTATCTAATCCATGATTTATTTGTGTTAATTTGATAAGTTATATGTTTATTCTTATGATCCCCATGCTATTTAAATACTATTAATATAAAATAACATGATCTAATAGTATTGTGCAGGGATAGAACCCACTCTTGTGGCCATGAGGAGTACGTCCCATGACTACACTACCAGCATAAATCTATCTTAAAAGGGGATCTACCACGCGCCGAGAGGGATCAAATCTCTCCACATGCAAACGCCTTTTTAGAGTTTAAATGTTGCGGAAGCATTTTGATATGTGTGTGTGTGTGTGTGTATGTGCACGCGTGCGGCATTCTAAATGTTTTCAATTTAATTTTAGGGGACATGTTATTTTTTATAATATTTTATAAATTTTTAAAAATGGTAGGTGTCACCTCTAAGATGAGCACAGAAGGAGTTACACATCTCCCCCTACTAGTTACACATCTCCCCCTATTGGGCTGTAGAATGCGCCTCGAGGCAATAACCCTAACAGGCCCACTAACACTAACCCAATACAAGGGCATTGCATATAATGCACTTAATTGAGTAGTTAATTCAAGAATATTCACAACCATACAAACTATTTTAATTTTAATTGATTACAGATTGAATATACATATTTGGACCAACAGATTTAGGTATGAAGTTGCATTCAAGTGTCAATGAAAGGATAGATAGTCACGTAATAATGTGCTATAGTTGTTTATTTTTTTTCAGAGGAAAAAATACCAGCCTTTGATATTCATAATAGAATCAAAAGACATCTTAAACAGTTACATAGAGATAGTCTAAAAACAGCTCCCTGTTCAACCACCCATAGTGGGATATCATCACAGCTTAGTAATCAATCTAGTACATAACAGTGACAAGCTATCAAAACTGAAAACAAGGCAGCAATACATGCAAATTAACAGCAAGAACCAAAACAGTAGCAGCATGATGTAACTGCATACAGCCAACATTCAAAAATAAAAGAGAAACTAAGTCTGTATCTCATCAGACTTATTCATCACTCCTGATATATCAGGTCAGAATTTTACTGTCAGTGTCCTTTAAACATACCATCCAGGCAAGCACAACAACATGCTGAAAATATCTCTAATCAAGAACAGATAGTAAATACTTATCATATGACTGGATGCTGTAAATGGTGAAGATAACAGCCATCATAAGAGAGCAAAAAGTCCCTCACTAATATGTTTCCCATCCAAATATTCCGTGAAGAATCCAGAACCCAAATCCAATGACAGTGCCTGTTTTGAAAGTTCATCAGCGAGTTTGTTGTGTTCCCGGAAGATATGATTGAAGGCCACTGAAGGGACCAGTTGCAACATGGTGAAAATATCTTCGCACCAGTGTTTCAATGTGGGTATATTAAGGGCCGACAGTCTTTTGACCCATGATATAACCACCATTGAATCACCATATATCATCTTTATGGGAAGTCCCATCTGAATGACAGTTCTGAGCAGGGACCAAAGAGCCAGCAGTTCTGCTCTAGTGTTGGATCCAATACCGCAGCCCACAGAGAAACAATAGTAGTGGGTTTCACTTATATAGATCACAAACCCAGCACCCCCCAACTTCCTTTGTGCTGCACCATCAAAATACCCTACAGGATAGACATGAAGTGGCTGAGGACCAATCATCCTGATCTTATTTTTGCATGGAGGAACAGGGTAAAGGGCAAGCATATCTTCAATTTTGAATATGAGAGAAGTGGCTGATGGTTTGACATTCTCAAAGATACACTGATTACGGATGAGCCACAAGCACCAGAATATAAAGGTAGGGGTGTATCGGATAGGATCAGATATAGCAGTGGAGTCAAACCAGTGTTTCAGGAAGGATTGTACAGAGTTATGAGGATAGATGGTGGAGCCTAAACATATCGAGAAATGAGTGAAAATGTTAACCACGAAAGGACACCTAAGAAATAAATGTCCACAGTCCTCTAAATCTTTTTCACATAATACACATCTGCTAGGGCCATAGTACCCTCTTGATAGTAGATGGTCCCAGGTAAGAATTTTGTCTTTGACCAATAGCCAAATAAAACATATAATCTTCATAGGAATCTTTAAAGACCAAAGCTGTAGACAAACCTGGTTATGATCATCCTGTATATTATTTATAACCAAACATTCATAACCCCTGGCAGCACTGATAGAGCCCACAAAATTCCCAGTAGACCACAGAAGTGTATCAGATTCCTCATTTAAGCTGATCCTGTTAAATTCTAAACCTTTTGTATAAGTACTCCACAGCAAACTCCATTCATCACATAAATCTAATTCCTCAGCAGTAAACCAGTGTCATGTATCATGATTTTTTGCCTGGGTAAGAGTGATAATGCCATAATATTCAAGGTAAGTTCTAAGTTCATATGGCAGTATATATGTACTGCCTAGACCCACAATTGGATCCGCCCCAACTCTAACCTCAGAACCTTGACCCACTTTCCAAATTAAGCCTTGCCCAATCCACTTCAGTGTGATAATGAATCCCATCCAGATACGAGAAGTGTTATTAAATCTGAAGTGTTTATTTCGGCACCAGGTTTGGATCGACATATTCTTCATATACTTAGTCCTTATAAGCTGATTCCAAATACCAGTGGTATTCAAAGCATACCATAAATTCTTCATTCTCAATGATATACTGAAAAGTGGCAAGTTTTTGATACCCCAGCCCCCCAAGGAGATGGGCCGAGCCAGCAGTTGCCAATCAACTAAGTGAAACTTCTTTTTTACAGCAGATGAACCCCACAGGAAGTTGAAGATAAGTTTCCTTAGCTTGTCCAATATAGATGATGGGATAGGGAAAAGAGAACACCAATAGACCGGAAGGCTGGTGAGAACAGCACGGATAAGTACCAGTCTACCCCCCAAAGACAAGTACCTGTTAGTCCAATGTTTAATACGGGATTCAAATCTTTTAATGAGCCAATGCCAGTCCTTTACAAGGTATCCCGAAGGCTTCAAGAAAAAACCCAGGTAAGTGAAACCAAGGTCAAGGTGATCAAAACGGAAAGGCAAAATGTCAGATACCCCCCTCAAAATGCAATCCTTCACATTATAGTGGAGAAAACAGGATTTGTCCAGATTGATTTTCATGCCAGAGGCATCACAAAAAGTTTCAAGGATCACCTTGAAAGCGATCCAGTCTTCAACAGTGCCCATTCCAAAAAGTATCACATCATCCACAAAAAGGAGATGAGTAATGTTGAGATCATTTGTGATCTTGATACCCTTAATCAGACCATTAAGCTTAGCATCAGCAATCAATAGGCTAAGTCCTTCGATGACTAATATAAAGATCAGAGGGAAGAGTGGACAGCCTTGTCTGATGCCCCTAGAAGCGGGAAAAAAAGATGAGGGTGAGCCATTGATGATAACAACAAAATTAGATGAACATATACAGCCCATAATCCAGTTGACCCCAACCAAAGGTACCCCAATTTGAATAAGTATCAGCCTGATGTAAGTCCAATTGACACGATCAAAAGCCTTCGTCAAGTCCAGTTTGAGTATGAGGGCAGATTTTTTCTTAAGCTTTACAGTATGTAATACCTCCTGTGTGATGGCCACAGGCCCATGAATCAGGGGGTTCTTCAGAAACCCAAACTGCTGAGGTGTTTATTTGAGAAAATAGTGCAACATTATTCAAAAAAATGTAGCATGGTGTTTGTACACATATTCATATCGTCATTACCAAAAATGAATTTTTACAACTTTTCATGAAAAGTAAAGCGATCCTTACAATATATCAACGTAGATTGTAGATTAGTGGTTCGAATGATGTAAAAGTTAAATCAATCGTTTGAAGGATGGTTTTTTCCTTTAGAAGCTTCAAATGCTAATGTCTTAGAGGTGCCGTGGAACTTCAATTGCAATTTTTTCCTGTTTCTATCAATGTCAACCACTGCGAAACAATATTCTCAATATTTCGTATGGTGAAAGTGAAACAATATTCTCAATATTTCATATGGTGAGGGTGTAGAGGTTTCGCCATACCTTTACCAGCAGAGCCGTCTTCTGAACGTTTTTCGCCAAACTCGTCAACGGTAAACCTTAATGACCACAAGACTTGACGGAAATGTTTTGGGAATCTGTTTCAATTAAAAATCCGTTCCATTTTTATTCAGATTCCAAGCAAAATCTAAGGCAAGTCTGTCGCTCAAATTTATAAAAGTATAAATATATGTTTTCATATAGATAATGTTTTATAAATGACTTTATATACATAATAGTTATGCTAAACATTTTAATTAGATTAATTATTAATTATTTAATAGTGATAATATTAAAACATTAAGAAACTATTAATATTAATACTAACATTAACATTTCAATATTAATATTAATATGAATAATAACATTAAAATACCATTGTTCTTAATGGCCCTATTAGGGAAAGTGGGGGAATGTTAACCCCCAACAATTTTAGCATGATTGATAACACTGATACACCAATGGACCTGCATGGGATATTTGAGGCCAATAGAGATTCCACATTGCACAAATTAGAAGAAAAAGGGAGAAGAGGGGGCACGCATAGTTTTCTATTGATGTCAACTCCCCAACAAAACACGACCCATTGTGGTAAAGGAAAATGCATACCAAAAGTGAAAGTGGTCCCCAAGTATGAAATAACCTCCACTCATATACATCAAAATATTCAGTATATGATAAATCGTGCAATAATATGTAAATTCATGGGCTTATGATTGTTGGAAAAGCCCTTGATGGGTTGGATCAAGCATAAATAGAACCCCAAAGGATACTTTGACCTAGAATTGGGGTCAAAGGGATTCTTTATCATCATTTTTAACCATCACGAGGATTACCTAGCATTTTTTGAAGGGGGTCCTTAGTTCTTCAACTCAGTTGGTCTATACATAAGGCCTTAGGTGAAAAACTTCAATCCTAACAAGGAGGATTTCAATGAATCCCTAGTTTCGATAAGACTCTACTCTATTTCGCGAGAATATTGAGAGGAGGAAACCTTCAAAGGTAAAGCAAAAACCTTAGGTCATTTTGTCAAAATCTCGGAAGCCACTAGGAATGGAAGATACACCTCCTTCACCAGAATTTGTGTTTACATGAACATTTCCCATCCTTTAAAAAAACAATTTGTTTGAACTATACAGAAAACAAATGGTTTCAAACCTTGTATTGTGAACACATCCCTTTCGCAGCAAAGGAAATGCCATGAACATGGACATCTCTTTCACAATCGTCCTCTCAACATTACCCCTCACAAACCCAAACCCCATGAGGAGAAGGATGATTATGACTTTGCAAAAGTTTAAAACCAAAGAAGGAATGAAAAAAAAAACCACCTCCTCAGGCTAGAACTTCCATTCCCAAAGCAAACCAATTTGAATTCCTAGCCAACAACATCAAAGAAGGAGAAACCTCCAATGATCTGAAAATCTTCAGGATCTTTTTTAACCATTAATAATTGCATTTGAACTTTATATGTCAATTACTCATAAACAAACTTTAAAACTCAAAATTTAAATGCTCAAACATACACACATAAACAAATAAACAGTAATCAAGAGTCGATAATGGAGTTCACCCCTCCTGGGCTATGTCTCCGGGCCACTTCCAATGGGAAGGCCGATCTTATTCAGTCTTCAAAGCTTACAATAATGGGTTTCTAGAACCACTTATGTTTTATGTCAGTAACCAACAACAATAGACAACGCCACTGCGATCCTCTTGAAATTTCAAGAAAAATGAGTATAAATGCGACTAGATTTTCCTGAGGCCTCCTTTGGCACACAAATCGAGAAACTATGTCTATATAAAGGACACAATAGTACGAATTCCACCTTGGGCTCTGTGCCTATTAATAATTATATACATCTCAGGAACTGCGAAGAAACTTGCTTGAGGACTGTGCAAAACCGACTTGGAAAACGTGGAAAACCACCTTGGGATCTGTGCCCGTACTGCACCTCAAACTCTATGCAAAACTAATTTTTTTCTTCCTCTGGAACTGGGAAAAAGCATGGTTTTTATAGCATTTGAAGTGATTTTGGGGCGCGCGCTGGAAGTATAGTGCCCTTTCCCCCCTATATCCTCCTACAATGTCTTAAGAAAATAAAGCCAACACACGTCCAGTTGTCGAGCTTTGGCCCAATGGTAAGCCGTGGTTATGGGAGAGCGGAGGTTCAAGCATCGAACTCGAGGGCCTCTTGCTCTACCCATTTTACAAGGGATATGATATATAAAAGTGGTGGAGGTTATGGTTTGGCTTATAAACGTGGCATCATATTACATGGTTTGTTGGCTTCGTCGGTTATGATTTGGCATATGTGTTTGGTGATATGACTTGGCTTTAGCTGTGGTTTGGATCCATGTTCCAATGGGGGATCTCGTTGTTGACAATGGGATCGAGGGCAAAGCCCTGGACATCATCCCATTTTCAAAACAAAACTTAATTCAAACTTATATACAACCTTCGTTCAATATTTTACAAGGAACATATGCGGGACAATTGGTTTAGGCAAGCTCGGTGAAGGCTTAAACTACCTAGAGGTCTTGGGTTCAGAGGGCAAAGCCCTGGACACCGTCCCATTATCAAAACAAAACTTAATTCAAACTTATATACAACCTTCGTTCAATATTTTACAAGGAACATATGCGAGACAATTGGTTAGGCAAGCTCGGTGAAGGCTTAAACTACCTAGAGGTCTTGGGTTCAGAGGGAAAAGCCCTGGACACCGTCCCATTTTCAAAACAAAACTTAATTCAAACTTATATACAACCTTCGTTCAATATTTTACAAGGAACATATGAGGGACAATTGGTTAGGCGAGCTCGGTGAAGGCTTAAACTACCTAGAGGTCTTGGGTTCAAATCGCATAAAATGCTGTGGCTTGGATCCATGTTCCAATGGGGGATATCGTTGTTGACAATGGGATCGAGGGAAAAGCCCTGGACACCGTCCCATTTTCAAAACAAAACTTATATACAACAATATTTTACAAGGAACATATGCGAGACAATTGGTTAGGCGAGCTCAGTGAAGGCTTAAACTACCTAGAGGTCTTGGGTTCAAATTGCATAAAATGTTGTGGCTTGGATCCATGTTCCAATGGGGGATATCGTTGTTGACAATGGGATCAAGGGCAAAGCCCTGGACACCGTCCCATTTTCAAAACAAAAATTATATACAACAATATTTTACAAGGAACATATGCGAGACAATTGGTTAGGCGAGCTCGGTGAAGGCTTAAACTACCTAGAGGTCTTGGGTTCAAATCGCATAAAATCCACAATTTTTTTATAAAACATTACATTGGTAATTTTTTTGCCCAAATACCCACATGTTTTCCATTTTTCAACGAAATTACCGAAACTTCAAACGTTGATAACTTCTGCGTCTGGAGGTCGTTTCACGTGAAACAAACATTGAAGGAAATTTATCGACGATCTATTTACCACTGTAATCTTTATTTTACTATCTGAATAATTCTACTTTTATAAACTATGGAAGATCCTTTAGGATCAAAAATTCCCACTAGGAAGATTTTGGACCACCAAAAGCATATTTTCATCCAGAATTCAAGTGAGGAAATTTTTGTCTCACTTGTCCCATATCACTCTTCCATTCTTCCTGGAACTTGTACATCTGAATCAACATAACAACAATCAACATTGCATTGACATTGTTAAGTACATTAATCCCTTTTTCAATCGAATTTTCATTCAAATTTGTCAAAACCAACCATAAATTGTTGATTAGTAGAAAGTTGAATATCAAAATTGTACATTTGAAAGAGATTGTACCCATATCATGCTTATGTTTTACCATAGGAACACTTTCAACCATAATAGGTGCATTGTATTGAAATGAAACTTCATTTTCATTCTTAGGATTTTTTCTTCCTTACATTGCATAGACATAAGTGCCAAATTATAACTTGCATTAACAACCCTTTTTAATTATTGTGTAGTGCCTAATGATCTGTCATTTTTAAATGAATGTGAGTGTACTATGTACTCAATTCCTTCCTTAAACAAATGATATTGATTATGTTCTCTATAGAATATTTTTTTCGATCATATAAATATGGGCTACCCAACACAATTCCACATATATCTAGTGGAACCACATCAAATTCAACTTCATCTATAAACTTAGATGTTATTGCAAAGTTTAGATCACATTGTTTTTTTACTTGTAAAATTTTATCTTTGCATACCCAACCTAATGGATAAGGTTTCATGTGTGGTTTTGTTGTTAATCCCAATTGCTTAACTACTTCTAAGATGAGATTAGCTTGGGATCCACTATCTATGAGTGTGTCGATTTTAGTTTGTTTCGTAATCACCCTTATATGAAACAATGCATTCCTTTTTTATCTTTAGAGCCGGCATGATATTTAGAAGAATAAGCACATGAAGAACTAATGTTAGAATCATTATCAACAATAACTTTACCTTTCACACCTACGATTGTTATCTTTGTTTCATCCTCGAAATATGATCCAAGGTCCTCAACGATAACCATGGCCTTTTGCTTCCCTTTCCAACCCTTAAACCACTTCGGTTTGAATTCTGGATGTCGTACCCAACACTTTGCCTCTTCATGCACTTGCTTTTGACAATGCGAGCATGTAGGCCTCTCATCAATTTTCCTCATTGTAGCTTCATATTTACCTTTTCCTTTTGGCTTGCCTTCTTTTGACTGGCTAGATTCAACTGAAGAAAAATCAAGAACACTCTTCCCTTTGGACTCAATTTGTGTAGCTTGCACACATACCTCGTCAAGGTTAGTAGGATTCAACAAAAGTATTGTATGACGTAAATAACTATGTAATCCTCCAATAAACTTGAGAATATTTTCTTGAGTGTAAAGAGGTATACCCAAAATCAAATCTCTCTTTATATATTCTCGAGTGTATTCTTGTACATTATAACCTTTACCTTTCCTTAATTTTCCAATCCATCATGGATTGATGTATGGATCCTACTAGATAAAATTTATTTTTTAACGCAGCAGTAAATTCATACCAAGAATAAATAATTTTACCTTTTGTGAGGTATTCTTGTGTCTTACTCTCCCACCAAATGAGTGTGGTTCCTCTAAGATGGAAAGTATCCAACTAGATATTTTCTTTATCATTTGCAAGCTTATGAATCTTGCAACACACCTCAATATTCAAGATCCAAACATCTAGTTTTTTTGCGTTAAGTTCACCATTATATGTGGGCAAATCAAACTTAATATCAAGTTTCAAATAGGGTAAATAAGACTTATCCTTCTTAGGTTGTTTCTTCAGATTTGAAGAAGCAGTACTGGAGCTTTCAAAATAGGAAGAAGAATATTGAGAAGAAGGCTCAAAAGGGTTTTTTTCCTTTTCCCAAAGCATTATCCTTTTCTTCTCCCTTCTTCTTTTTATTCTTTTCCAATCTCTCTTGATAATATACGAACAAATTTTCTACTCTATCTGCCATCTAATAGAAAACCATACAAAAGGCCTTCTCATCTTCTCCTCAGGAATCTTCATCTTCCATTCTTTCTCTTCGATGTGCACGCCGAATCTCTGGATTGACATCCTCAAGTACACCTTCACCTCGCTTTAGCCTAGATCTTGTTAATATAAACTCACAATGCAATGGTTATTAGGCTCTGATACAAAACTTGATCTGAAAAATCTCCAGGAACGTTTTTAACCATTAATATTGCATGTGAACTTTATATGTCAATTAGTCATAAGCAAGATTTAAAACTGAAATTTAAATGCTTAAACATACAACATAAACAAATAAACAATAAGCAAACCATGAAAATGATAGACAAGAGCTGATAACAGAGTTCACCCCTCCTTGGCTACGTCTCCAAGCCACTTCCAATGGGAATGTCGATCTTAGTCTTCAAAGCATACAATAATGGGTTTCTGGAACTACTTCTATTTTCTCTGAGTAACCAGTAAAACCAGATAGCACCAGTGCAATCCTCTTGAAATTTTGAGAAAAATGAGTATAAACTCAACCAGGTTTTCCTAAGGCCTCTTCTGACACACAAATTGAGAAACTCTTCCTGCATAAAAGACAAACCAATACAAATTCCACCTTGGGATATGTGCCTCTTAATGACTGTACTTATATTGGGAACTATTCCAAAGTGCCTCGGGAAATGTGTAGAAACCGCCTTGAGGACTATGCAAAAATTTCTTGGAAAACATGCAAGATCACCTTGGGATATGTGCCCATACTGCTCCTCAAACTTTGTGCAAAATTGCATTTTTTTCCTCCCTTGGAGCTGGGAAAACACATGGTTTTTATAGCATTTGAAGTGGTTTTTTGGGCGGTCTTAGGGTGCGGGACGGAAGGCCACACACCCTTTTGGGTCGGAAGGGATGTTGATGCATGGATAGAAACCATTTTGGAAGGATACATTACTGAGTTCGTTTTCGATACAATTAAATCCTACAATGACGCAGAAAGGGGATTTTTTAAGGGACCCCAAGGGAGATATCTATTGTTGTTACACTTGTGGATCAAGATGCTCATTTGTGAAAAAGGGATATTGAAGGTGAATTTCGACGAGTAAATCTCTAGTGTGTGGAGGCTGTAGGTACTGTGATGATATGGGTTTTATGGAATGATGAGGGGTAGATGGATGTGAATTGCGATGAGATTGTGAGGGAAGCCAAGGAAGAGTGTGTTCGCCTACAAATTGGGGTGAGGTTCTGGTCAGAAAAGAGGAGGAGGACCTAGGAAGAGAGTCCTAGTGCGATCGAAACATAGAACTGTGAAATGAGACCACAAGGGAATAAGATACCCTATAGTGACGAAGGGAAAGACCAGGATACCCCTGAACCTAAGGAAGGACCAACCTAGAGCTACAACATACCTACAACTTTGTGCACCATGCCAAACTTGGGAGGAAGAAACAAAAGTTCTTCATAATGGTTGTCCTGCATGTCTACATAGTAGTAATAGTAGCAGGTCGACAACCACCAATAGAAGGCCCATGATGGAAGGTGACTAAGTAAAACTACCTTTGTTTTAGGGTAACTAAATTGAGGACGCCGAGTAATACTGGTTCTTGTGTGAAGAGGTATGGACAATGAAGAAAGTACAAGATGATGATATCAAGAAAGGAAAACTAGCGAGGACCTTTAGGAGTAGGGCGTTGGATTGGTATATGCAATTTATGCAAGTACCAACAGGGCATCCATAGAATACCCTAATATAAATCAGGAATGGATTAATTGATGAATTCAAGAAACAGAAGTTGGAATCGCAGTATATTACAAAGTTAAAAGAAATAAAGCAATACCCCAACGAATTAGTGTGGGATTTCGATCAAAGATTCAAAACTCGGATGACAAATGTTAGATTCAGAATGAATGATGTACAACATAAATAATGGTTTGTTTCAACCTTGATACCTCACATTTGCATGTTGTTAATGCAGCAGAATATCGTATCCCAAGCGGAAGCCTTGGAAATTGCAATGAATTTGGAGGCTTGACCAGTCGGTGAAATAAGGATTGGCATGAGCTAGATCCAGTCGCAATTGGCGAACTTTACTATCCAATTGAAGGATATTAAGAAGGGGAAAGAGTTGCGTGAAGAGGTATGGTGCAGTCGATGTCGGTGGGAAGGAAATCACAAGGATCAGTGCCCTAAATTATGTGAATACTTACAGTTTGTAGAAACAAATCCACCAAGTATACGAGGAATTTCCTGGTGCTGAATCTGTCAAACAAGAGGACATCGGTTGAAAGAATGTGTGTACTTATAGAAGGTTGTGTTGAAACCATCCAATATTTTCTTTAATTTCTATTGGTCAGTTGGTCAATAAGAAAATATTGCAGAGCTTATGATTTTCTCCAAGAAAGAACGATGGGTACATACATTATAAAAGGAGAGGATAAATGACCAGTAGAGAGACATCAACCTCAACTGTAATTGCAATATGATGAACCACAACCACAATATAATCAACCGCAACTGCAATATACTCAACCGCAACCATAACCACGATATAATCAACCACAACAACAATTCAATCAACCATAGTACAACCATACACCGTATTAGAAACAAGGAGTATTTCGAGGAGGATTTCGTGGTGGCCGCAATGGAGGATTTGGTCGTGGAGGAACTTTTGGTCGAGGTTGAGGACCAGTTACCTACTATAATTATGGAGTAGTATGACACTATCATAGGGGTTTTATGAAACTAGAACCTCAATGTACTTACTGTAGCATAGCATATCACACTATCGAAGACTGTCTGCAACTAATTGTGAAATGGAAAGCTCAGAATGTGCCACCACCACAACCAAACCAAAATACAAATCAGAATCATAACCAGAATCATGGTCCAAGTGTGCAGAAGATATCAGTTGAAATAAGGAGTCAACCACTAAATGTCACCGTAGTAACAAGAGGAGGAGCTACGACAGGGGAAGATGGGCCACTGCCAAATGTTCAACCTATAGCTTGAAAGAAAGGACAATTTGATGTGGAAGCAGAAAAAGAAACCTTCTTTGAAGCAAAAGACACACTGATCAAGAATAATGGTAAGTTACCAGTTTATGAAATGCCAACAAGCTTTGATTTAAAAAATTCACCAATATCGCAAGGGAAGGAAAGTACCATGACATTTTTTCTCGAAGTTTGTCTAACATTAGCCAAGGATTGCAATGTGTTAGTAGAAATAGCAAGCTTCTTGGATTGATAGGAAGAGGGACGACAACATTACCCACTCAACTAGTTGCAGAAGAAGAAAACATGAAGAGAAATGAGAATGAATGCCCATATTGGTGAGTACGATGTAGATTCCATCATTTTTTATCTAGGGTCAGATGTGAACATCCAAACCAAACATACATGGGGAATAATGGGGAAACTGAAGAAAGTTTGGTCCCCAATACAACTTCGTCTAGAAAACTAGGCCAAAGTTTCACCGATTGGGTGAATTCCTCATCTACTTGTCGAAGTGGAAGGATTGAAGACATATGCATATTTCAATGTTATAGAGATAGTTGACAATACTAGCCCATACCTTGCATTGTTGGGGATCGAATGGGCGATGGAAAACCTGGTAGTTATCAATTTCAAGAAAAGTACAATGATGTTCGAGAATCGGGACACGAGGGTCATTGCCCCACTAGATCCCCTTGAAGGGAAGTGATATGTGGAACCAATAAAGTACGAAGTTGTGGGAGGATGGGATAAGGTTTATAATGTCTTCGAAGACTACATCAATCCCACTGTCAATGGAGAATTTGGATGGCGAAGTATCAGGTCAACATCCTCAGACTCTGGTGAAGCATTAGAAAACTGGCAGAATCGGTTGCATGTAGCATCAATTAGAAAATACACATGAATTACTCATTCACTGAGATGGGTAGCGATAGAGGTATGTGATATTTGGCAACATACAAAGGATTACCTAACTTTCCATCCTTCATCAATGAATTTGAATATAGAATATCAGAATCGCAACGCTTGTTGGCACTAGAAGAGGCACTAAAAGCTACCCCAACAAGATGGTGGGTTGCGCATAAGACATTGATAGAAAAATGGAAATTATGTCGACAATTAATGGAATTTTGATTTGGGGAGGATGAATGCTACAAATGAAAGAAATACGATGGAATAAATAATCCAAGCGATCATCTGATAACATGGAAAACAATACCAACGGAGGAATGGGTTCACACGTTCATCCATACACTAGAAAAAACACCACAGAGCTGGTATGTCTTTGCAAAGATACGACTGGAAATGACAGCGTGGGAAGAACTGATTACTAGTTTCAGCCATACTTTCAGTTTCACAGAAAAAATCCATTCATCCATAGTGCACTACAGGACATCCGTGACAAAGTACTAGAGACAGTTTCGACTGAACGACTAATGGGACTAGAATGGACACCAGCACCACAATTGATGATGGAGTGTTACAACGTGTCGGTAAATTCTGATGATGAGGATGATCCGAGAGTCTTATACATCCTAGAGTCAGAAATAAGCCACAACATCTAAGCACTAAAAATACCATTCGACAAATTCAAGCAGCCACTGAAGATAATGAAGGTCAACATTGGGATAATGGAAACCCCAAAGTTTGCTAGTATTGGAGACTATTGGGATGATTCAACAATGGGGAAGGTCACCAACCTACTACATGATTTTTAGTATTTATTCCCAACAAAAAATTTTGAGATGAAAAATAATTTTAGGGGACTTTGGTGAAATGAAGCTCTGAAACCCGATGCGAAACCAGTGAAGAAACGACCGTACAGGTTGAATCCTAGATACAAAGAGCATGTCAAGACTGAATTAGATTAGATGTTGGATGCATGGATTATCGAACATGTCAAAGAATCAGAATGTATTAGCCTGATGGTTGTTCATGACAAAAAGACTGGTGAAATCCAAATTTGCATCGATCTGAGGAAGTTAAATGACGCAAGTTTTCACGATCCATTTCCCACACCATTTATCAACAAAGTATTGGAAGGGGTTGGAGGAGAGGAAGTATACTCATTTACAGATGTATTTTTTAGGCTACCATCAAATAAATATTGCAAAGGAAGATCGACACAAAACCACCTTCATCATAGAATGGGGATGTTTTCAGTACACGATGATGCCATTTGGTCTCGAGAATGCTCCAACGAAGTTTTCAAGGTTAGCTGTTGTTGCATTCAAATGATTCATCCATAAGTTCTTAGAATTACGGATAACTGGACTGTCTATGTCTTGGTAAGAGACCATATCACAAACCTTCGATTAATTCTAGAAATATGTTGACAACATCCGATTTCATTGAATCTAAAGAAATGTATCTTTTGCGCACCATTTGGAATCCTATTGGGACACATTGTATGCAAGGAAGGAATGTTGATCGACCCATCCAAGATCGTGATTATTGTTGATCTACTACAAATGACGACGGTAAATTAGTTGAGGGCCACGTTGGGCAACATAGGATACCACATAAATTTTATAAGGGGATATGAGATGATCACGGCACCAATAGAGAAGTTACTAAAAAAATATTCGATTGGAATGACGAGTGCCAGAAGAGTATCAACATACTGAATCAAAATATGGTCGAAGCACTGATATTAGTTTTTCCATATTAGACGAAGGAGTTCCATGTCCATGTCGATGCTTCATTAGTAGCACTAGGTGTAATATTATCCCAACTAGGAGAAGGATCAATTGACCACCCGATAGCATTTGTGAGTTAGAAGTTATCCACTAAGGAGAAAAAATAAATGACGACAGAAAGGGAACGGTTGTCAATGGTATATGCATCACAAAAATTATGCCACTATCTGTTAGGAGGGAACTTCAAGATATTTATCGACCACTCAACATTGAAATACTTAGTCAATAATCCTATGTTGGGGGGGAATATCTATCACTGGTTTCTACTGTTCCAAGAATTCGACTTCGAAATCATTGTAAAACCTAGGTGTTTGAATGCAGGTCCCGGTCACCTATCGAGGATAGAATCAGGTGATGAACTAGGCAGTATCGAGGAAAAATTACCTGATGCACAGCTGTTTAGATTCGGAATGGTTGACAACCATTACGAACAGATTATTCAATTTTTGGCCACATGTAAAGCCTTGAGGAGTTCACCACCAGTCAGAAGAAACAACTAGTTGTCAGATCCGTTGATGAAATTCTTTGTAGATATGTCCTTCCGCATGAACATGAAAGGGTGTTGGAAGAGGCGTATGGTGGCATCGCATGAGGACATTATGCATGACATGCAAGCACTAGGAATATACTCGAATATGGATTATGGTGGCCAAAAATACATGGAGAAACAATATATTATGCTAGAAGTTGGGATGTATGTCAAAGAATGGGGAAACCATTGCATATGGATGAGATTCCATTGGTACCTTAGGTAACATTACAACCATTCAAAAAGTGGGAAGTAGATTTTGTAGGACCTATCAATCCACCAGGAAAAAGAACAGGTGCAAGATACATCATCACTACGACTGATTACCTAACAAGATGGATCGAGGCAACACCAGTAAGGGACTACATAGATATGACAACAACAAGATTTATTTTCGACAATGTGGTCACCCAATTTGGATGTCTGAAGATATTGATGAGCGATCAAGGTACTCATTTCATAGATCAGACAATTAGAGCGATGAATGAGGAATTCCAGATACAACATAAAATAAGTACTCCATATCTCCCACAAGAAAATGGAATAGTCGAAGCATTCAACAAGATATTGGAAAACACACTTACTAAGGTATGCAACACAAATCACCATGTTTGGGATCTAAAAATCCCTACGATACTATGGGCCTACAAAATGACATGCAAAAGATTGACAGGTCAGACACCATTAAAGTTGGTCTACGTACAAGAAGCAACGATTCCTATGGATTATATTGTCCCTATTATGCGGATCATAGCAGCAATAGGAATGAATGACGAAGGAGCAATTGAGGAAATACTGGCGCACTTGTTACAAATAAAAGAGAATCACTTTATTGCGGGGTTTCATAAGCAGGTAGAAAAATATCGACAAAAGGAATGGCATGATAGGAATGTAAAGAAGAAACATTTTCAATGCAGAGATATGGTTCTCCTCTACAATAGTAGGTTTGTGAAGCCCCTAGGTCAGCTCCAATGCATTGGCCTGGTCCTTACATCATAAATGGTATTATTAACGGAGGTGCGTTGCAGTTGAAAAAGTTAGATGGAACACTTTTTCCAAACCTAGTAAATGAAATCCAGCTAAATCTCTTTCAAGATAGCTCGACGCGACACCACTAAATGAAACAACGCAAATGCAACGAAAAGAGAGAGAGAAGTTTTGATATAGTTGTCGACAAAAAGAAACGCGACCACAAAAGTGGATTGGCCCGCGACAAGGTTGAGAGCTTGTTGACATCTGATGGAATGCGAATTGGTCAAATAAGGCAATAAATGAAGCAGCTACAACAGGGAGGTGGATGATGCAAGTTGGAAAAAGATGCATTTAATGACCAATGAATGTGACGGATATGCAAAATCGGCGGAGGATTTGGTCAATCGACAGAGGATTTGGTAATAATGATCTAGGATCCACCCAAAATTGAAAATCATAAGTTATAAAAGTAGGTCGAAGGGAATGTTTGATCTATTGTGCAATTTGAAAAGATGGGTTAGAATGAAGATTATAAAATAAGAGAAGTGATGAAGCTGCCATGGCACATATTATTTTGAGCATGAGTACACCGAAAACACCAAGGGCGATGGAAACTATCAACTAGGAACAACCAAATATTGTGTCCACACCTGTGCAGACAGTTAGGAAGAGGAGAAGTGACAGTCGACCGATAACTCCAGAAAGAAGGCCCAAAATGACCCGTAGCTCTACACGGGCTGCAGCGGCAGAAAGAGAAGAAATCCCACTGACCACTGCGGACGATGAAACGATAGAAAGAGGAAGACAGTTAGGGATGAAGATAGCATACATTCCAAACTATGTGATGCCAAGGAGGGAAGGGGCACTGGTAAAGATTTTGCGCTTGACAAGAAAAGGTGCGCATAAGTACCAAAGAATTACAAGGTTGTCGATATGGAATTAATCCATATTCATTCAGGTGTGTGCATACCTAGAGAAACAATGGATGATGATGCAGTACAAGATCAATGACTAAGAACTAGACTCCATAGTGGAGGAATGGCCCGAACAATGGAAGGTTTCAACCAATGAAGACCAACTGTCGGACCCAAAAGAAAGACCACCGATGGGTGTACCAAAAGATCAAGAGGAAACAAAGGAGTCAAAAGACGAAGAAAAATCGCAAGACAAAGCATCATCGACAACTCCAACAGAGTCAGAGCTCGACAAATAAAAAGAAGTAAGGACAAAGCACAAGTTGGAGAAATGGGAGGGGAGTAGAATAGTCAGACTCCCCAACAGAAAAATGGATAAGCAAGTAGAAGCAATAACCAACGTGGTAATCAAGAATCGGGTAAAAGTAATGCAACATGCGACTAGATACTTTCATTAGGTATCACAACTACTCCAGACGCTAACCAATGCAGTAACTGTGATAAGGCTACCACAAGAAGGAACAATGCATAGGGAAGTCGAAGTGGATATCGACAGAAGGATGAGGCTGGTGCATATCTTACCCACTGCAATAATGACAACGAATGAAGACTTGGATTTTGCAATAAAAAGACATGAACTAATTGGTGTCAATTTCAAAATGCTACTGATGTTCATGCTGGAAAACATTTATAACACAACAAGTGAGGAGATCAATGATCGGGAATCAACAACGCATGACCAAATGTTCAGCTACAAATGACAAGGGCAGAGCATAGAAGAGGAGGTTCAATGACTCAAAGCGAAAAGAGAGATAATAATAAATGAAAGAGAAAAGGATTTTGAAGATAGACAGATATTAGAACATGCAGTCTCTTTGGCATGCAAATATGCTCCCAAAGTTAGTCAGGATATGCTTGCAGAGGAAAAATCCCCGAGGTTAGGAAAAGTTGTTGCAAACCTACAAAAAGAGAATGAGGAACTACAGGTCAAGTAGGTACCCAGCAGACCACCAGAACAGGTTGCAGAAAGGAAGGGAGCGATTGAAGATGCAACAACATAAATTGTGGAACCGAAGAAGGAAACTTAGACGATTGCAGAAGATGTAATAAGATTTTGGGGAAGTTTAGTGCAAGATGACCAGGTTCACCAGCTAAATGTGCAACTCAGCACAACAAAAGTGAAATTAGAAGCATTAAGTGGATCGCTTAAGACGATGCCCCCATTAGCACAAGTGAAGAAGGAATCACAACTAAAGGAACTGCAACATCGGGTCAACAAGGACTGCACAAGGCAACAATGAAGAAAAACGCACTCTGACAAGCTTCAGACCAAACTAGAACAGTTGGCACTGAAGGAAATGGAAGGAATTACGCAGATCAAGGCTGAATTGGAGAAAGCACAACAGAAGGGTGGTGAACATCCAACAGAATAGGATATGGAAGAGTGTGCAACAGTCATGACATCGGCCAAAGCAGTTACCAACCAATTCAAGGCAACATATGAGGAATTCAAGACACAACTAAATGCACCAGTAGCGTCCAACTAAGGTGACTCGTGGACAAGCCAGAAGTTTGTATTGGGGGAATGTTGGGATGAGTCTAGAGGGAAAAAAGTGCGGATTCTCTAGTGACATAAAGGTTATCAACAAGAACAAAGGACCAACTGCAAAGGGTAAAGATGCTGACGAACAAGAATTTTTGGTTAAATTTAGTTAACAATAGGTCAATTGGACCATTTTGTAATGAACAAGTGAGCCTATAAATAGAAATAGAATTATAAGCCTTTGGGCAGCTTAGCATGGTGAATTTTCAAAGTATCTCTTAGCATTTGGGATTGTACCATTTCGCATGTGTGGATTATATTATGATGCTTTGGCACATATTTGACCTTGTCTTCTGGTAGCCTCTTTTCGGTTTCATCTAGTTCGAATCTCTTTTGTTATGTGGTTCATGAGAAAAGTTAATAAAGATGATTGTGTTATGTCTCTGTTGTTATCTTTTATTGCAATATGAATGATACACTGCAACAATTTATTATATATTAAATACATGTTAATGCGAAGAAGGTTAATGGCATGGTAGCACGATATATTGATCTGGATCTGGATCTCTGGTTTGTGTTTCAAATGGGTATGGAATAATGCATATCTTCTTACCACTGCAGAAATGTGGTTCCTACATCCCTCCCTTAGAAATCTTGGGTGAGACTGAAATGGCTCTGTGGGTACATATGGAAAGAGAAAAAACATTCTGGGTCAATGTTTAGGGATTCTGTGCCCATATTTGTTGGAACTAGTGCGAATTGAACCCATGTCAATAGAACTGTGTCAAAAAATCTCTTAACCAAATAATGCCACCACCCGTTCAATGGTTGGGATTTGACCCAGTGGTAATGCATGGCTATGGGAGAGCAGAGGTCCCGGGATAAAACCCACAGGCCTCCCACTCTACCCATTTTACAAGGTATATGATATATATAAGTGGTGGAGTAAACCATTGTTTGGATTATAAACATGGAATATTACATGGTTTGTTGGCTTCATCGGTTATGATTTGGCACATGGTTTCGGTGATACAACTTGGACTTAACTATGGATTGGATCCACAATACAATGGGGAGTCTTGATGTTTACCATGGTATTGATGGCTAAGCCCTCGATCCTGCCCCATTTTCAAAACAAAACTTAATTCAAACTTATATACAACCTTCGTTCTATACTTAAAAGGAACACATGCGAGGAAATTTATTAGGTGATATTGGTGAAGGATTGGAATAGTTGGAGGTCTTGGGTTCAAATCCCAGAGACTCCACAATTTTTTATTATAAAACATTACATTGGTAATTTTTTTTCCCAAATACCCATATTTTAGCCATTTTTTAACCAAATTGTCGAAAATTCAAACCTTGATAAGTTTTGCATCCAGAATTCAATTAACGTGAAACAAACGTTGGCAGAAAAGTTGTCGACGAGATGTTTACCACTATAGGATTTATTTTAATGCTTGAATACTTCTACTTTGATCAACTATGGAATATCCTCCTGGATAAAACCTTCCCACTAGGAAGCTTTTGGACCACCAAAACCACATTTTCATCCAGAATTAAAGTGGGGACATGTTCGTCTCACTTGTCCATTCTTCCTATAACTTGTACATCTTACTCAACATAAAAAAAATGAACACTACACTGACGTTGTTAAGTACATTAATCCCTTTTTCAATCAAATTTTCATTCAAATTTGTCGAAACCAACCATAAAATGTTGATCAGTAGAATGATTAATATCAAAATTGAAATTTTGAAAGAGATTGTACCCATATCATGCTTATGTTTTACCATATGAACACTATCAACAATAATAGGTGCATTGTAGTGAAATGCCACTTCCTTTTCATGCTTAGGATTATTTTCTTCCTTACATTGCATAGACATAAGTGCCAAATTCTGACTTGCATTAACAACCCTTTTTAATTGTTGTGTAGTGCCCAATGATCTATCATTTTTAAATGAATTTGAATGTACTATGTACTCAATTCCTTCCTTAAACAAATGATATTGATTATGTTCTCTATAGAATATTTCCTTTTGATCATATAAATGCAGGTTACCCAACACAATTTCATGAATATCTAGTGGAACCACATCAAATTCAACTTCATCTATAAACGTAGATGTTATTGCAAACTTTAGATCACATTGTTTGTTACTTGTAATATTTTATCTTCCCATACCCAACCTAATGGATAAGGTTTCTTATGTGGTTTTGTTGTTAATCCCAATTGATTAACTACTTCTTTTTAGATGAGATTAGCTTAGGATCCACTATCTATGAGTGTGTCGATTTTAGTTTGTTTCGTAATCACCCTTATATGAACAATGCATTCCTTTTTTTATATTTAGAAGTAGAAGCACACTGAGGACCAATGTTAGAATCATTACCAACAATATGTTTACCTTCCACACCTACGATTGTTACCTTTGTTTCATCCTTAGAATCTGATCCAAGGTCCTCAATTATAACTATGGCCTTTTTCTTCTGTTTACAATCCTTAAACCACTTTGGTTTCAATTTTGGATGCAATACCTAACACTTTGCCTCTTCTTTCCCTTGCTTTTGACAATGTGAGCATGTAGGCCTCTCATCAAATTTCCTCATCGTAGCTGCATGTTTACCTTTCCCTTTTTCCTTTCCTTCTTTTGACTGGATGGATTCAGCTAAAGAAAAATCATGAACTTTGGACTCAATGTGAGTAGCTTGCACACATAGCTCGTCACGGTTAGTAGGATTAAACATAAGTATTTTATGTCATAAATAACTATGTAATCCTCCAATAAACTTTAGAATATTTTCTTGAGTGTAAAGAGGTATACCTAAAATCAAATTTCTCTTTCTGAATTCTTCATGTATTCTTGTACATTATGACCTTTACCTTGCCTTAAGTTTTTCAAATCGATATGGATTTTTGTATGTATCCTAATGGATAAAATTTCTTTTTTAACACAATAGTAAATTCATACCAGGAAGAAATAATTTTACATTTTCAAAGGAGGTGTTCTTGTGTATTACTTGTTAGGATTATTAATCCTCCCTTGTCCAATTGAGGCCTATTGCCACTGATTGCACTTGATTGCATCAGTTTAGGAGCCTCCTAGATCAATCCCTACAATTTAGGAGCCACTGGGAGTGTCGAAACCAACCAAGGTCAGTTCAGTTCAGTTAGTGACTATTCAAGCTAAGTTATGAGTTAGTTACATTCAGTTCTAGTCCTCTACATTCAATTAGTGCTAGGTTTTCATGGATGCACTCAGGAGGGGCACATTTCTCACCTACCACAGTCAGTTAGCCTTAGTCAACACTGAATGTAACACTTGAGTTGTGTTTTAGAACTCCGATGAACTCCCTTTATGGTTTAGACAGGGTCAGTTAACTATTGAGTCCTCTGATAGTGATTTAGACAAGGTCTTAGTTACCTACAGTCAAGTAGAGTCTAATCAATTTGAATTTCCTCATGTGGATTCGAATTTCATGTGGCTATTAAAGCCATTGTACTTCATTGTAATTATTATCTAATTACCTTTTTGATTAATGAAAGCATTCACAGCTGCAAGCCATTTTTGCATTGTTTCATTCTTTAATTGTTGAGTAAATTGTGTGAGCTATCTTGTGAGTTGTGTGTTTGTCCACAGATCTATGTGCTCAATTTAATATGGTATCAGAGCCTCGATGGACAAGACACCTCTCCTCCTCGGATCTCTAGCTAGATCATTTTTTTGTAGCAAAATTGCTCCTTCTAGTACTGCACCAGAAGCGGAGAATTTACCACTTAATATCCCAAGTTAGGAAATTGTTGATCAAGCTTGCTTGATCAACTATGCTAGGTGTGAAGGAAATTCCAAAAGTGCAGACTGTCGACCTTACTTTGTATGATTGATTGTGTGACATGTTATCAGCTCTTCTTACAACATTCGCTACAAGAAGCCCTTTTTTCTCACTGCATTCGCTACAGCAGCTCAGTCCTTCTTATTGCATTCAAAATGGTTCATCTAGTAGAGCCTCTCACTCCCTTCAACTATAACTAGTGGAAGGAAGACATGATGGTAATACTCCACACCAAGCATCTCTTCAGACTCATAGAAGAAACAGAGGCAGTTCCAGCTTTAGATCATGACAAAGAAAAGTACTTGAACAGGCTTGATGAAGCCCATGGACACTTGTTCTCCTCAGTTTCTAGAGATCTTTGATTCCACATCCAAGGATTGAAGACTCCCAAGGAGATTTGGGATAAGATTTCCTCCTTATTTGATAAGCAGGATGAGATGAGGATCCATCAGCTAGAAAATGATATGATCACTCTTAATCCATCCAACTTCGAATCACTGAATGAATTCTTCACAAAGTTCAAGAACCTGATGTATCGATTGAAGCAATGCAAAGTGGAGAAGGATGAAGATCAGATCATCCTTGCCATTCTCACAAATATCAATGCAGACTACTCAGTCTTTGTATCCACCTTCCAAACAGTAAGGCTCACTACTCCAAATTGGAAGATTCCCACTCTTAATGCCTTCATCCAATCTCTCATTTCTGATAATGATAAATTGATCCAAATGGGGATCAGTCGATCTTCCAAAGATCAAGCTCTAGTTGCAAGAGGAGATAAGGTAGCGAATGACATAGAGAAGCAAAGAGATGAGTCTCCTGTGAAGAAAGAGCAATCAAAAGAGCCTTCAGGTTCGAAGAGAAGCAAGAAGAATGGAAAAGGAAAGGTCCTCTGCTCTTACTATGGAAGGGGATTTAATTCAGAAAGCTCCTGTATGAGAAGCCAACTTGATGAAATGGCTCTTCTTTTGAAGAAACATAACATTTTTGTACTTGCTAGCACAAGGAAGTATGACTCTGAAGAAGAAGATGAAGAATACCAAAGGAAAGACCATGCACTGAAGGCTTGCTGCACATCAGGACATGTCTTCTTCATTGATTCTAGAGCTTTCAACCATATGGCTGAATCCATAGAATCATTCTCTTCTTTTCAGTCTTTTGATGGTCCTAGTATTCAGATGGGAAATAATAGTAAAGTCAAAACAAAAAGGAAGGGCTCTATCAAGATTGAACATGGAAGGTTCAAAGATGTGCTATTTGTTCCCTCCCTAGCTTCAAACCTGTTATTTGTCTATCAGATGACCCATACTAGATCTCCAAAGCGAATGATATTTGGTCCTAACTCGATGGAGATCATAGATATTTCTACTAGGAACATCATAGTGAAGGGTGTTGCAAATCATGCTTCAAAATCATATGATTTCTCACATTTCATGCCTCCTTCAGAACTAGTGCACTCTCAGTAGCCACTTGCAAGGGAAGGTAAAATCATTGCATCTACTTCTTTTACAGCTTCTACTAGTATTGCAGATCCATCTTTATCAGTTTATGAGATTGAGATTCAGGGTGACTCATATCTAGATTCAGTCCCTACTTCCAAACTGGAAGCTAGGAAGATGACTGGAAACTCACCTAACACTCAGAAAGGAAAGACCCTTGCGCTATGCCATGAAATCTTACCTCCTTGAGAGAAATAAAATAGAATCCCTATAAGATGCTATATGGAAAGGGCTCAGTATCACTACATTCAGAAGAATGGACACCTCTTCATCCAGCAAGAGACAAAGGTTACATTCCTCCTTCCTTCCATCATCATTTTTGGAGAAGAAGGAGAGTCTACATGCCAGGCCCCAGAATACCTATGCACAACACACCATGCATGTTGCTTCGCTACCTCACAGAGATGAGGATTGCCACAACATATTTTGAAGTTATTCAAACTTGAGACCTGATTCTACTTGCTTAGATAAAGGGGGGGATTTTTTCCCATGTGATTTTTGCCCCAACTCCTTGTATTAAGTAGTTACTTATTTTACTTGATGTAATGGGTGACCTATGGTCTTAGTTACCAGGGCCCATAGATTGTCCAAGTTAGCATTCAAGGGGGGTGTTAGGATTATTAATCCTCCCTTGTCCAATTTGGTCATATGTCTAAATCAGGAGTCATGTCTAAATCGGGAGTCCATCCAAACTATTTTTAGTCACTAGCACCATTGGGTCCACTTGGCCTAATTGGGGCACATGTTTCAGTTACTAAAGTGTGGGGAACACTAATTGAGGCCTACTTCCACTGATTGCTCTTGATTGTATCAGTTTAGGAGCCACTGGGAGTGCCAAAACCAACCAAGGTCATTTTAGTTCAGTTAGTGACTAGTCAAGCTAAGTTAGGAATCAGTTACATTCACTTCTAGTCCTCTACATTCAGTTAGCGCTAGGTTTGTATGGCTGCACTCAGGAGGGGCGCATTTCTCACCTATCACTGTTAGTTAGCCTTAGTCAACACTGAATGTAACACTTGATTTGTGTTTAGAACTCCGATGAAATCCGGTTATGGTTTAGACAAGGTCAATTAACTATTGAGTCCTCCGATAATGATTTAGACAAGGTCTTAGTTACCTACAGTCAAGTAGAGTCTAATCAATTCGAATTTCCTCATGTGGATTCGAATTGCATGTGGCTATTAAAGCCATTGTACTTCATTGTAATTATTATCTAATTACCTTTTTTTATTAATGAAAGCATTCACAGCTGCAAGCCATTTTTGCACTATTTCATTCTTCAATTGTTGAGTAAATCGTGTGATCTATCTTGTGAGTTGTGTTTTTGTCCACAGATCTATGTGCTCAATTTAATATTACTCTTCCATGAAATGAGTGTGGTGCCTCCAAGATGGAAAGTAGGAAACTAGATCTTTTCTTTATCATATGCAAGCTTCTGAATCTTGCAATACACCTCAATCATCCCGATCCAATCCTCCTGACACGCCTCAAACTTAATATCAAGTTTCAAATAAGGTAAATCAGACTTAGCTTTCTCAGGTTTTTTCTTTGGATTTGAAGAAGCAGTACTGGAGCTTTCAAAAGAGGAAGAATAAGATGGAGAATATGTTTTAGAAGGGCATTTTCCTTTTCCAAAATAATTATCCTTTTCTTTTAACTTATTTGTTTTCTTCTTTTCCAATCTCTCTTGATAATCTACAAAAAAAATTCTACTCTATTGTCCATTTGATAGAAATCCTTATGCAAGGCCTTCTCATATTCTCCTTGGTAGTCTTCATTTGCCATTTTTATTCTTCAATATGCACGTCCAATCTTTGGATTGAAAGCCTCAAGTACACCTTCACCTCGCTTTATCTTGGATATTGTTAACATAAACTCACAATGCAATGGTTATTAGGCTCTGATACCAAACTTGATCTAAAAATATTCATGATCTTTTTTAACCATTAATAATTGCATGTGAAATTTATATGTCAATTACTCATAAACATTATTTAAAAGTGGAAAATAAATGCTTAAACATACACACATAAAAAATAAACAATAATAAAACCATGAAAATGATAGACAAGAGTTGATAATGGAGTTCACCCCTCATGGGATACGTTTTTATGCCACTTCCAATGGGAAGGTCGAACTTATTCAGTATTCAAAGCTTACAATAATGGGTTTATGGAACCACTTTTGTTTTGTATCAATAACCAACAAAAACATATAGAACCACTACGATCCTCCCTAAATTTAAAGAAAAATGAGTATAGACATGACCAGGTTTGCTTAAGGCCTCCTTTGGCACTTAAATTAGAAACTCTGCATGCATAAAAGACAAAACTATATGGACTCCACCTCGAGATCCCTTCTCATTAATGACTATACAGATCTTGAGAACTATGCCAAAGCACCTCGGGAGATGTGGAGAAACCACCTCGGGGACTATACAAAAATGTATTGGAAAACATGCAAAACCACATTGGGATCTGTGCTTGTACTGCACCTCGAACTCTGTGCAAAAATGTGGTTTTTTGCTCCCCTTTAACTAGAAAAAACATTGTGGTTTTTTTGGGTGGTTTTGGGGCACGGGCCAGAAGACCATGCACCCTTTTGGCCCCCAACTATATCCACCTATATTCTCTTAACCAAATAATTCCACCACAAGTTTAATGGTCGGTATTTTTCCCAGTGGTAAGGCTTGGTTATGGGAGAGTGGAGGTCTAGGGCTCAAACACGTGAGCCTCCTGCTCTTCCCATTTTACAAGGGATATGATATATATAGGTGGCAGAGGTTATGGTTTGGCTTTTAAACGTGGCATATTACATGGTTTGTTGGCTTCATAGGTTATGATTTGGCATATGTTTTTGGTGACACAGCTTGGCTTTAGTCGTGGTTTGACTCAACGTTCCAATAGGGGGCCTCGATGTTGACCATGGGGTCGAGGGCTTAACCCTCGACCCCACCCCCCATTTTCAAAACAATACTTAATTCAAACTTATATACAACCTTCGTTCTATACTTTACAAGGAGCATATGGGGGAAATTGGTTAGGAGAGCTTGCTGAAGGGTTGGACTAGTTGGAGGTCTTAGGTTCGAATCTCATAAAATCCACAATTTTATTTACAAAAAATTACATTGGTCATTTTTTTCCCCAAATACCCATATTTTTGCCATTTTTTAACCAAATTTCTGAAACTTCAAACCTTGATAACTTATGCATCGAGAGGTCGTTTCATGCAACACAAACGTTGATGGAAATATATTAATGAGCTATTTACCACTGTAAGATTTATTTTACTATTTGAATACTTCTACTTTGACCAAGTATGGAATATCCTCCTAGATCAAACCTTCCCACTAGGAATCTTTTGTACCACCAAAAGCATATTTTCCTCCATAATTCAAGTGAGGACATGTTTGTCTCACTTGTCCTGTATGACTTGTCCATTCTTCCTGGAACCTGTACATATGATTCATCTTGAGAACAATCAAAACTACACTGACATTCTTAAGTACATTAATCCATTTTTCAATCCAATTTTCATTCAAATTTTTCGAAACTAGCCATAAATTGTTGATGAGTAGAAAGTTGAATATCAAAATTGAACATTTTAAAGAGATTTTGCACATATCATGCTGATGTTTTACCATAGGAACAATTTCAACCGTAATAGGTGCATTGTAGTGAAATTACACTTCCTTGTCATGCTTAGGATTCTTTTCTTCTTTACATTGCATAGACATAAGTGCCAAATTTTAACTTGCATTAACAACCATTTTTAATTGTTGTGTAGCGCACAATGATTTGTCATTTTTAAATGAATGTGAATGTACTATGTACTCAATTCCTTCCTTAAACAAATGAGATTATGTTCTCTATATCAGTTTTCCTTTCGATCATATAAATACTGGCTACCCAACACAATTCTACATATATCTAGTGGAACCACATCAAATTCAACTTTATCTATAAAATTAGATGTTATTGCAAAGTTTAGATCACATTGTTTTTTTACTTGTAATATTTTATCTTTGCATACTCATCCGAATCGATAAGGTTTCTTGTGTGGTTTTGTTGTTAATTCCAATTGCTTAACTACTTCTTCCGAGATGAGATTAGCTTGGGATCCACTGTTTATGAGTGTGTCAATTTTAGTTTGTTTCGTAATCACCCTTATATGAAACAATGCATTCCTTGTTTTATCTTTAGAACTGGCTTGCTATTTAGAAGTAGAATCACATGAAGAACCAATGTTAGAATCATTACCAACAATAGATTTACCTTTCACACCTATGATTGTTATCTTTGTTTTGTCCTTGAAATATGATACAAGGTCCTCAATGATAATCGAGGCCTTTTGCTTCCCTTTTTGATCCTTAAACCACTTTGGTTTCAATTCTCGATGTAGTACCCAACACTTAGCCTCTTCGTTCCCTTTCTTTAGACAATGCGAGCATGCAGGAATCTCATCAACTTTCTTCATTATCGCTGCATGTTTACCTTTCCCTTTTTCCTTTCCTTCATTTGACTAGCTAGTTTAAGCTGAAAAAAAATCATTAACACTCTTCCCTTTGGACTTAATGTGCATAGCTTGAACACATATATCATCAAGGTTAGTAGGATTAAACATAAGTATTGTATGACATAAATAATTATGTAATCCTCCAATAAACTTGAGAAGAGTTTCTAGAGTGTAAAGAGGTATACCCAAAATCAAAGTTCTCTTTCTAAATTGTTGAGTGTATTCTTATACATTTTGACCTTTACCTTGCCTTAAGTTTTTCCAATCCATCATGTACTTTTGTATGTAGACTAATGGATAAAATAGTTTTTTTAACGCAGCAGTAAATTCATACCAAGACACTACAACAAAACCCTGTGATTAGCGACTCTTTTAGCTTCCGTTTTAGCGTCCACTATCACTTTTAGTGTATTTTTCATCATTTTTTGGACAAAGTGGACGCTTTTCCACGGGATAACGCTTTTAATGGCATTATTTTCGTCCCTTTTTAATAGTTGGTGCTATTTTGAATGATAATTAGCATCCCAATTATCGTCCTAATTATCGTCCTTATTAGCGTCCCAATTAGCGTCCCAATTAGCATCCCAATTAGCGTCCCTTTTTCAAATTTGGCGCTATTTTTGACGCTAATTAACATCCCAATTAGCATCCCAATTAGCATCCCCATTAGAATTCCAATTAGCATTCTAATTAGCATCCCAATTAACATCCCAATTAGCTTCCCTTTTTAAAAGTTGGCACTATTTTGGATGCTAATTAGCATCCAAATTAGCGTCCCAATTAGCATCTCAATTAGCGTACCAATTCACATCCCAATCAAAATCCCAATTAGCGTCACAATTCGCATCCCAATTAGCATCTCAATTATCTTCCCTTTTTAAAAGTTATCACTATTTTGGACGATAATTAACATCCCAATTAACGCTCCAATTAGCATCCCAATTAGCGTCCCAATTAGCGTCTCAATTAGTGTCCACAAAACCATCCCATATAACACCAAGAATAACCTCCAAAAAAATGTCATGAATAGCATAGCACCATATATTAATCTAGGGTTAGCAACAGGAATTGTGCCATGAATTTCGACAGGAAAAACATTCAACATAGCACTAAGTATAGAGCTAGGAATTGCGCCTAGAAAACATCCAACATAGCGGCAGGTATAGATCGAGGTATAACGCCTGGAATAATGCTAGAAATTTTGAAAGAAACCACGCTAGGAATTGCACTAGGTTTAGAGCTAGGAATTGTGTTCAGAAAATGTCCGACATAACGTCATATATATCAATTTCAATGTCAATGATCATGATTCATGTGATAGTACTTTTGTATCTTGATTATCACAGTGGAACCTAAATTATTGTAATCATGGAACTTTTGGATATTGATTAATCCTAATGAGGGGTAAATTACCTTAATGTCACCTAAATTGCGCTAATGGCATTTGAGTGTCCCCAACAACATTTGATAGACCCTAATGGTATATGATTGGCCCTAACAACATGACAATGATGCATTACGATAATTACGATGGAGCATATGGATATGATTTGTTAAGTATAATACTATATCATCCATTCTTGTGAGGTATTATGGCTCCTTTCTCATTATTATCGCAATTATATTGATGATGACATTGATGATGACTACGATTTTCACAATGATGTTGATTTATTGTATGATGATGATGACGATGTGGATGTGGATATCAATGATGATTATGCATGTGGTATCACTTTTGGATCCTAATTGATTCTAATGGCACCAAAATGTCTGTAATGACATCTAAACAACCCTATTATCATCAAAATGACTGTAACAACATATAATTGACCTTAAAATTTACATGACATGAATCCTAATGTCGATTAGTGATTAAGAACACTAATGGCATATGCGTGACCACGATGACAATGATGACGATGATTTTGTTGATGATGCACTTAATGCGGGCGATGATGATGATAAAGAGGATGATGATAAAGATTATGTTGATGTACCATATGGAATTAATGATGATGATGATGAAAACGTTGATGTCCACGATGATGATACATGTCATAATACTTCTAGATACTGGAAAACTTGAGATATTGGAGTTAATAACAAGTAATAGAGGTTGTGAGGTGTTGACCCTAAAAATATTGTTAGCCATGGGGTTTCGCATTAACTGATTTGGCCATTGGGTTTAGTAGTTCCCCCACCCCCCCTACACCTCCCTTGCAGAAAGGTATTACAATACCACCTATCATGGTGCTACCAAAATGTCACCCTACGAGGTTGTTTTGGACAACCCCCCCATCCATACCCTCATTTTTACCAAGAACATCCAAGGCAAAATAAGTGGATATCAATATTAACACAAAAGCTAACTTTATTTGTACTCTTAAAGACATTTTGGTCTTGGTTTGAAAATTGAATAAAGCAACAAGAATTTCAATAATGCCCATAGTGTTACTTTGAAGAAGTGGATCAAATGTTTTTATATCTTTGGCCTTATAAGTGAACATCTCTCAAGGAAAAAAAGAGTTAGTTTCTCAAGTTTTATGGCAATTCTAAAGTTTTCATTAAATATTCAGAATAATTGGTTCAATTTTCGACGATTCTTTTGAGGATGTCAAATTTCTATTAAATTTTAAAGCAGTTTCGTATGTTATGTGAAATTCCCTTGAACATACATATTTGAGTATTATTTTGCATTTTACCAACTGCAAAGCCAGGCGACATACTTTGATAGACTTTATTAGATATCATTGTTGTGCGCTATGGAAAAGCTCAGGCCACGGGATGTAGGAGTGTCTTCGACTGTACAGGAAACCCCAACATTTCCACATTCTGAGTATAAAAAATTGTCGGTGAATTTCAAAACAGTCAGTAGTCATCAAAAGGGTGATGTAGATCTTGGGACTCCGACCAACGTTTTCATTATAAGAAGTGTTAGGAGAACCACAAGACTCAATGCTACGGTAAATCCTGTACTATTTTCTCCAGGTAGTAACCTTGAGCAAGAGTAGCCTTCAACTGCAGTAGTAAACGATGGCGGTGATGGAACCATGGTAGATCGACCAAATTTTTCTATCAAGAAGAGTAACGGGGGAAGTTCGAGGAGAGGCACAGGAAAAGGAAATGGAAGAAACAAAGGTAGAGGAAAAATAAAGGGTAAGCACAATTTCTCTGACACTTAGAGAGGCATATTATTATGATGTTTATGATTTTGTTTTCCTTTAACCTCTTTCGAAACATACCTGGTCTACAGGATTCTTCTCTGAGAATCATAATTGAATTGGTTGTCAATGTGGGCTCCAAATTTTTGGTTTTCTTTATTCATCTTAAGAATAAAGACACAAGGACAATCGAGTGGGTTACAGAGAAAATGAAATCATATTAATATCCATATTCCAAAGATGTTCATAAATTTAATTGGGTGGATAAGCACATATGGATAAGAACAACATGGAAATAGTTGATATTTAAATTAAATTACCTATGTCAATGCAGGACTAGTTTATTGGTGAGGTTGACATTTATTGAGTGACAAACCATTCACCAGGGTTCCATTCTAACTGTGGTCTACCCTTCCAGTGTAGCATGACCATAAAAAAATCCATCCATTACTTAGGAATGCATTCGGCAACCAATTTAGCACATAAAAAAATTATAATTTGACAAGAAATGATAATAACTGATACATCTAAAACACATATGTCTTCCCATACAATACTTTCCCATAAACCATATTTACATTTCCCCATGAATCTGACCTCTTCTGAGATTAGCATAAGTCCATTTTCAACTAATTTACATAGTTAACATTAAATTAGAGAACATAGGTATAATATATGCCTAGTGTATCATAACAATGGTTGTCACGGCCTTTAATCCACATCTCATTTATCTATTTGACATCTAGGAGGTTCTTGCGATTTAGCATTGGATACAAATTTCAATACTTTTGTTGGGTGTGACCATCCATTTTGTAATGGTGATAGTGGTAGGGGTTCTTCCCATAGGGGGTTCACTATGTAGGAAATATATGTAGAGGTTCTTCCACATATGTGCAATGGCGATACTCTTTTTATTTTTCTCCTTCCCCTAGAGGATCCCCTACCGAATGAAATCACATCACATGCCTACACCCATTTTCCCTCACATACTCATCCAACTACATAATGAGTGCATCCTATACGTCCTCTACTGAAGGTAACAATCCATATGGGGATTACACATGCTCTGTTAAGTGACACATCTCTTTTCAATTATATTTGTGTTAACTTTGTCTTGTATATGTGTATAGAAAGTGGATGGATCTTTACCATTGATAACTGTACACCTGTGAAGTGTATTTTATGGAATTAAACGTTTGTTTTAAGTCCAAAGATTTAGGCGATGTGAATTTTGGGGCATTTTTGAATCAGGTAGCTGTCAGATTTATGGTAAGCATAGTGTTGTAATTTGGCCAGAACTTCACACCTCAGCAATGTTTTTAATGAAATTTTATGCTTTTATTTTCCATCTTAAAACGTTTTTCTTAAATGAATAGGATTCATTATTGCTACTCTTAGTTTCAATTTACAAGAATTTCATGCTTTTGAATCACCATATAACCTGGCCTCCTAATCACTTTGAATACACGATTTGAGGAACCGTGTAGGATTGGCGATTGATTGGGGCCGTCCCACCAGATCCATCCCTTGACCATCTGTTCATGACGCATAAAACAACATATATTGTAATGAAAAAAATGAATACACAACTCACCATCTCATTAATGAAAACATATTCTAATTTTAAATTACAGACTTTAACTGGGAGGGGGCTTCCACCCCTCCCTTAACGACCGCCATTGATTAGCCTCAGAGTCGTCAAATGGCCGACGATCATCCAGGGGTTCTGATGATACTGAGCATACCCTGAGAAATGACCAGAGAAAATATTAGAAGAAAACCCTAGTTGTTCTTTCGTTCCATTCTGTTCGACTAATAACGTGTAATACTGTGGCAAAAGAGAAACATACTTAATCACAATGTTAAATTGTTACAAAATATGTAATGCGCTTCATGTGGCATGCATTCTCATTCTTGTTTTCCATGTGGATGGAACTCAAAAGGCTTGTGATCACTATAAATGATAGTCTCTTTTCTAAGTAGATATTGAAGTTTATCTCTTTACAAAGTGTACCAACACAAGTAACTCATAATAGCAAATAGAATAATTCAATATTGTGCCTAAAAGGACTTCAAGTGGAATGTAACAAGTTTCTTTTGTCGCAACATTATGTTTCCCAAACATGCCAAGAGGCATCCACCTTGAATCTAAAGGCTTGTTAAATGCCATATAAAACAACTTAGAGAAGTCAAAACTCTTTACTTAATATCTTTAAATTCTTGATGTTATGATATGTCTCACCTGATTTGTTATCACATTACTTTTATTTACTTAGAACACCTAAGAAAATTCCATAGAATACATTATATATCAACAGTAACTACACCCATTAAACTCAAAACCATCGAGGTTGGGACACTTACATATAAAAATCCATGTCAACCCTCAATTTGACCATTAAATAAATCACGTAAATTCCTCCTTATTAAGCACACGACCATGCGAGATTCCTTCGATAGCCATGTGTTGCATATAATCATGTAATTTATGTAAGTCTACATCTCATTGAATGGAAGGGTTTCTCAATATCTTGGTTGGTGAAGAAAACCCTGGTCCCCATACCATACAAACAACCTCATTGAATTTCTATCATAAGGCTATCCTTGAGTTGTATGTGAACACGTGGGTGAGGCATGGGTTGAGATTTGATCCAAAGCTCCAATTTCCTCCATCGAACATCGAACCTCAGAGATATTGATGTTACTCCGAACCTCAAAGCTATTGATTTTACCCCGCAAGATAGGAAGCTCACTACAAAAATCGTTCCCAAAACCCTAAACCCAAAGGCTGAGGTTGAAAATGCATTAATTCTTCGAATGTCATGGCATCCTGAGATTCAAGGGGGACGAGGATGCGGAGAAGGACGAAAAGAGAAAGTGATTCAAGGTGTTTGACATCTTAGCGAGAGATATAGAGGACAGTTGACTCTAGCTGCAGAGAATCGAGAATGAGCAGGATGGAGTTTCTTCCATTTATCTAATCACTAGCTACGAGGCCATCCTACAGCACGATACACTGGAAATGTATGTGAGAAGAGGTAAAAATGAATGTCGCATCTCGTTTAATAGAAATAATAATGAGGAAGAGAATTGGGATGAGACATTTCACAGTAATACCAATTCCAGACCCCATGGCCCCCATTCTATTATCCTAAACACATCTTTTCATGGGGCCAAGCATGTGTATGGGATACCCGAACATGCCATTGGCCTTGCCCTCAAGCCAACTAGAGGTCCCAAGGTTGATTCCGAGCCCTATCACTTATTCAATCTTGATGTCTTTGAATACATTAGAGAATCCCCCTTTGGACTCTATGGTTCCATTCCTTTCATGCTATCTCACAACAAGGAATACACAACCGGTTTTTCTGGCTAAATTACGCCGAAATGCAAATAGATGTATTCGCTACCTTGTGGGATGGGGGTTTCGCTTCTGATTCTAATGTGAATACTGAAGCGATCCATACCATGTGGATGGCCAAGAGTGGTATCGTGGATGGGTTCTTTTTTGTTGGTCCTGGCCCCAAGGATTTTATGAGGTAATATGCTAGTCTTACTGGAACTTATGCCATGCCACAACTTTTCACAACTGATTATCACTAGTGTCGTTGGAATTACATAGATGAGGAAGATGTAGCCGATGTGGATTCCAAGTTGGATGAGTTTGATATACCTTATGATGTTCTCTGTCTTGATATTGAGCACACTAATGGGAAGAAATCCTTTACATGGGACAACTTTCTCTTTCCGAACCCATGAGAGATGCAGAATAACCTCATGGATAAGTTCTCCCCAACTTAGTATATTTTAGTTTTTTGTGCAAAATTTATCATGAAAATGTGCCTATTTAGTATTTACACTTGCCTTATGTTGATAATTTTTTTCCTCCTATATGGCTCTTGCAACAGTTTATTGTTCACTTGCAATCTCTCACAAGCGAATGAATTTGTTGCTGCATCCTCCTTTTTTATCTAGTTCTTTGATGAATATGAGATTATTTGGTTTGTATTATCTAGTTGGAACTATTGATTGAAATAATTTATGTTCTTGTGAATATAGATATATTTTTTCTTAGGAAAATATTGTAAACTTTTAGTTTAGTATGAAAAAACTTACATCTATAAACATCATAGAGCTCTCTAATGTTTGTCTCCATCACAAGCTAGTGTGATACCTCATAGTCAAAATTTCAACCAAAATAAAATGTCCATAATCGTAAACTACTCTTAAGACTTACGTACAATCATCTGTATATGTAAAATACAAAATAGGGCTTTGGGCCCATTCATCATCAAAGTCAAAATATGAAAACATGTATATCCAGTGAAGATGGATTGCTCACAACAGAAAGAGATAAATGCAAGTGTGTCAGGTATATAGGGATATCAAAGAAACTGGGAAAATACTCCAGATTCATCTTCATTAATCTCCCATGTACCCTCTAGAATCTTCGATGCTTTTTTGGAAGGTGTGTCTACTATTCTACTTCCATGTTTAGCTCTTTGTAGGTTTGAAAATGAAATGGATGAGAAAGAAGCTTCCAGTTCCTTTACTTTGTTGAACAATGGTCTCAGGATAAGGTCTCGCATCCCAAATAGATGGGAAACATTGATTATTAAAATAGGAATCTTTACTCCACATTCATTCATTAAACGCTAATGTTATAATTTTTTTATCAGTAAAAAGCATTGTATTAATGTGCCTAGAATTACATCATCTTTCCCATTTAGAAGGAAATTGCATGCTAGACCGCTATATACTTATGCACTTATATCACCAATTGAACCTTTATGCCATAGCTGTAGGTTGGATGTGGCAAAAAATTTCCAGGAAAACAAGATACATGAGTTATAAGGATAGGTTAAAAAGTGATGACCACCATTTGATGACAAATTGAAATATGTTGCTGGTGATTGGGGTCATGTAATACATTGAAAATGACAAATATTTCAAAACTATTGTATACCTTTTGTGATCAGATTTGTTGTACCATCATAAGGGGAATAATTGTCATGAATAATTTTAGCTAGATCATTCTTGTATGAAGGATGCCATGCATCCCAATCATCTGGACTTCAATGTTTTCTTCATTTTCCAATCTGTATATTGAAATTCCAATAGGTTAAACAACTATTGTTGTTGCAATGTTGATTGCTATGCATTCAGTGTTTGATGTTGTCAGAACTTGATCCTATGGTCTAAAGGAAATTTGGATGTAGCTGGAACAACTATTTGAAAAAGAATGAAACGTAAGAAATTTGGATTGGCAACTCCCTGAAGTATTTCTTTTGTAAAAGGTGCTGCAAAAGGTTATGTCTGTCACTCTATTTAAGATACACCACTATGCATTCCAATGGATGCATTTTGTTCATTGGCAGCTGTTCCTAGCTTCCAAAGTGGGAACGTTCCACGACCAAAACCATCAAATGCTTCAGATGATAGGAAAATGGAAATTGAAAATGAAGGAGATGAAGTGGTTAATGAATTATCAGATTCAAGTGCTGAAGAGAGGCCTTTAGTTGGAAGATTGTAGAATCAACCATTTGATATGTATGAATATGTCCATCCTCAATGAATGGATGATGGATTCAGTGGCAGTGATGAAGAGATTGTGACTGGTTTGTAGTGGAGGAAAAGGAGATCTCACCGAAGAATCTCCAGATGATCCCCAAGACATTCTCAATGGATTCCGAGATATTCTTTGAGTCAGATAATATCCACGACAAACCATAATGATAGAAGGGATGGTGGAGATAGCTGATTGCTTGAAAGAAAACCGTCTTCAAATCATAAAGGATGGGGAAGGGCAGGAAAATATTGGGCTACTGACGATTCTACGTGGGTATATAGGGATCATTGTTCAGCTTGGCCACATTGGGTGTACATAATGTATGATGCATATAATCTTTCCCAACAGGCTGTAGGTAATTATTAAACACCTCTCAAGAGTTTTCTTGTTTGAAAATGCTTGAAGTCTTGAACCCTTGGCTGGTGTAGTTGCATGATTTAAGACTTAAGTCTATAATATTATTTTACAGTCAAGCTATGCTTATTCCTTCTTATTGGATTTTTGAGCATATTTGACTATTTTCATGTAGTGTAGTTCTTATTATGGTATTTTTTTAGGATTATGTTTGGAATAAGTTCTTGTTTGTGGTCTAGTTTATGTTACTATAAGAAAATATTATGTGATATATAATGTTCTTGTTTTGGGTGGCACTACTTATTGTGTAGTTCATACTTTTTGTGGTTGTATAGATTCAATTCTTTATAAACCTTTAAAACACAATTTTTTTTATAGTACTCATACTTTTCTCCATTGCTAACTGTAATCAAAGAAATTATTGTTTACTATTGGCTTTGATATTTCCAGTTTGAGTAATTTCCTTTATAGTTTTTCTTATATCACAATGTAATATTATTTTAATGTTTTTTTCTTCTTTATATTAATCCAAGGATTTGCATTGTTTATGCAACTAGTGCAAGGATATTGTGGTCGGTCATATGTGGAATGGAAAAATGAGAAGCAAATATCTAGTGTGTAAACTAGTCCAAGGATTGACTGCAGCGAATTATCTGGTCATATAAACTTATTTATATATAAAATTATAAATATTATCTATTACAAGAATATTAGTATACACTCTTAACTATAATTATAAATATGATATCAGTAGGCAGAAGTTTCATGATGTATGAATAGGGGCATGGCATGCAGTGTATTGTATGATGAAGGATATGGCAAGTTTAGGATGAAGGAATTTCTAAGCATTTTAGTTAAATTTCTTGAAAAAGATAAAAACAGATAAAATGCCCATTGTATCGTATATGTATGATATAAATATGATTTGTCAATAGGTAAGCCAACAAAAATGTAATCTTTTGTAACAAAATTTTATTAATGTTCATGAATCACCAAAATAAGCCAATTTGGACTAGGAAAAATATGGAGTGTAAACATCTCTAAATAACTTAAATGAAACCTCATAAGGGAATGCAGTTAGTATTTCCAGGTATAAAAATACTCTCACACATTGTAATATGAAGTTGCAGAGAGATGGAGAGTTAAAACTCATTTTGCATGATATAGATAAACTATGATGACAACCACCATTATCCAATGAAATAATTAATAATCCACGTGGTAAAAAGCACTTAACTCCGAAGTCACCTTATTTATTACCAACTCAAAAGTATGGGTTTGAATTCAGGCTAATAAATTTTTAGGGAGTCTTTCTCCTTACTATTGCAGTTCAAGGGAACTGGGTAACATTCTTCACAAACAACCCACTATCATATTTTATATTCTTCCAGTAACAGACGTTCTTTGAGGTTTGTGGATCCCCATAATTATGCATGGCTAGTATTTGCAGCTAGGTGTTGAAAAGGCAGAAAATAATGCACATGGTTCTTTTTCCAAAGCTATTGTCATCCCATATAGTATTGGCACAAAAGATAGAAAACATAGTGTTGATAACAAATGTCTTGTAAAACAAGAAACTAGGAAAAAAACTGGAGCATGCTATCTTAACAGATATTAGCACAAAATATTCTTTTGAGGCAGCCACATGTTCCAACATAAGAGGGGATAGAGTAGATACAAAGGGATTTGATGATACAATTGTGAAATGCATATGCAGTATTTCAATTCTAGACAGATGTCATGGTGAGGGTTTCAAGATCACCCCTCAATTTATTCTGATAAGGAGCAAATAATTTCTGAGAAATAGAATTATAGACAGTCAGAAGAATGACAGAAACAATAGTGTTTTGCTTCATGGAAACCTTTTCCTTCTAATTCATCATCTCAAGTCAAAAGATTTATCAGAGGAGAATTCATGCTTAAAGAAAGGCATCCTGGAATTTGGTTGCCAAAGTTTGAGCTATTATCAGGTGTGTAAGGCAAGGCTAACCATTTATATTCTTAATGACCAATATAAATTATCGTTACTTGTGATATGATTTAATGTCCTATTATATGTTGTGTTTTTCCTTGAAGTATTTAGGTTCCTTTTGAGTATCTTCGCTATATTATTTGTACTAAATATCCTTGATGGGTGTTTTTGTAATCAACTACTATTGATTGGAGATTATTATTTGATTCAATGCAAAGATGAGGTTTGCTCTTCAGATTGAGTCATGGCTTTTCCTTATTTGAATATTGAATACTAGTAAAATTGTGGTGTCATCTCACAATTCTATTTGGAGTCTTTCTATTGCTTCTTACAATCGAATCACAAGACAAAGTTCCCGTCAAAATACCCATTTATTCTGTAAATGACTACAATAAACCACCTTTAATTTTGCAGTTCTATGAAATGGATGGACCTACTTCATCAGTGAAACTTAGATATTCTATTCTTTACTTAATTCAACCCCAGTGGGGAAGAGGTGTCATATTATTTGCTTAGCCTAAATTTTTTTGTAAATTTTTGTTTCTTCTCTACAAGTTTAAAAGGAAATACTCCTGTAGACACTCTAGTAGCACATATAAAACCACATGTATAGAAAAAAGGTTGGGTAGAAACTTTGAATATTTTCCAATCTAAAAATAAATGGAGGCATTTCTTACCCTCTTTTCTTTGTATTGATTAATAAAATTGATTTGACTATTGGAGTTTTTTCTCTTGTAGTGCTGGTAGAGTGTAACATTGATTGTTGGAAGTTGCACCTTCATGGCTTCGAATAATTTCCTTGATGAGAGCTTAAGCTTGAGTTCATTCTGTAGGAAAATTCTCATTAGAATTGATGAATACTTAGCATGAAAGCTAACATGCGAATGGGCTTAAATAATGATCATATGGAGCTTTATTTCTAAGTTGAATAACAGAGTTGTAGATATGCAGACTTTAGTTTGATAAGATCCATATTTGAAAAAGGTCTAGAAAATTCTTTAGCAGTATGCAGAGTAGTTGTTGTACTACATTCCATAGTAGTATAGTAGAGTAAATAATTACAAAACATGAATTTTAAAGATGCACTCTCACTGTTTGTTATCTCTTGAATCAGAATGTACTGTAGGTCTTTGAGATGGCATGGTAATAGGATCAATTTTAGTAGGGAACTTAAAGAGTTCTTGGTTTTTCATGTTTCTATGATATTCTACTTCTTTGTTGAAGGTGATACACCAGACTATTGTGTAGAGCGTGCTACTTGTAGAAGTATTCATGGAGTGATTTCAAGATGTCAACAATGCTTGTGGGTGTATTCCCTTCAGGGATGCATTGCTGGATGCTTATTTTCTTTCCAGTGAAATTGGCAATTTGTTTTCTGTCACTTCTCATTCTTCAAGAATGCTGGAACCCTCATTTCTTGGATGAGTAGCTTTACTTTCTATAACTTGAACCTTATATAGAAACCAACATTGCTCTTTCTTGCACTTCTTGATTCTTTGGTGCTTTTGCCTTTCTTTGGTGCTTTTTCTCTTTCTTGCATTTCTTTGGTTCTTGATGACCAAAGTTTGACGGCAAACCCGATGAAGACCCTAAGAACCATGTGATGAATTTTCATCTATGGTGTTCATCCAATTCTCTGATGGATGGTTCAATTCGTCTATGGCTATTTCAGAGAACCCTCATGGGCATTGCTGCAAAATGGTATATAGAGCTACCACAACACTTTTTCTGGGATTTTAATGCTTTAGCAATGGAATTCTTAACTCATTTTCAATTACCAATCTAGTATGACACACGTACAAAGTTGTTAACTTCGCTTCAATAAACTACTCTGACACATATCTTCGATCACATCCATGAATGGAGATGAAGACGTAGGTTAATCAAGGCCCCTATTCCTAACTAGTTACTTGTTGATTGGTTCACAAATTATTTACTCCCACCCATTACTAGAGATGTTTCCATGGGAGGTGCTGTTACATAGGAGAAAGTTATTAGTAGCGCTTAGTACTTAGACTTGTTTTACTCCCAGTTAGGTACTCTATATGAATTAATTCCCCATGCTCCTCGTCCCACAATGGATCCATCAAGACCCGCAACTGAACCACCTTCTGATGGCATCCTTGGTTCAATTCAAACTCAAACGACGCCAAAATCCACCAAAAAGAAAATTCAACCCACCACACCAGTAAGTCAACCAACATCACCATAAAAAACTGCACCTTCTCCTATTTCTTCCACTAAGGTAAATGTGATTCAATCCGCTGAATATTAGGGTGGAAAAAAGAAAGGCAAGAATAAATCGAAAAAAAACTTGATAATCAACAGGAAGGTAATACCAAATCCTGATGTCGATTCCAAAGGTAAGAGAAAGGTAAAATATCCCTGCTTAATCTGTGGAGGTGATCATTTGACCAAAGAATGTCCTCATCATGAGGAAGTTAATAATTTTTTGAAAAGTTCACCCACCCCAATAGTTCTCAAATACCCTTTCCCCACCCAACAACAGTTTATTGATCATCAATATTTTCATGGGCCTTCATCATTGATTGATGAATTTAAAATGATGTCTAGTGAAACAATTAACCTGAATACAATAGCACATAGTTATGGCCCCCCTCCAGAGAAGAAAATTGATGAAGTTTTGTCTGATAAACCCTTAGCATCCACACCTCCTCCTAGTAATGGTCTTCTAATTGAAAAACCTATACCTAAGGCAATCTTTTGCCCACCCAAGAGTACACTTCGTAAGTCCATTATTAATCCTAATGCACATTCTTCCCAATACTATAACATTGTAGAATATTTGTCCCAAGAACCCTGTGCTATGTCGACCCTAGACGTACTCCAAACTTGTCCCACCCAACGGAATTTTTTTCTCACAACACTTGGAGCTATGGATCCTAAGAACAATAACATCATTGCTTTTAAACTGGATGAATTTAAAACCAGGCTCTCACATCAGTTGGCTTTTCAGCTAACCACCAAAATTTTCCAAAAGAATATCCATCATACTATTTTGGACGAGGAAGCCTCTACTTTGGTCATGTCTCTGTCTTGTTGGAGAGCCATTGGTTCTCCTGAGATTAATCGTTCACCTACCACACTGAAGGCCTTTGATGGTCACAGATTTCAACCCTATGGATTACTTCCTACCATCCATATTGAGCTAGGGGGAAATCAATCTCTATCCACGTTGATGTCGTTGATGCTCCTTTGGACTACAACCTACTCCTAGGTCGTAACTGGTTTTATGCTATGCAAGTCGTAGCATCGACCATTTTTCATATCATCCAATTACCATTCCAAGGAAGGATTGTTACTATAGATCAGTTAGATTTCATTACTCCTAATGCTATTTCTATTGATACAAACAACGTCCCACTTCTGAATACCCCATAGTATCAGAATATTGAGGTAAGCCTTCTTAAAGACTATTCACTCATGGGAGTCTTTCCATTGTTAAATTCTCCTCCTGCTTTGCAAACTGCATCCATAAACATGATTTCTAGCTCTATCATAGACAAAGGAAAATCTATTGTTGAATCTGCATCACTTAATCCTTTTGAAGAATTATACAATGCAATACAATCCACCAGTGAACCTACCATCATTGATCATTTGTTGGTGGCCACATATTTTTATCACCTACCATATTGGAAAAACACCCCCCCCCATATCTAGATTATCTTTCACATACACTTCCGACTGATGAATCCATTATGGAAGTTATGTCCCTGGAAGAGATTCCATGGAGAGATCATCATCATCGATCATTTTTCCTTCCCCCTTTCCATGTGGTAGCAGAGCACTTTGCATCAACAGTTTCATTTGATATAGTCATGAACCCTCAGTCTCTGATCCTCACTCATGATGTTGAGTCCGAGTGAAATCTATGCAATATTACAAAAATTATGCCTGTGGACATATCTATGAAACCTGGTGTTTCAAAGAATATTCAAATTGGATAGAACTCTTCGCCTTCCAAGGTTCAGTTATATATAGCCTTATTCAAGGAATTTCGAGATTTCTTCGCTTGGACATACGAAGAAATTCCAGGGATTGATCTTTCTATAGTTGTTCATGAGATCAAAACCTACCTTGGTGCCAAGCCAGTTCGCCAAAAATTAGGCCAGGTACATCCACAAAAAGCAGCAACCATTAAGGAAGAAGTTGAAAAACTTCTAAGGGCTGGTTTTATATACCCCGTACCTTTAATTAAATGGGTATCCAATATAGTTTCTGTGAACAAAAAGTAGGGTATTATCAGGGTTTGTATCGATTTTAGGGATTTGAATCGGGCTTGTATCAAGGACAATTTCCCCACCCCCTATATCGATCAAATAATTGATAACTATGCCAGGAGCGTCATCTTGTCATTCATGGATGGATTTTTCGGCTATAATCAAATAGAATTTCTCCCTTTATATCAACATAAGAGCACCTTGATATTCCCATGGGGGACCTTTAACTATTGCAAATTATCTTTTGGCTTAAAAAACATTGGTGCTACATTTCAACGCGCCATGTCATATGCTTTTCATCATATTAAACACGTTGTGGAGCCCTATCTAGAGGACCTTCTTGCTCATTCCAAGCGGCGGGACCATCATGTCAATCATCTAAGAGCTATTTTTCTTATATGTCGTCATTTTAACATCCATCTGAACCCACAAAAATGTGTTTTTTGTGTCGAAACTGGCTGATTGCTTGGTTTCATCGTGTCTAAGGATGGCATCCGTATTGATCCTTTGAAGATCGAAGCTATCCTGGCTCTACCCACTCCCACTAATGTCATAGAGCTCCAGAGTTTGCAAGGGAAGGAAAACTTTCTACGTTGTTTTGTCTGCAATTACGCAGAAAGGACACACGGTTTCATGAGATTGCTTAAAAATGATACACCTTTTGTCTAGGATGACTTCACCCAGTGCGCGTTTGACAATCGCAAACATGATCTCACCCATGCACCTATGTTGCAACCACCTGATTATACTAAGGATTATTATTTGTATGTGGTTGCATCCTTGTAAACTATAGGCATGGTCCTAGTTCAAAAAGACAAACACGACCTAGAACATGTGATCTACTATGCTAGTAAGAGTATTCCAGAATCCGAAACCCGATATTCACATGTGGAGAAACTAGCTCTGACCACATCCATCGCGGTTCAAAATTTCCATCACTATATCTTTCTTCGCACTACTACTGTTTATGATGACTCTAATCCCATGTAATACGTTTTGACACGTCGGGTACTTGGGGGAAATTACTCACGATGGATCGTTATCCTCAAGGAATTCATTAGAGGAAATTTCAACTCAAAATGGGCCTCCTAAAATGAACTAATAAAATAATAGTTAAAATAATAAAATAATATTTAATAATTTTGGAGGAAGAAAAGAAAAAAACTACTTTTTTGTTTGTATTTTTGGCATATCTCCCTGTGTTTTTACTCAAATTTCGATTGGGAGAGCTCGTTGGATGCGGAATTAAATTCCGCATCCAACGAGTACCCACTCGGCATACTTTTGACGAACCCCTCTACCCCAAAAACAAGAAATACCTGAAAAAATAGAATGATGACATCATCATTCCATTTTTTTCAGGTATTTCTTGTTTTTGGGGTAGCGGGGTCCGTCAAAAGTATGCCGAGTGGGTACTCGTTGGATGCGGAATTTAATTCGACATCCAACGAGCTCTCCCGATCGAAATTTGAGTAAAAACACAAGGAGATATGTCAAAAATACAAACAAAAAATGTAGTTTTTTTTATGATAGCTATCCCCAAATTTATATTAAAAAAGTGTTTAAGACCTATACGGTATTTCAAATTTAAAGCAATTTCATTGGCTAACACAT
>LPNX010999548.1:180125-194636 GCA_001517045.1 Pseudotsuga menziesii
AAGATTATTTGGAGTCATGACATGGATCCACATTGTATGTTTGGTGGCTATGTCCATACTGGGCTTGGATAACATGGATCTTGTTGTAATATCATAGATCACATAAGGTTACCAATAATACATACTAAAGCATACATAAATATAGAACAGAGACAAGAGACAAGAACAGATAGGATTAAAACAGATTATATTATTACAATGAGTCCATACAATGCCGAGACTGAACTGAGTTCTTGTTTGGCTCAGCAGCCTAATATATACAATTTACAGACGGTTACAAAGCAACTACCTGTCGGTTCGGTGAACCGATGCGACTTTTTAGATAGCCGAGCTAATCTTTTAGTTTAGTCGACCGACCGACTTAGTCAGTTGATCGACTAAGTCGACCCATCGACTTAGTTGGTTGATCAACTAAGTCGGTCCTCGTTCAAGTCGACTTATTGACTTGCTCCTTCTACATCTCCCTCATGAACAAAACGTTTCTTCGTCCCGAAGAAACAAGGAGGTACAAAAGTTGTTTGTTTGGTCTTCCAATTTTTTTTTATTGTGGCAGGCTGTGAAGACGGATGGTTGGTCTTTTCTGTACACAGACCTCAACAATAGTTGGAGCTGTGATGGCGAGGTGATGTTGGAAGTCTGTCCAACTCTGTAAAGCTTTCTGGATGTCGATGGTTAATGTGGTTAAGCTTGACAAGACCGACATCTTCTCCAAGATGGGGACCTTCGCTATCTTTTCCATGTTGGGGCCTAGGAACTGGTTCTACTCTTCTGTAGTGTCGATGAGTCGTTTCATCTATGGGAAGATGATGTTGACTTTCTCTAAGTTGGGAAGAGCTTGTTGCACCCACTGATGTGCTTCCCTTTCCAGTTTCTATAGTTTGGTGGTTTCCAGCACCATCTGTTCTTCGATCGTCGGCCTAAGTGCTGCCTCCGTGGTCTTCCTACTCTCCAAAGGATGAATCCCTTGCCGAGTCTGTCATGTCTGTTGATAAAATTGCCCATAGTGAGTAGGCCAGTCTCTTAAGACTTCTTCGATTACGACAGACTCCTCCATATGGTCCTGTAGTACTTTGTAGGCTTCTAAGAATGCAGTGTGTTGTGCTAGTAGTAGTTTGGCAGTCTCCTCCTTCTATTCCTCCTTAGTTTCCTGAAGGTGTACTTGGAGGGTCGACACCATGCTCTCAAAGAGCTAATACGCTCTTTCAAGTGGTCTATCTGTGTCGAATTCTATGGGGCCTGGTATGACGGACTGAGCTAAAGTCCTGCATTTGTCGAGAAACTCGACCTATTCTGTACTTTTGTCTGTGAGTTCTTTGGTTTTTCGCTCAGTCCTTGTCTTGGCTTCTTTGGCTAGGGTTTTGAGGAGTTGGCCCACCTCTGTGTCGGTCAAGGAGCTTGCATCTTTCAAGCTAATCCGAAGTCTGGGAGTCTTTCCATGATGCTCCTTCCTCTTCTTGTGCTTTTCTGCTTCTGTCTCCTGTGTACCTGCAACAATTGAGGTGCGGCCTTTGGTTTGCAGGATAGAAGTCAATGGTTTTTCTGGTTGGGGAGGTGGTATGACCACCTCCGGCTGTGTGGATGTAGTTGATTGTGATAGGTCTGTCTGTGAATTAGGGGGTGGTGGGGGTGGTGGTGATGGTGGTGGCGGTGGTGATGGAGTGGGGGAATGGTTGGGGTGATGGGTTTGGGGGAAGTATGGTGTGGACTTACGTCGGAAGGTATGTCTGCTTCCGGCGGTGTAGTGGTGGGTGGGTCGGCCTGGGGTTCGGGGTCAATTGGTTCAATAGTAGACTGCACTTGTCCAATCACGCCTCCTTCTTGGTCGGATTGTCGTGTGAAGGTTGACATGATGTGTGCAAATACTGTGGGTTGTGTTCTGCTGCTTGTATAGAGAGGAGCCTGGGTGGAAATTTTTTGCGCCGACTGAAATAGCTCAGGCAATGTCTCAAAGAAAGCTTTTAGCTTGGTATATTTGTCAAATTTTGCTTTCACTATCTTCGGTATTGCACTTTTGTATAAGTCGAGGGGGCTGACCAACTATTGTGCCGGTGCTTGCTCTTCAACTATTTTTCTCGGGGATGGAGGTGGAGGTGTCGACACAAGATCGACGACGTTTTCAGGCATCGTCGTTGTTTTTTCCTTCTTTGGTTGACCTTCGGGGGCTCCTGCTTCGACAAAACACTGGAACTGGGTTTCGACTGGTACTTTATTTGCTGCAGCATCCTCTATAATGTCAAGGGCCGCAGCTACCAGTTCATATTCATCATTTGATGATTCGACAATGATAAGTTTGTGCTTACATTTGCCTTGTTGTTGTTCTTGTGCTCTGATTTTCTTCCTTGCTGCTGCTATCTCATTGGCGAGTTTTTGAATTATGCCTTTTGTAACAGCATAATTAGGGTTGTCTGGTTCGACCTCGCCCGTTGGTTCCTGAGTCAGGATGACACTTTCTGGAGCCAGAGGAGTTGTTTGCTGCCGTGGTTGTGGCTTTGGTTTTATCGGCTGTGGGTCTGCTCTCTTTGTGGTCGGAGGTTTGATAGTTATTTGTACTCTACCAGTGGGTTCGACCGGTATGTCCTCTGACACAAATGTACTAATGTAGAGGTTGAGCTCATAGTATTCCTCTTTCTCTTGGTCAGTGAGTGGCTCCTCGATTGAGAAGTCGACCTATTTCGCTGCTTCTGGCATTGGTATTTTTGTCTTAGCCTGTCAAGAAAATTCTCGAAAGATTTGGTCGACAGACAGGTAGTAGTTGAGGGCTTTGGTATTGGAGGTCTCTCCCTGCATATACCACACCGAGGTATGGTCGAGCTCCAGCTGGATGTGGGAGTTCGCTGGTATATTTCATCGGATGTTTTGAGGCACCCTCCATCTAGTTGTGCGAACTTTCAGTTGTTGGAACCAGTTCTCCAGGAATACTTTCCCATGCTCCAGTTCATGCGGGTTTCCTTTCTGGGAAAAGGGTTTAAAACTATACATGTCGAACCTTGATGGTTCCCGGAAGACTGGGCTTCCTTCTGGACAGATGTGGTACATAAATATCCATAGGATGAGGGAGGGGAACTTGATGATTCTTCCCGTCTCTTGGCATCGCTCAAAAATGATTTTTATCATGTCGGTGACATAATCCCCCCATCTGTAGATTCGACCATCGGTGGCAATAGTGTCAACGACCTCCAGCATTTCTAACTTGAGGTCACTACCTCGACTTGCTAATGTGAGTGTGATTGCGATGATTTTAGCCACAATATGTGGCGTTCTAGTTGTGATTTGGCCGATCATCAACCCTTTTGAGTTTTTCCTGGAAGATGATCCCGTAAGCTCTTTGACCAGTCCTTCTTTGATTTCGACTGGTACAGGGTCTCCTTTGTTGGATAGGCCAGTCAGTTTGGAGATGATATCCCCAGAAATGTCGATCGGCTCAACAAAGTAGAACTGACCATTGTGATATCAGCTAATAATGAATTTTACAGCAGCTTATTTTGTCCCACCAAAGCTTGCCATCAGCGGTGCATTGGCATATCCAAAGAGGGTGCTGCATCGGAATTTTTCGGCTGCTTGAGTCATTTTCTTGTCGACAAAGGCCCACTCTTGGATCTCGGCCCATAGTTTTTTCCATGGGCCCTCCTACACTTTGGCATTTTTGATGTTCTTTAGTCTGCAGACCAAAGGTGTATCCGCAACCTATATCTCTTTCGCCTTGGTCAATGCTCTAGTCTATTTGGGGTCCATTGTGTCTGTTTGGTCGAGGTTACTACAGGGTTCTCGGTTTTTGGTCGATTGAGTGTTCGGATGCTTTGGGTGTAAAGGTTGCGGTGAATGAACCTTTGACGGTCCAGTATTTATAGGCGATGGTGTGGTTGTGTGCCGTAATGGATGTATTAATGGTAGACTTGACGTTCCAGTTGTAATACGTGAGTGTGAACTAATGGTGAATTGCTTTCGGTGCTTGAGGTCATAAATGCACGATGGAACTATCGAGGGCGTCGGCTGGTGTCGGTGTGGAGAATGGTCGATGAAGATGGTTGAAGGTTATGATGTCGGTTGTTGAAGTGGTGATTTCCTGTCATGGTGTTGTGTCTATGGTATTTTATTTTATTTTATTTTTTTGGAATTTTTAGCTTTTTATGGATTTTGGTTGCCGGTTATGGTCGTTATATGATTTTGTTTTTTTATTTTTTTATTTTTAACGTTTTAGTCGAGCTCCATTAACGAGCTTCCGAAATACTAGGCCCTGCATTGTCCTTAGTCGGACTAAACCATTGGGATGTATCTCTTTGAAAATGTAAGGTCCCATCCATTCTATGTGGAGCTTCTTAGGTTTTCCTTTGACTCGACTATTATAAAGTAAGGCAAGGTCATCGACCGGCAGGTTTTTGTTTTTGATGTTGTGGTCGTGCCATGCTTTCTGTTGTTGCTTCTGAATTTCTTGGTGTTGTATGGCGATGAGTCAGTGTTCTTCCAGCTTACTGAGCTGAAGTAGTCGGTCATTCCTTCCCTGTTCGACATCAACATGGAGGATTTTTTCAATAGTAGGCGTCTGTTGTCAGAAGTGTAGTGGGATGACTGCTTCTTGTCCGTAGACTAGTCAAAAGGGGGTTTGGTCGGTCGACCATTTATAGGCTGTCCTGTACGCCCATAAGACTGCAGGGATTTTCTCGTCCCAGTCGTCCTTGTCAGTATTGCATATTTTGGTTAACCCTTTTGTTAATGCTTTATTGAAAGCTTCAAACGCCCCATTCGACTGAGGAAGATATGCTGTACTCTGTTGGTGGTCGATGTAGAATTGGTCGGTCAAGTTTTTGATAGTTTTGTTGATAAAGTGTGTCCCCTGGTCACTAATCAATGTTAGTGGGCATCCAAATCTAGTGATGATGTTTTCGTAGATAAATTCAGTGGCTACCTCACTTGAACATGTATCGACAGGTTCAGCTTCTGCCCATTTAGTGACATATTCTAGTGCAGTGATAATATATCTTGCACCTGATGTTTTGGCTGGGATAGGAAATGGTCCTATGAAGTCTATAGCCCATATTTTGAATGTGAGACTGGGGTTTACTGATATCAAGGGAATTTCTGTGCTCAGCAGGGGTCTACCAAGTCGTTGACATTTGTCGCATCGACTAACAAAACTTTTGCAATCTCTGTGGAGCGTCGACCACCATAATCTTGACTGTTGGATTTTATTTGCAATTGTGTCTGCTTGGAAATGTTTTCCTGTAGGTCCATAGTGTGCTTCATGCATGATTTGGTCTCGTTCATGTTCGAGTACACACCTTCTGAGGATGTCGTCTAATCCCATTTTGTATAAAAATCCATTGACGAGGCTGTATGGTGCAGCCTTCATAGCTAAGATTTGTTTTTTCTTGGTATTCATACCTTCTGGTGCTTGTCTGGTTTCTAAAAACTGAGATATTTCTTCTAGTTCTTCTGGCACTGCTTCTATGCGAAATAAATGTGCATCTAGTAAGTCGTCGTCGACTCCGGTCGGTTCCTCTCTTGTGTCTATTCGGGATATATGGTCGGGCCCGACATTTAGCTTCCCTGGTTGGACAGCGACTTCGAACTCAAATTCTTGGAAGAGAAGTAGCCATTGACAAATCCTCCCATGATGGAGTGGTTTATTGACAAGGTACTTCAGGGCTTGATGGTCGGTATAAAATGTGAAGGGGTTGGCTAAAAGGTAATGTCGATACTTTTGGAGGGCAAAGACCATACCTAGGGCTTCTCTTTCTGTGGTCGAGTAGTTTCATTCAGCCTTATTTAATTTCCGACTGCTGTAAACTATAGGGTAATCCATCCCATCGTCTCCTGGTTGAGTTAGGATTGCTCCTATTGCTATTGCTGATGCATCGATATGCACATGGAATTTGGTCGACCAGTTTGGAAATTTTAGGATGGGGGCTTCGACTAGTTTTCTTTTCAATTTGTTGAAAGAGATGGTGCATTCCTCTGTCCACTTAAACTCTTGATCTTCCTGTAGTAGTTCTTCGAGAGGATAGGTCATATCTGAATAGTGTCTTATGAATTTTCTGTAATAGCCTGTATGGCCAGTAACACCCTGACTTGTTTGGGGTTTACTGGTGGTTTCAGGTCGAGGATAATTTTAATCTTTGCAAAGTTGACCTTGATACCTTCATTACAGACAATATTCCCTAATAGTATGCCTATGGGAGTCATAAATATACGTTTCTTAATGTTCAGGGAGAGTTGAATATGTAGACATCTCTCTAGCATAAGTCCGAGCCATTTGGAGTGATCTTTTAAGGTGGAGTATATTGTCCAGTCGTCGAAGTATACTGCCATGGTATTATATATATACTCTTGGAATGTTTTGACAACAATTCGGGAAAACACTGCAGGTGCATTCTTTAATCCAAAAGGCATAACTCTGTAAGCAAAGGAACCAAATTCACACACAAATGTTGTCTTCCTTTGATCTTCTTTAGCTATTGGTACTTGGTTATAGCCCGAGAATCCATCTGTAAATGAGTAGAATTCATGTCCTGCAACTTCATTCAGGATTTCATCAGCATAAGGGGTTGGGAATGGGTCTGTCAGTGTTACTTTGTTGAGCTCCCTAAAGTCGACACAAATTATTAACCTTGTTGGGTCATGTTTCTTGGGCTGTACGACCATTGGACTTTCCTATTCTAACTGGTCGATAGGGTAAATGATCCCTGCTGCTAACATGTTATCAATTTCCTTTTTAACTATTTCCTTGTACTTGTGAGCCAGTTTATAAGGTCTTTTCTTAACAGGTCGAACATCAGGTTTAGTATCAATTTTCACTTCTCCCATTTCTTGGACTAAGCCTTTTAGGTCTTTATAGTCCCTGGCAAAGACGTCTTGGAACTCTCTTAGTAAGTTCACTATGTCTGTGGTCTGTTGTTCGTTCCAGTAGTCACCAATTTTTGCTAGTTTTGGTCGGTCGTTGTTTGAAATATCGACCTCTTTAGTTTTCAATTTGGCATCTAGCCACTCTAGTGCTTTAGCTTCATTAATCGTCCAACTTTCTTCTTTGAACTGTGAGAATGTGGCAGGGAAATCAGCTGCACTCATTCTGTCAATATCTTGTTTGTCGGTTGTCGCGACTTTCAGGATCGAGTGGACAGGTTTTGTTGTTTCAACGTGGTTGGATTTCCATCTGAAGCTCTTTCCTTCTGTGTTTTCATTTTCTAATTGTAAATGGGTCGACTGTGGTTTTGACCATATTTGTAGATTGTTACAGTCCTTTATTTTTCGATGGTCTTGGGAGGGTTGTTTTTCGATCGGTTGGATAAATTGTTTAATTTGTTTTGTTGTCTCAACCAGATTTTCATTTTGAGGTATGAAGTTGAAGTCTTTAATAAAATTTTCCTTGAGTTTGTGCCAAAAGAAGGTTTCACCTCTAGCTTCCTCCATCTTATACCATTTATTTGGCAAGTCGGCTAGGGTTGAAGGGAACAAATGTGGCTAGGCTTGCTCATCTTTGTATCCAAGTCTTTGCCACTCCTTTTCACAAGTTTTGATATGTTCTTCTGGGTTTTGAACTTGGGTAAAGATAGGTATCTGGGCTTGCTGGGTTAACTTCTTTCCTCCAAACCTCTCGATGAAGTAAGTCGAAGCAGTTGTCCAGGTCTGTAGTTTTGTCTGATGGGTGTCCCACCATCTAGCTGCTTGACCTATAAACGTTTCAACTAAGCTTTGAAGTCGACCATGTTCACCAATATTTTTAGATACTTGTTCGACGTGCATGACTGGTGATTCCCTCTCCTTATACCTTGGTAGTTGTGTAGTGTTTAAGTTGGTTGGTTGTAAGGTAGGGCATTCCCTTATTTTCTTTTCAAAGACTTTGGGGATAATTGATACTATGAAGCACTGTCGGGTGGGTTTTTTCTGTACTTTTTGTGTAGTCCAGCACCCTCTTGCTTGTGTTTCATAATTATCAATCTCCCAATCATACAATTTAGCATCTGAGTTATAACCAATTGAGTTTTGGTTACCTAAGTTAAGTTCTCCATGGATGTTTGGTTCTGTGTAGTCTGCATCGTTGTGGATTTGGTAAAGTTGTCTGACATCGACTTACTCATCAATAGGTTTAATCCAAGGCTCTCCTTGGGATGGATGAATGGGTACAATGAATTTTTGACGATTTCCTTTTAACTTGATTCATTCCTTGTCCAAGGATATGGATGCTTTCATCTTTCTTCCCCAAGGTCGACCGACTAGTGCTGGGAAGGAGCTGGATCCTTCTTTTGGGTCAATAATTTCAAAATCAAACTTGGTCGAGATTCCTCTGATGGTCGTGTCGACATTTTTCCAAACCCCAATGGGTTCAATTAGGCCTTCGAGTCACATGAAACTCGGGGAGACAATTAGTGCTAGTTTTCGGTGCTCATATCGTCAGTCGTCGTATCTTTGTCTGTTATGATCATTTGGTGGATTTTTTTACTCATTATGTTGCGCCACTACATTTGCTTGGTATACCGCATGATAGTTCTGTCGGTTTTTTAGGTTTAACTGATAGTGGGCAGTGTTATGACTTTTGGTTTCGTAGATGGCGCACCAGGGAGCCTTGCCGTTCTTCATGTTAAACGGGCAGTCTGTTGTAGAGTGATCTCCGTGTTCCTAGCAAATGTCGCAAAAGGATTTGGTTTGTACAAAGCGGACGTCTTGTTGGCTATATTCTTGTCAACAGTTATCTTTCGAGTGGCCGTTTGTTGAGCATTTGGTGCACCAGATCTCCTGATTCTTGAGGCTGAGCGCTTTCAGAGACTTCTGTACGTTCTCGAGTTGCTGTTCCAATATGTGGTCCGTGGGGTACGCGGGTATATCCTCATCCATTTCAACCTGAAGAGCTTTTGTTAGCGCATCCTCGTACATTTTGAACATCTCCAGACTAATATGTTGACGTACTTTTTGCGATAGTCCTGCAAGAAACCATTGAATTAGTAACTGTTCATCAATAACGTAATCCAATTGGCTCAGTAAATCTTTCTAGTGCTTGTCGTAGTTGCGGATAGATTCTCCTGGATTTTGTGAAGTGGTTTTGAGCTTCTTCGCGGCCAGGTGCTTCACTCTGGGTTGTCTTTCTGAAAAGGTCATGTACCACGTAAATTCCCTTTTCCTTAAGGCTCCTGTGAACTGTTCCATTTGTCTATCTTCATCTGTAACTTGGTTGGCTTCCCAGGTCGACTCGCAGACGAACCAATGTCGTTGAGGGTCTTCATCTCCCTCATAAAGAGGAATGTGAGCTGATCCATGATTCATGTCTGAATCACTTTCACTGCTCTCAGAAGTTGACGATGGTGGAGGTGGGGGTGGTGATGTGGGTGGTGGGGTTATTGGTGTATTCGTACTTGCAGAATTTTGGTCGACGAAACTTTCATTTTCGTCGGTTGTCGAGTCTTCGTCGATTTGCAGTCAGTTGATGTCAACTTCTGCTATCGATGGTCCCCTGTAACTTTTTGTTCACAGGTCTGATTGTTCGATTTCTTCTAAAGCTGTATTTTCCAGGGGTGAGGGGGGGGAGGGGCGCTCCTTCATGTGTCAGTAAGAGCAAGTGGATACTTCAGAGGGAGGCTGCCGCTTGAAATGTCACCCAGTTCCCTTCCACCGGTCGACGTATAATAAGGTGTTGTCCAGGGTACGTTTCGTCGCCTAGTAGGCTCCATATAGTGAAGTCACCAGCTCGTAGTCGGAGGTCGTCTTCGACAATAGTCTGTATTCGAGTACACAGATTCAATGGGGAAAGGGTTGTTCCTTCACTGGGAGCTTTTAATTGGAGAGCTTCTGGCTGCTCTATCCACACTTCCTCCTCCTTAGGGGATGCTTCTTGCTCCACGCTCTCTTCATATCAGTCATGACCTGACTCCGGTGGATTCTCTTTGCGGTCATTCTCCCTAGGGTTTTGTCCTTTGTGTAGCTCTAAGGCTCTTTCATGTCTTGCTTCCCTTCTCTGGTGTCTCTCATCCCTTTCTATTTTCTGAATGTCTGACATACTTTCGTAGGATACTATTCTCTTGAGGTCCTCTTCGGCCAAATTCTCATTACTAGTGACTGATATTGGATTCTAGTCGACTAGGATCCACTATGCTCTATCTTTGACACACGACCAGCTACCCCCCCATAGCCTACCCGATGCTTTTTAGAAATCCCAGATAGTTCAGTCTATTTGCTTAGAAAGTATTCCCACTCCCTTTTGACAATGAATTTTTCCCACTTCCTCTGCTTCTCCGCCCAGTTAGAGTTTGTTGGTTGTTCGTGAAGTGATGGACGAGGTTCGACGATATGTGCTACTCCTTTCTCAATGAAGAATTTGAACAGCAAGGTCGGTAGGGAACACAAAAATTGTTCGGTGAAATCTGTGTAAAATTTCTCTTTGATAGTTTCCACTGAAGTTCTGTCTTCGACTGCTTGCTCCTCACAGAAGTCGTCGGCGATTTTCTCAAACCACTTCGACAAATTTGTTCGGCCTCCTCGGATCATTTTTTCTAGCAACTGTTGTTCTTTAGTTGTATCCGGATTTCTCATCCAGGAGTTGCTTCAAGAGTTGGGGCACTGATTCGACAAAATTTTCATGCGTCTCTGTAAAAAATCTTTCTTTTGCTTCAATGACTGTTAATTTGTTCCTTCGTGCGTAATTTTGCAAATAGTTTGCAATTTTACGTTCCCACCAGTCCTTAATCTCCTGCTCTGGTATCATATGTGAGCATATATTTCAGTCATGTACTACCGGCAATGGAACCAATGTTGTAATCTCACAAATCACATAAGGTTACCAATAATACATACTAAAGCATACATAAATATAGAACATAGACAAGAGACAAGAACATATATGATTAAAACAGATTATATTATTACAATGAGTCCATACAATGCCGAGACTGAACTGAGTTCTTGTTTGGCTCAACAGCCTAATATATACAATTTACAGACGGTTACAAAGTAACTACCTGTCGGTTCAGTGAACCGACGCGAATTTTTAGATAACCAACCTAATCTTTTAGTTTAGTTGGCCGACTGACTTAGTTAGGTGATCGACTAAGTCGGCCCATCGACTTAGTCGGTTGATCGACTAAGTTGGTCCTCGTTCAAGTCGACTTATCGACTTGCTCCTTCTACAGATCAACTTTGTATGTTCCATAGCCAAGTTTCGCTCTCTATGTCAGTTGTTCATGGATCTACAGTGTATTCTTGGTATCCATGACATGGTCATCATCATGGATTTGAATTGTATTGGTCTATAGCCATGGTTGAGTTAGACAAGTCATTTATTGGTCCCTTTTCAGTTGTAAATCTCATGTCTTATTGCCTCTGATACCAGATTGATGTCTAGCAAACTATTTCACCTATCCCTTCCTTCTAGCCTCATACTTTGTGGGGCATTTTGTTGCACCTAAAAATCCCATATTTTTTTGTTTTCCTTTCAGCAAAGCCTAGCCTAAGATATCCTTTGCCACTTTTTTCCATCCCTAGGAAGCCTGGTACTTTTCCCTAGTTATGATAGAGCATTGTCGGTGCTCTATCCCATGGAGTAAAGTGTACTGGCTCCTAGATGTTTTTTAGCAGTAAGAATCATTGGCACTTTTCCTTATGGAGAAAAATGCGCTAGCACTTATTCACCTGAAGCCAAGAGCACCGATCAATCCAAAACATGAAAAAAATATCATTCTTGTCATAACCCCAAAATTTCATAAAAATTTAAATTTTTTAAGATAACATAAAATGTCTGAAAACGCAGTTTACTAACTACTAGCGGTTAGTGGGAAATGAAACAGTATAACATTTAGTATTAATCGGTTTCATATTACGATAACTAAAACAACTTTCCTTTCCGTAATGTATATAAGATTGACCTGCATTCAGATTTCTTTCAGTTTTACTAATAAGTTTACTTTTGGCAAGTAGTTGAAATCTATCTTTGAAAACTTGGGCTTACTTAGCATTTATGCTAACGCAGATGGACTGTTGGTTCTTACAGGTTCAACAGGTAACGATCGATCAAGTAGAAGTTTAATTCATAAGGTAGCAAGAAGTAATTCTATTGCATGTTAATATGCTAGTAAATAAACTGATTATTCTTAGCAAGCTCTGATGAGGTAACGTATTTGTTTTCTTTAGACTTTGTTTTTCTCATACATTATTTAAGTTCAGATATAAAGATCGTTATCTTTATTCCACTTAGCGAAGCAAAAGATATTTACAGTGAGCTTAGAGCTCATGTTCTTCGTCTTACATTTACTTCTATTTTAATATGCTTATAACGCAAATGTTATATTTATATGTACTGTCTTCTATTCATGGAAGTACTTCTATCAATCTTGATAGTAAAGATTTCCTATAGAGTACATGTTTCTATTTTGTCTCTAACTTACTAGCTATGGAAATTATCAACCTGTTCCTTGTATGAAAATACGCTCATCATCAAATTATTAAATCTCAGTACTTACATTATCACCTTGCTGCATATATTATTGTAACAACATACATTACCATATTATTTTATAATGTACCAATCTGATTGTTACTTGCATCCCGTAGGAATATTACTCCCGGGAAATCTCTTTGATATTATAAGTTTGGTCATTGTAATTAAATGCAAAATCTCAAGATGGAAAACTATCTACCATCACTTCCATAAGTCTAATTCATAGGTAAATATTTTATCAGTGTTATTCTAATAATTATAAACCTTGAGCATGGTTTACTCCATTGTAAAATTACTATTAACAAGTTGTCTCACTTATAATAGTTGTAGTTTATAATAATTATTATGGTAGATTTTTCTACCTAGAACTTCTAATTTGAAGTCTACATTAAGTGAAACCAATATGACCAAGATTCTTATACTATGCTAAGAACAAGCAACAATAACAATCACAAATTATCTTTGCCAAATAATAATAGGTTCTATTATTATTATTATTGACAAGTTGAGTATACAAACTATTATTTGTAAATGCTTGCATCAAGGTCAAGACTTGTGCTTGTTTACTTGTCATAGTTTATATACCTTTACTCTTATAGTCAAACTCCATATATTATAACTAACCCTAAACCATTGGTTTCAAATAATACGGTTTGAACTTCAATATAATATGTAACTATTTTAACGTCGTTTTTCAAAGTGTACAAACCAATTGTGATTTAGATATACTTTATTGTATGACCAACTTTGGGATTGTTCCGATGGCAAGGCTGTTATATCCATACTCTAAGGTCAACATTATATATCATTGCTATCAATTATTACAAGCCTTGATACTTCCGATTACCATGATATAGTTGTAATTAGTGAATATATATAAATATATTCCATAGTCGTTGCATAGTTGTTTATATATCATTGCAATAATAAACTAATTATTGTACACACAGGTGGACTATAGACCAAACCCATGTGTGGTTAAAAGTTTTGGAGGGCACGTGGTCTTATTACTACATTTCGACCAAAAATCCGACGGCCGTCATGTCGGATTTTCGACACTTTCCTGTCGCATGTACGACACTTTGATTTTTTTTAAGCGTCGGAAACTTGTCGTCGGTTAGCCGACACTTAAATAACCATCAGTTAAGCGACACCTATGTAACCGTCGCTTAAATGTAACGCGTCGCTTAAGCGACAGAATATTTTCGACAGTAGCAAGATTTTTTTGAGAAAATAGCCTTCAGAACCGTCGCTTAAGCGACGAAAATTAACTAAATGCGTCGGATAAGCGACATCAACCACCGTCGGATAAGCGACGTATATTAAACTAAATGTCGGAAAAGCGACACATTTTACCGTCGGATAAGTGACGGAGAGCTAAATAAGGCGTCGGAAAAGCGACAGAAGAAACCGTCGCTTAAGCGACGCCTGTGGAAATTTAAAAAAAAAAAAAAAAATTTCACGCCAATTTCATGAGGTATGCTTCCTAGAAAACAGAGAAGATGAAGAGATTCAATGTGGGTTGCCATCTACTACTGGAGTGGATGCAGAGACAACTGCAGCAGATGCTGTTGCTTTATTGCTGAGGCACAAATGAGGCTTTACTGCTTCAGGTGAAGAGGACCATAGTGGAGAGCCAGAATTGCCAAGTAGCATCGCACATGAACCTCAGAAAAAGAAAAACAGAAAGCTTGGACCCAAAAAACCAGGTTTTTTAACACAGCGTGGCACAGATTATGATACATGGGTTCCTCCTCAAGGGAAAACAGGATGGACGCACTTCACTAAATGATAAATATGGATATTAATCGGTTCAAAATTCACATGGTTTCTGAGCTACAGATGATTCTTGTGTCTATATCAGTCCATTTCACTTCTGATAAGCGAAGGAAGCATCATTTCCACTGTCCAAAACTAAATTGAGTACATATTTTTTTAAATGTTTCAGTCACTTTATGAATGTTAAATACAGCCAAAGGAATTGCGGGCAAAACTGAAAGTGGAGGAATTAGAAGACTCTCTTCACAATTCATGTGGCCAAGTATTTTGGCTCGAGAAGAAAGATAACTTTAACTTTGGGGACATACATGGCTTTC
>LPNX010999556.1:9962-37714 GCA_001517045.1 Pseudotsuga menziesii
TCCTTTCCAGTAGCTCCCTTCCATAGCCTACCAACCCTTTTAATAATCGACTTGTATGTCTTTTCTTGTGTGGAGAGATGAGATGGAGTGGATCTTTGTAATATTAGAATACACATTACAAAACACACCCATATCCACTCACTCAAGGCCGCCGTCGCTTAAGCGATGCTTATGAGGCTAGCCGTCGCTTAAGCGATGCTTATGACCATCATTTCAAAAAAAAAAATTATCTTTCTGATTTTTGGTACAGTTAAAAGAAAAAATCCACGTGCCGTCGGATTTTTCCATCGGATTTTGGATCGAAATGTAGTAGTGTTTATTCTATGATAATTTCCACTATGAGTAATGAATGTTTTAACAGATGACGAGCTATCTTGTTGTGTATATCTTTATTCATGTTTATGTGTTTTGATTCTAAGAACAACTATCTATGATTTATCTTAACATATGAATAGTATTACATTACTCATGAATGGATAATCTTGCTCCCTAGGGACAGCTTATTTAATATCATTTTTTCAGTTGTGTGTGATTTAGATGCGAGAGAGTCTAAGATGAGAAGTAAGAACATGCGCATCACATTGTGACCACTCCTCGCATTCTTCATCAATATGCATCTTAGATAGGCACTTGCATATCATACTTAAAGTCAAAAATACAAAAACTATTCATGGTGGACCGGGCCACAACCGGTAAAACCCTTTGTTTTTGTTATTTGACATACGGTAGCCGGACCGCAAACCAGACAGATTCCCTATACAAAAAATTCACAGGCTAGTTGGGAACGTTGTCTAGGGAGAATCCCTTGCTGTTGTTGCCTGCGAATTTCCAAGCCTCAATAGTTTTTGGCACTAGAAAGAGGGCCAACCACTTAGTCCATTTCCTCGAAGTTACTCCACTAGTGATAGTTTTGAAATTAGTTTATTTCCTAATCCAAATACTAAAGAGAATAGAGAACATTTGTTTTCTGTGGACAACCAAGTAGTCAATGATCTGAGAAGACACACATAGGATTATGTAAAGAGTATTGGAGGATTACCCACTATCCCTGATTTACCCCGAAGAGAATACAAGAAGAAATATCATCTCATCTTGGAAGATCAGTGTTGGTTGGAGATTTGGAAGAGTTAGTAGAGGTAGAATTATAGGAATATGTTCAACCTTTGAATCAGGTAGGCCCAAACACACCTTGTTATTCTCCTGTGCATACTCCCGTTCCTTCACCTCCTTACTCTCCACCCAGACTCATGGTAGGCGTTAATGCCAATCAGCAACTTAACCCACCAAATCTACCATTGGCTTGGAAAGCCAAATCACCCTTGAACTTAACACCTCCGATGCATGACGTACCTCAAGCTTTTGAAAAGATGTTGCCCAAGTTTGATCCAAATGAGAAGATGTTAGTAGATGACCATTTACAAATTTTTTATTTGGAAATAGAAGGATTGAGGGATGGGGAACATGAGGATCTCGTTTGTAGACTTTTTCTGCATACCCTTAAAGGAGCAGCAACATCATGGTATTTTGGTTTACCTGCAAACTCTATCCTATACTGGGATACCTTTGAAAGGATTTTCAGAAGTAAATATGCAACCCAAAAAACTCATGCGGCTCTCATGAAAGGACTGTGCGCCTTAAAGAAAGAAAGAAAAGAGAAGGTGCATAGTTTTACCCAAATATTTGCTGCTTATCTTAAGAATTTTTCTGAAGCTGACAAACCCTCGGATAAAGTTCTGATTGAGTATTATACTTCAGCTCTAGGACCCGAGTTGGCCATGTTTGCCAAAATGAAATCCAAATCTACACTAGCAGAGACTTATGAAGAATCCGAAAGAATGGAGGCTGAAAAGGAAAGCATCAAAGACTATCCTGAGCAGCCGGGAGAAAAAATTGTTGGGAGGAAAGCTTTGTTATTTACTAATCCTAAAGAGGAGCAATCACCAAACTTCGAAGGAATGGCAAGGATGATGCAGAAGCTCTCTAACAGAATAATAGACTTGGAAAAGGAAAAGGAATCCCAAAATTTTTAGAAGCCTTATTACAATAAAAGAGAAGATAACAATCAATCCCAACCCCCTCCGCATGGCCCTGCATTGATGAACTTAACGGAGGTGGGGATGGCTAAATTTTGCACTTTTCACCAACAACCCCATTCTAAAAAGTATTGTCCTCAATGGATAAATTCAATGATGTTGGTTATGAATCAGCTGTTGGATTCCAAATTAACCGAGGATAATGATGAAGAAGGGAAAGACAACAATAAATCAACAGAAAAACAAGAGGATGAGGCCATGGTTTTATTGGACTGTGTATCGTTGTTTGATGCCGAGGAAGAAAAGGATCTGAGACATGAAGATATCCTAGAAACAAATGTAACGACGAGAAGCTAGGAGTTGATTAAGGAAAACAGTATTATGCTCCCAAAGATTAAGAAACTTCAAAAGAATGTTAAGAAATTTCAAAAGAACTCCTCAGCTAATAAAATTATGGAATTTACCCCCACCAGTCAAAATCCAAGACAGATCAACATGCCTACTAAACCCATTGAAGAGAAAATAAATAATGTTAAAACGAATCTCACAAAACATAAGATGGATTATGACATTGTGGAGGATATAAAAAAGGTAAGGGAAAATATCTCGTTATTTGAGATGTCCAATGTGCCGTAGCAGAAAGAAAAGTTATTGAAAGCACTTGAAATATCAGAGGATAAACTTCCCACTGACAATCAGCCCTAAGAATAAGAAATTGGTGAAGCAAGTGCAGGAGGTAAGCCTAATTGCAAGACTCCACCTTTTCTCCTTACTTTTGAAATTTTCAACCACAACATGCACAACTGTCTAGTAGACTCAGGGGCATCAGTCAACGTTATGCCGTTGTCGGTATGCAAAAAGATAAATGGACAACCTAAACCATAACCATCTACCTGGAGGGTCATTCAATTGGATAGAACGAATGTGAAGGTAATTGGGGAAATGGAGGATGTTCTCATTCACTTATCTTCAAATGATAAGGTATGTCAATTCATTGACATTGTGGTAGCTGACATACCTAAAGCTTATGGAATTTTTTTTAGCAGAGATTGGTCGGCAAAGCTGATTGGATATTTTGCCTCGGATTGGTCACATTTGTGGCTACCTTATAAAGGAATCCCAAATCAAATTAAAGTTTTAAGATAGCCCCACATGAAACACAATGTTACTCAGTTCGAAGAAAAAAATGAACCAATGAATTCTGTTTTGGGAAATTACTTTATTGAGATAGAACCGGGAAACTATCAAGCGGAAGAAGCCAATGATACATCAGATGCTCAGCCTGATCTCCTTCATTTTTCACAGGATGATGAAATCAATTGTAAAATAGTATACTTAGCTGTAGATGTAGATGTTGTTTCACGCACAGTAGTGGTAAGCGATTTTTGAACGCTTTTCTTTGATGGGTCTAAAACTTTGGAGGGGTCAGGAGCCATCTGTGTCCTGATTGATACTAAGAAAAATAAACATTTTATTTCATGTAGGTTAGAGTTTGAATGCACCAATAACATAGCCGAATATGAAGCACTAGTTCGAGGACTAAGAAAAGCAATTGAATTAAAGGTAGAAAATCTGAAAGTGTATGGGGATTCTGAAATAATTGTAAAACAAATTTGAAATCAAATACATTACATTTCTCCTCATTTAAAAGCTTATCAAAATGAAGTATGGGATCTGCTTAAATATTTTCATGTATTTAACATTGTATCGATTCCTAGACTTAAGAATGCAGTGGCTGACTTGTTGGCCACCTCAGCTGCGAGGCTTCTGCCCTCTAATAATCAGTGTTCTATTGAATTTCTTTTCAGGCCTTCAGTTCCACATATGATTACCAATCTACGAGTCTTTGATGATGATCAGCAGATTCTAGAATGCCTGAAAAATTATGAGACCTTCTAAGGGGCGATTATTGATGATGAAGAACATCAAGCTGAGCTAAAATTCGATAATTTTATTTCTAAAGGAGTCAGGAATTTAGAGTGAATGTTTGATCTAAATGAGAAATTCATAAGGCCAGTGAATGTGAAGACTCATAGCTCATCTCTACAGTTCGATTTAATTAATTTAGGGACTGAAATTGATCCTAAATATGTGAATTTGGGAAAATGTTGCTCTCCAAGTGAAAGAAATAAGTTCATCAATCTGTTCAAACAATACAAAGATGTTTTCTCTTGGACGTATGAATATTTGAAGACATATTACACCAATATTATTCAACATGTTATCCCCATCAGATCCGGGGTCAATCCCTATCAACAGCCTTTAAGGAAAATGCATCCAAAATTGGAGCCTCTAATTCAGAATGAAGTAAAGAAGTTGTTGGATGATAGAATTATCTTCAAAATTAGACACTCAGAATGGGTTTCAAATATGGTACCAGTAAGGAAGAAATCTGGAGAAATTAGACTATGTGTGGATTTCAGAAACTTAAATCGCGCTTCGGATAAATACAATTATCCTGTCCCACCCATGGAACAGATATTGCAAGTGGTTTTGGGTTCTGAATTATTTTCTTTATTAGATGGATTCTCAGGCTACAATCAGGTGTTAGTAGCTGAAGAAGATAGACTTAAAACTACAGTCAGAACCAGATGGGGGACTTTTGCTTACAGAAGGATGCCCTTTGGACTCATAAACACTGGAGCTACTTTCCAGAGGGCTATGGACATAGATTTCCATGGTCTAATTGGCTGCAATGTTGTAGTATACCTTGATGACATCACCATATTCTCAAAGAAAAGGGAGGAACACACATTCCATCTAAAATAGATTTTTGAACGCTGCCAAAAATATGGTATCTCATTAAACCCGAAGAAGTGCGTGTTTTCCGTTACTAAGGGTAAGTTACTAGGTCACGTGGTGTCTAAGAAGCGGATCTCCATAGACCCAGAGAGGATCAAAGCTATCGAACAGCTTCCCTTACCCCATAATAAAAAGGGCATGTAATCATTTATGGGGACAATAAATTTCGTACAAAGGTTTGTGCTAGATTTCACTCAAATTGTTAAACCTTTGCAGCAAATGGTAAAGAAAAGTGTACAATTCAAGTGGACTGATGTAGAGAAGAATGCATTTAGTAAAATAAAGACAGTTGTTGCGCATGCGCCCTCCCTCAAAATTTCATATTTTGAGAAAGAATTTATTTTATACACTTTCGCAGCTAACGATTCACTAGCAGCGGTGCTTACCCAGAAGGAAGATGGGGGAGATGAGTACCCCATATCATTTATGAGCACTAGTATGCAAGGGTCCGAATTGAATGACCCAACTGTGGATAAATAAGCTTACGCCGTGTTCAAAGTGGTAAAACAATTCATACCATATATACTTAAGAACCAGACAAAGGTAATAGTTCCACACCTAGCTATGAGGTCTCTTTTCGTACAAAAGGAGTTAGGAGAAAGAAGAGGCAACTGGGTAACAACTCTACAGGAGTATGACCTCAAATTCAAGCCAGCCTCCATAGTTAAAGGGAAATGATTATGCAAACTAATGACCAAAAGTAAAGACAATGAAGAACATGACTGGGAAGATGAAGCTGAGTTACAATTGATGGATGTATGTCCTCTTTTCACAGCTCTAGACTCCTGGTATTGAGACCTTGTGTATTACCTTCAAGAGGGATTGTTACCAGAACATTGGAATTCTAAGAAAACAAGAGCACTGCATCTTAAATCAGCCTCATACCAGATTGTTGAAGGAATATTATTCAAAAAGAATTATGATGGAGTTCTTCTTAGATGCTTAGAGAAAGAAGATGCGAAGAAGGTCATGATAGACTTACATGATGGGCCTGCTGGAGGACATTTTTTGGGGATACAACAGCCCATAAAATTCTTAGAGCCGGATACTATTGGCCCACACTATTCAAAGATGCACATGCTCATGTCAGAAAGTGCGACATCTGTCAAAGGTGTGGTGGAAGACAAGTTAAAGCAGCAGGACCATTAAATCCTGTGTTGATAACAGAACCTTTTGAGCAGTGGGGGATGGATATCATTGGAGAGATAAAGCCAAACTATTCCTTGTAACATAAGTATATTCTGACGGCAACCGATTACTTCACTCATTGGGTCGAAGCCATTCCGTTGTGTAAAGTGAATGAAGATGCAGTCATGGACTTCTTGCAAGATCATATTATGACCAGGTTTGGAGTTTCAATTTCTCTAGTTTTCAATAATGCTACTTATTTTTCTTCTATTAGATTAACTGTATTTGCTCATGAAAAAGGAATTAAGTTGCATTACTTTGCAAAACTATTATCCATAAGGAAATGGTTTGGCTAAATCTACGAACAAGAATCTGATTAGAATCTTAAAAAAGACTGTGATAAAAAACCAAAGAAGTTGGCATTCAGTATTACCAAATGCTCTTTGGGCTGATAGGGTCACCCCCAAGACTTCGTTAGGTGTGTCCCCGTATACCCTTGTTTATGGAAAAGAGGCCATTCTACCCCCAAATATCATGCTACCCTCTTCCATAATAGCTCAAGAATCAAGGGGATCAGATAATGAAGTCTTGCAGATGATGATACATAATCTTTTGAAGGCAGAGAAATCTAGATCCAAGGCCATAGAATGTTTTAAACAACAACAGGAGGTAGTGAAGAGGTGGTTTGATAAGCAGAAAGCTAGGACAAAAGAATTTGAAGTTGGATATTTGGTTCTTAAGTGGGATCACCCTCATGATGAGAAGGGAAAGCACATGAAATTTCAACAGTTATGGGTAGGCCCTTTCTAGATTGCAGCAAAGCTTGGCCCCTCAACCTATAAGTTGTAGGATCTGTAGGGATGGGAGGATAACTTACCAGTAAATGGTTTAGTTCTTAAACCTTATTTTTCTTGATTTTGTTTTATTCTGTTCCGTTTTATACATAAATAATTGACTTGTTTTGCCATTTTGATTTGTTCTTTTCCTGTTTGTTTAGTGTAGTTTTCTTCTGATTCCAATAAAGGAAGCCAACTTTTGGTTGCTTTGAGAGCATCATAACCCTTGATAAACTGAGATTCTTTGGGCATTAGACTGTGTCTTATTGTTTGAATCTGATGGAATTTCTTCTAGTAGGTAGTTTTCCTAAGTGTCTATGAACACATTGAGGTCCAGTGTAATCCCTGAAATAACTCAGAATCAAAAGTCTGGAATACTATTTTGAGGCTCCATCCATTTCACATCTAAAACATCCTAGGGGGGACAACAAAAGACCCATGGAAAGGGGAGCAGGGTAAACAGTATATTATATATAAATGATCCCATGCCAAAAAAAATAGAAATCTAAAAGGCTAATAAGAGTCAAAATTCCTAAGAAAGCAATATTCATCGAAACAAAGTACTGAATTATATGAGTACAGATTGCCAAAAGTTCTTCTCCATCCGTGAGCTGAAAATTAAATGCATCTCTCACACAAAAGGACACCATGGATAGAAGAGCCTGAATAAAATTCAGAAGAAAAGGCATGAGGAGGACTCAAAAGGACATAAAGTCCACAAACAGAAAATGCCAAGTGGCATGGGAATGGGGAACAAACGAATATTTCTATTTACCATGTGTTACAATCCTGTGGCGTCTAAGCTGGAAGCTACCAAAAGACAAAGTTAAAATGAAATCCACCTACTCAGCCTCATAAGAGTTATCTGGACTTTGAATATTTTAGTGTTCCCTTTTCCAAAAATGGACTATCATTAATGATTACAAGTACATTCGACATTATGGGAATCCAAACATCTAGAAGAATTCAGCATGTCGGTTTTACTACTAGACAGTCTGTTGCTCAAGGAGGAGTTTATTCAGAGATCTGGGTTCCCCAGTGAGGCGCCAATTGTTGCAGCTGCAAATTTTCCCAAATTTCTTAAAATTTTGGACCCTCCTTATTGATTTTGTTGAAGGCCATTTGTTCCTACTCCACTACATGTTTGGATTATTTGAGGCCAGTTTTTCTTGCTATTCAGGATTTCGTTTGGGTCTATACATGTTTTGGACTATAAGGCTCAACCGGTTTTACGATGTTTTATCTTTGAAGTTTAAAGTGGGTTTTTCAGTTGCCATTCTTTCAGAAGTCAGTAAGACATGGTGCCGATAATTAAAGTCTTTCGATGAACCCAGGTTCTATTTTGAAAAATACCTTGCTTTGTGATTTTTTCGGAAAGTGTTTTGACTTGGATCAGAGGTCGAAGGCTGATTAAGATCCGCCGTTGCAGCCCCAAAATAGGCTAGCTGACCGTCGGACTGTTTGTCTTTTCACTGATGTCTTGTTCTTTGTTTCTCTGATTTTGACTAGTTTGTGGGTTTTCTTGACCTTTTAATTTCTGCCGTTGCGGTTGTGTATATCACTAACTATCTGATGCCTAGAGAGGATCCAACCCTTGACATTTTATCGCGCCAACCTTGGTTCATGTGCCAGATTCCCTGGATTGTAGGTTACCCACCGTTGCGGCTACGTAGCCTGCTAATGAATCAATGTCAAGTGTCCCGATCCGCTGATGGGGGTTTTTATATGCCCATTTCTTAATCATTTTCCCGTCGATTGTTATGAGATCGTATTTGTTTCGTAAGAAACCTATGTGCCTCATTTTGGGTTGAAATTTGCACACAAGAACCTAGCTCCGGTTTTCTCTTCTTTAGTACTCATTTTATTAATATTATGGTTTATGTTTATTAAAGATAGTCGGAATAAATGATGAATTCTCGTTTGATCCTAGACAGACATGCCAGTTTTTCTCAGATCCCTTAGAAGATTATTGTGGCGAAGAAGATGCAGTTGGAGGACAAAGCATGTTAAAGCATAAGGCGGCAGAGTCGTTGCTCGAGGAAGAAAATTATAAGGACCTGAGGAGGGACCGAGGAATGGTAGAGCATAATCCTTAGAGAACAAAGGCCCAGGCTTGGGCATTTCATCAGTTACCTAGCTATGCCCGTTTTTTTTATAAAAGTATTTATTTGAAACATAACATGGAATCATAAGCATTCTCTAAATGACAAGACTAGAGATCGAAACGGTCGTGGGGAAACTGAAAAGTTTTGAGCAGTTTCCTATATAAATATAGAGAGGAAAGAGTGAGGAAGGGATTTTTCCCAAAGAGACTTGTGAACTACTTGTTCAAAAGAGGAACTATTTTGTTTTGCAATAATAAAATTACAATTTTGCCTGTTGGAGAAAGTGTTGTATGGAATGTTCAAATGTGATGAAATGAACAATGTTGAAGGGGAACTATTTTGTTTTCAGCTGTGTTTCATTAACTGTGAGATCGTTCTAACTTTATGAACATATGTTCTTATATGAATCTTCTCTGGTTTATTCTGCGATAATTTCCACTATGAGTAATGAATGTTTTAACAAATGATGAGCTATCTTGTTGTGTATATCTTTATTCATGTTTATGTGTTTTGATTCTAAGAACAGCTATCTGTGATTTATCTTAACATATGAACAGTATTACATTACTCATGAATTGATAATCTTTGTCCCTAGAGACAGCTTAGTTAGTATTTCTTTTTCAGTTGTGTGTGATTTAGATGCGAGAGAGTCTAAGACGAGAGGTAAGAACCTGTGCATCACATTGTGACCACTCCTCGCATTCTTCATCAATTTTCATCTTAGATAGGCTCTTGCATATCATACTTAAAGTCAAAAATACAAAAAATATACACTGTGGACCTGGCTGCAATTGGTAAAACCCTTTGTTTTTGTTACTTGACCTACGGTAGCCGGATCGCAAACCGGACGAATTCCCTATACCAAACAATCATAGGCTAGTTGGGAACATTGACTGGGGAGAATCCCTTGCTGTTGTTGCCTACGAATTTCCAAGCCTCAACAGTCTCTTAGACTAAGAAAAATACTCTGTATATTTTGACCAAAGTGAGCTGACAAGGTCGGTTGAGTGAGCTGACTTGAGAGGTCGAAGAGGTCAGCCGACTTGAGAGGTCGAAGTCAACTGACTTTGAAGTGACAAGTGGTCGAGTTAAAATCAGTCGGTAGAACCAACAAGTAAGTCGATGTAAATCAGTTGAGTCAAAAGGCCGACCAAAGTTGATAGACTTGTCTAATCGGGAGATAGACAAGTTTCACCCTACAAGTGGAAAAAAAAGAAAAAGAGGTCGGCGTGAAAATATTGAATTTTAATCTTAACTGAGTGGTAAACTCAAGTTTAGTCTGCTTGGTTTTGGCTAACTGGTATCAGAGTGAGGTTTATATTAGAGCAAGGTTTAGGAAAGAAATCTTGTCTTAAAAGGTGGAAAATTAATTTTCTAAGGAAAGGGAATTAAAAATTAAAAATGGTCTCCACTTCTGGTTCATTGCAAACTCCAATTTTTACAGGAAAGAATTATGAATATTGGTCTTTAATAATGAAGGATTTATTCAAAGGTCAAGATGCCTGGGAGATAGTCCATCTTGGTTATGTAGGACTAGCAGACATGATAGCATATAACAATCTCACACAGGCTGAGAAAGATGTCTTGAGAGAACAGGGGAAGAAATATAGAAAAGCTTTGTTTTACATACATCAAGCAATGCATGAAAGAAGACTCCCAAGAGTAGTAGCAAAAACTAATGCTAAGAAAGCATGGGATACATTGGAGACTACCTATCAAGGTTTGGATAAGGTAAGAACATCCAAGCTGCAGATTCTGAGAAGAGATTTTAAATCTCCGTCCATAAAAGATTCAGAGAATGTAGACACATTCTACACTAGAGTTGTTGGTTTTATAAACCAACTGAAATCTCATGGAGAATCCATAGACGACTGAAGGGTTTTTGAAAAAATTCTCAGAATTCTTCCCCCAAGATTTGAAAACTTGGTTGTGACCTTGGAAGAACACACAAACATGTCAACATTTACCATTGATGAGATGAAAGCTTAGCTCATCAATCATGAACACAGACTCAGCAAAACACAAACATCATTGGAAGGTGCATTCGCATCATAGTCATCCATAAGCCGTGGTAGAGGCAAAGGGAGAAACAACTTCAGAGGCAGAGGAAGAAGTTCTTCAAGAGGAGGACGAGGAAGAAGTCCTGCAAATGTCGGTGGCAAAGGAGATAATCAGAACCCAAGTCATCCAAGTGACCAAAGGTTTGATAAATCAAAAATCCAATGTCATTACTGTAATAAAAGTTTGGTCATTATGCATATGAATGCAAGAAGAAGCAATATGACCAAGGAAGACAAAGCCCAAGTCAGTCGACCAGCACCAGCACTTCGACAAGTGCAATGTTAATGGCATCGACATCTCCACTCGAATGCAATGTTGTTCAATAAATTCCACATGAAATATGGTACTTAGATTTAGGATGCAGCAATCACATGACTAGTAATTTAAACTTGTTTTCCAGTCCAGACAATTCAGTTAAAACTGATGTTACACTTGGAAACAATGTCCAAGTTACTGTCTTAGGAAAGGGTGTTATAGCTGATTTTACCACTCCAAGTGAATCACACTTTGTATGGCCTTCCCTTGTTCCGCTGCAGACTCCTTAGACCCCTTGGACCATTTTTTGTCCTTTGATGTTTCCCTGACCATCCCTAAAAACATGTGAAAAATTCTATATGCGACTTTTAATTCCTTAATCGCGTATATACGCGGGTTTGACCCCTAAAACCGTGTACGTCGGGATGTGTACAAAATCCAAATCCTTTTGGAGTTTTCCTTGACATGGATCCAACTCACTTGATTCCTGGCCTTCCCTATGCCTTGAGATCGCTTGGATTCGACTTTTCATTACCCCTTTGAAAATATATATAAGGAACTCTATGGTGCATTAAAGGCATATGAGAGAATTGACAGCAAAGAAACTATAGTCCATTGTTGCTGGAACTTATGCTTGAGTCTGCATCCCTTTGTCCCTTGGAGCACTTTTGTGTTCTTCCCAAGCTTTCCTTTTGCTTGTGAGCTTGCTATCGAGAGATGGAGGATTGAGGTGGTGGAGGCCCAAGTGGGGGATTTAGTTTCTCCGGTTTGTAGACGTGTCATCAGAGGTTGTATCTATTGTAATTCCTAATTTATATTAATAGAAATATCTTTTTCTGTCCAATAATGTGTGTTTGAATGAATATTTTATCCATGGGATTATTTCAAATGCTTATACATTGTTGATTATAAATGCTAGAATAGATCTAACACCATGATATATAGTATGCTTGTATTGTTTACTTGTTGTTGAGGAAGTAATTTATCAATTCAAGTTGAAGTTGGAAAGCTCAACGGGGATCTACTTCAACCATCCAAAATAAGGTACGAGGTTTGATCCTTTAGTGTTAGACATTTAATTTCTATTGCATATTAGAGAAGATTGATTTATGGAGTCAAGTTGTCTATTGTGGTACCCCAATCCATAGGATTTTCTCTCCATAACAGAATTGGCGACTCCGCTGGGGAGTTCCTAGTAGTTGTCCTTTGGGGGTTGTTCTATCGGCATTCAATGAATTTGAATTGCTCTTTCTCTCTTGTTCTGTGTCGAGTCTGGGGGCATGTTTTCTTGGTAGTGTCTGATTGGTGTGAAGTTTGTCTTAGCTTGTCTGTTTGCCTGGATTTTATGCACCTTTCTTCCTGTACGTGAGTTTTTAACTCATAGTCGCGTATACACGCGGGTTTCTCTATGATTTCCACGTATACACACGGGTTTACTGCGAACAGTCACGTATGCCCTTAATTTTTCCTTTTAGTGGAAGTTAAATGGTTGCTAGGTGAAGTTTGATGATTGCTGAGTCTTCTTTAGTATTGCCTGAGTTTGTTTATACCTCTGTTTCTGACCAGAGACATTTTTTTTAGGATAAATCTTTTTAAGAAGGTTCTTGTCATGGCATTTTCGATTTTTTGTTTGGGATTAGTGCATTAGAGTTCGTTTAACTCAGTGCTTTGCTTCAGTGCTGTTTGAAGTGTGCTTGTAGAGTCTAGGGGTCGTAGAATCATTCTTTTGCTTTTTGTATCTCATTTTATTTCAAAAAATCCAAAAACATTTGCTTATCATCATGCATTGCATTTTTCATTTTGCATTGTACTTGCACTAGATTTTCTTTGGAGTACTAGTTAGGACTTCATATAGGAAATATTGCATTTATCATTTGAAGAAAAATTGTGCATTTCACGTAGTGGCATACCCTGTTTTCATGGACACAATGCATTTGCATTGATTGTTAGGTGTGTATTTTACTTCATGTTGTGTCATAACACCATTAGTTGCATGGTCATATCCCTATTTTGAGTAATAAAGCCAATTAAAATTGACGCTAAATTAAAATGAACTACAGTCTTTTCTTTTCTAGGGTGCACCAAAAAGCTTAGGTTTTAGGGTCTTGGAATAGTTCATTGTGAGTAAATTCTCCAAGACCACTAAATAACAACATCTACATGTCTGTCCAGGTGAGTGTGTGAAATCCTTGGTATAACCAGTGTTTCTTAGGATCCTCCTCTTAAAAGGGAGTTAAGCACGAGGCAGTGTGAGCGGTTATTGATTGGGATAACCCCTAGTCATAACTGAGTAGCACTAGAGATATTTCCAGGATTGTATTTGTATCTGGGGACTCTTTCGAGAGTTTTGAGCTTTGCTACCCTACCCATACGGTCAATCCTGCCTGCGACCGTCTGCCTAAGCATTGATTATATTGAGGTGACCTTAGTGGGCCTACCTAGGATATCGAGGGGGTACTTTGCACGGGTTATTCTGTGGGTGTCCCAGCCAGGTTGGGGTCGGACAGCATAGTCGCTTTACGCGTTGAAGCTGAGGGCCACTATAATTGGTTACGTACCTCCGCTTATTGTGTATGGGAGTCTCAAGCCTCTCCTAGGCGAGACATACCTACTTCATTTGGGAGCTCACTTATCCAGCCTTTGTTTGCTTGCATTTGGCTTTAGATTTTATTAGTGATTTCCCTGTGCATGATAGCTTGCCTAGGGTTTGCGTAAATAGAGAGTCTTTTTTATTTCTTGAGTCATTATGGATTCGGGTGCGGATCCATGCCATTCTCTTCGTTTAGCAGGACTTCCACCTTCTACTTCTCCTCCTCCTTTGGGAGAGAGACCTAGACAGTCTAGGTGGACTATTTCACACATTGATTCACACACCATGGGAGACGATATGGAAAGTATTCCTAAACCACCTTCTCCCATTCGTGTAGATGATGGGGAGTTTACTCCTACCTATGATCCTTCACCCGACTTGGCTGAGTTAGGTCCCGTGATTTCTGAGATAGGAACCTTTCAGGATATACCTAATCACTCTAGGGTTGATTCCCCATTGACGCATTACCGGTATGGAATGCCGGAGGATGTCGAGACTCATTTTGAACCCGTAAGCACTAGTTATGGTAGTTATGGTATGTCTAGTTTTCCCACACATGATTTGGCATTTCATGTCGAATTTGAGTTTGAGCCGAACACTATTCTTGGGGGCACTCTCATTCCTTACCATGCGAAGAGGTTTGGGAGCACTAGTTACATTGCACCTTCCATCCTGGTGGTGGAAGTCACATCACATATTCCTCCTAGGTCTAGGGTTAGCGATCCTATTAGGATACCAGACCCGAGACGAGTGACTATAGGGAATAGTACATACATTATTACTTAGGTCCCTCCGTCCTCTGTCCCTACTTCTTCAAATTTTCACCCTCCACCTTATTCACGTGGTCCTTCGGGCTGAAATGTGGTTACGAGTCATGTCCGTACTGCTGTTACTAGATCGGTTGTGTCTCAGCTTCATGTACTGCCCGTTGTTTCGGGAGGTCATGCTCATACTTCTAGAGGTCACATTCCTACTTCTGAAATGTATATTCCTACTTTCGAAATGTATGTTCCTACTTCTGGAATGTATGTTCCTACTTGCGGATTGTCTCATGGGACATCTCATGTGATGACTTATGGGCCCTATTATGGGATGCAGTATGGATAGGGTTCTTCACCTTATGGGGGAGGGTATCAACAACCTACTTACTCTCCTAATTACGGCTTCGTAGCTCCTACTAGTCAAGGTCCACCACACTATGGTGCTTCCACGCCACCCTATACGGGTCATACGGGAGGAGGGCACTATGGCCAAAGCCATGGTGGTAATCAGACCTATATGAATCAGGGAGCGGTCCATCAACCTCATCATCCTAGGCTCCCTTTCCTCGCAATGCTCAACCTTCTTGACTTGTCGATATTGACGAACGATCCTGTAGCTCATGAACCAGCTTAGCCGACTGTCCCTACTAAGCTTCCCTTGGACATACCTAAGTTCGAGGGAAAACCGAGAGAGGATCCGAGCGAACACATTACTACGTTTCACCTATGGTGCTCTTCAAATTACTTACATCAGGATTCCATCCGTTTAAGGCTATTTCAACGCACCCTTACAGGGCCTGCTGTGAAATGGTATATAGAGCTACCTAGGGGAGCTTTCGCTTTGTTCGACGACCTTGCGATGAATTTTCTTAACCACTTCCAGCTACCAATGCGTTATGACGTTGGTATTGAACTCTTGTCGACATTTTGGCAAGATAAAGCCACACATATCTCAGATCATATTCAAGAGTGGCATAGAAGGAAGAGGTTAATTAAAGCTTTTATACCATCGGAGTTCCTCCTCGAGTGGTTCCTCAAATCGTTATTTCCATATATAGCGAAGGATGTTTCTACATCGGAGTGCAGAATGAGGATCAAGCGATTTTTAGGGAGCAAAAACTGGACTTGATCTATTCTCAGTCTGGTTTGTTATATGAGATTATTCCCAATGCTCCGTGTTCCAGTTTTGATCCCAAAGTCAAACCTGGACCACATGCCGATGGAATTATGGGTTGTGCAAGTGAGAAACCTATGGATTCGGTTGCAAAACAAGTTAGTCAATTGTCAATCAACCAATCTGCTTCAAGACAAGCTACGGATTCATCTCAACCCACCCAAATGGCAAGTGTAATTTTAGTGGAATTGTTGGACCAAAAGGGTAACCAGTAGCCCGGACGGAATAGAAAAAAGGGTAAAAATAATCGTAAGCGTGGGAATAAGAATGAGAATGCTAATAGTAATGACAAGAATGGCCAGAATGCTGGGGTGGACAAGCAAGCTAAATGTAAGGTTAAGTTCCCTTGAAAGTTATGTAAGGATGATCACCTCACTTACTTGTGCCCTCATATTGAGGAAGCCTCAAGGTTCTTGGCATAGGGCCCAGCTGTGCTAACTAACCCTTTACCGCACAATCAAAATATGAACTCGAGGTCCCATGACCAGTCCGGTGGTGACCAGGATCATCCGGAGGGTAGTGGTCATGGTTGCATTAACATGGTACGTGCTGCAAAAGTTGTGACCCGTGCGAAAGATTATGGTTCGTCACAACCTAGCCTAGGAAAATAGCCTGATCCAACAGGGTCCCCTTTGCGTATTGAGAAACCTATGGATAAACCTGAAACTGCACCTCGCATTCCTAAGGGAGTCCTTAAGAATTCAAGGCACAATACAAATGCCTGAGCCACCCAGAACTATTCAGTTGTCGAGGATTTAGGCCACACTCCTTGTGTGATGTCTACATTGGAAGTGCTTCAGAGTTGTCCTTTGCAAAGGAAGGTGTTTCTTTCTGCCCTTGGTGTGAATGACGATGATTCTTCCTCTGTGATTAAATATGAAACCGCAGGACTTCAGCCTCGCTTTCCCTACTATGTGTCTCTTTTGATTCATGTAGAATGTCTTAATATGATCATCAAACACATTGTGATTGATGAAGGCGTTGCCGCTTCTGTGATGTCTTTATCATGTTGGAAGGGTCTGGGTTCCCCTGAGCTATCTAAATCAGCAACCATGTTAACTACATTCGATGGGAGATCATTTAGGCTGCATGACATCCTTCCTTCCCTTAAAGTCCGTTTGGGAGGGAAGACCATTGCGATAGAGGTCGAGGTGGTTGATGCGCCCCTTGACTACAATCTCTTGCTGGGTAGGAACTGGATGTATAGTATGCAAGCCATTGCTTCTTCCCTGTTTCGCATTGTATGCTTTCCACATAATGGGAATATTGTAACGATTGATCAAATGACATTTAAGAATCTGTCTGTGATTGCATCTTCGGGAGATTTGATCCCGATCGTTGAACACTCTCAGACGACAACTGGGAGTGTGGGTGTAGGCATGTATCCATCTCACATGGGAAGCTTTAGTTGTCCTGCACCGATCCTTATGATAGGGTCTAGTTTCGATGAGGCTTCGACATCTATGAGATCAGTGTCTTTTCACACGAATCATATGGAAGATCCTTGGATCCTTCCTACACTAAATACTCCGAGTGAGCCCATCGTGATGGACATGTCGTTGCCCGCAACTATGATAGCTTACCAAGCTAATCTCAAGTGTGTTGCAGAACCTAGTCCTTCCTCTTCGCGGACGGAGGAGGAGGACCCTTATGTGCTGCCGGCATGGGCAGTACAGTATTCTCATGTGCACGACTACTTTGATATGGTTTTCCCTTTAGATGAAGCGATTATTGAGGCTATGTCAGGAGTTGAGCCACCATGGGAGGAACTCCATCATAGATCGTACTTTCTTCCTGAGCTTGACTACTTGGAGCGTGAGGATTTTAGGGCGGTTCTTAGTCAGAGAGTTGGTAGTCCTATGGTTCCATTAAGCTCTCTTGGTCTGATGGCTGATGGAAACATGGAGAACATATCTTCAATGATTTCTATCAACATCTCTCGAGATCCTGGCACGATAGAGAATGTCTATATTGGGGAGAAATGTTCCCATGCTGAGATTCTAGAATACATCGAGCTCTTTAAGGAATTTCGTGATATTTTTGCTTGGTCTTATGATGACATGCCAGGTATTGACCCTCATATTGTCAAGCACGAGATTAAGACTTACCCCCGCGCTAAGCCTGTTCGACAACGTTTACGTGCGGTGAATCCTATGAAAGCACCCACGATTAAGGCAGAGATAGAGAAGCTGTTGAAAGCCGATTTCATCTATCCCATTCCCTTGACGGAGTGGGTTTCAAACCTCGTTCTGGTGGATAAGAAGCAGGGAGCAATCCGCATATGTACTGATTTTCGTGATTTGAATCGTGCCTATCCTAAGGACAATTTCCCCACACCATTTATTGATCAGATTTTGGATGAGTGTGCGGGTAGCGAGGTTTTTTACTTCATGGATGACTTTTCCAGATATAATCAGATACCGATTAAACCTAAGGACCAACATAAGACTGCATTTATTTGTCCTTGGGGAACTTTTGTATATCGGAAAATGCCTTTCGGCCTTAAAAAAGTTGGAGCTACATTTCAGCGGGTGATGACCTTGATCTTCCACGATCTCAAGTCAATTATTGAAGTATTTTTGGATGACCTTGCTGCTCATTCTCGTATGAGAATGCGTCATCCCTATCACTTGAGATTGGTATTCGAAAGATGTTGGCATTATTTGGTTAGATTAAATCCTCATAAGTGCATATTTTGTGTGAAGTTAGGTTGTTTGTTAGGATTCATTGTTTCTAAAGAGGGTATAAGAGTCGACCCTTTGAAGGTTGAGACAATACTTCAGTTGTCTCCCCTGAAGAATATTCATCATCTTCAGTGTTTGCAAGGCATGGCAAAATTTTTATGAAGATTTGTTGTCAACTTTGCCAATTTGACTAGAGGCTTCATGTGTCTATTGAAGAAGGTCACCCCCTTTTATTGGGATGAGCGAGCCCAGGAGTCCTTTGATGCACTCAAGAGAGCCCTAGCATCGGCCCCGGTGATTAGTCCCCCGAACTATAGCCGTGATTTCCTACTTTATGTGGCTGCATCCATGGAGACGATTGGTATGGTTTTGGTTCAAGAGGATGAGGAGATCCAAGAGTATGTCATATATTATCTAAGACAGAACCTTATTGACGCAGAGATTCGTTATTCTCATGTCGAGAAGCTTGCTTTAGCTACCGTACATGCGGTTCAGCGGTTGAGACATTATATTATCCTTATCCAGACCTTGGTTGTATCCCAAGTCAATCTGTTTCAATTCATCCTCACTCAAAGGATGATTGGGGGAAAATATAATAAATGGATTGTCATTCTGCAAGAATTTGATCTCGAATTTGTTTCGGCAAAATCAAAGAAGTCTTTAATTTTTGCAGAGCTTATATCGGATTTCCCGAGCAAGGCCGAGGAGTTGGTTTGTGAAGATACGTTTGTCAATGAACACATTTTCTTAACCTCAACTTTAGACCCATGGTATGGGGATATCATAATATATTTACAAACATTGAAGACCCCTACTCACCTCTGACGAGATGAACGACGATGATTATGTTATGTCTCTAAGAACTACCTCATAGTGGATAACACTTTGTACCGCTGTGGGGTAGATTCCATTTTACGATGTTGTTTAACTCATGGAGAGGCTGAGGTAGTGCTGAATGATTGCCACGGAGAGGTGTGTGGTGGTCATTTATCTAGGCTTTCTACAGCTCAAAAGATATTGAGAGCGGGTTATTTCTGGTCGTCGATCTTTAAAGATTGTGTTGATGCGGTCAAGAGGTGCCACCCTTGCCAGGTGTTTGCACGTAATATGCGCTCGAAACCTATCCCGTTACATCCCATTATCACCGTCGGTCCCTTCACTAAGTGGAGGCTTGATTTTATGGATTTCAACCTGGCTTCAGCTCGGGGGCACCATCATATTATTGTGGCTGTTGATTACTTCATGAAATGGGTCGAGGCTATGCCTATAGTAAAATTTGACGGTGAGACAGCCGCCCACTTCGTATTCAACCAAATTATTACTTGGTTCAGGATTCTGAGAGAGCTTGTCACTGACCATGTCTCGCACTTTCAGAACTGTATGATGGAAGAGTTGGCATCCACGTTAGGGTACAAGCAAGAGCATTCGTCCTCTTACTACCCTTAAGCGAATGGACAGGTAGAAGCAATGAATAAATCACTCAAATCCATTCTCCAACGAACCATCGCACTAAGTAAGAATAATTGGCACATCATGTTCTATCCTACTTTGTGGGCATAAAGAACTGCTGTTAAGACTGCCACTGGTTTTTCTCCATATCAACTTGTACATGGAGTGGAGTCGATATTTATGGTTGAATGCGAGATTCCTTCTTTGAAGCTAGCTGTAGAACTCTTACCAGACACTTTACCATTGGAGGAGCATTTGGTCCACCTTGAGCAACTTGATGAGCAGTGTTGGGATGCCTTGGTGGCTCTAGAAGTCAATAAACGTCGCATAAAGGTCTAATATGATAAGTCTGTCCATCCAAGGAGGTTTAGTGAGGGAGACTTGGTCCTTTTGTGGGATCAACCGAAAGAACCCTTCGGGGCAAGAAAATTTAATCCTATGTGGCAAGGGTCCTTACGTGGTCAAGCGTGTGTTAGAGAAGGGTGCATATGAGTTAGTGGATTATGAAGGAATGGCCTTGGTTGAGCCTAGAAATGGGATCTATCTTAAGAAAAACTATGCATGATTTTCAGCTAAGGCTACTTATTGTATATTAGTGTACAGTTTTGCATAGTTAGGTATTTTTCTTATAGTGATCGGGTTTGTGATTAGTTTTCGTTTCTTTTGGAAAATGTCAATGGAATCTTCCACCTACATAAGATTCGCAGATGGTACGAGCCATCACACTCAACACTCAGCCTCTGCTGCTTGGGTGATTTATACTCCTATGGGTCAGGTACTGTCTTCAGGAGGCGCATATCTGCGGCCATCTTCCAACAACGTTGATGAATATAGTGCCGTTATTGAGCTTCTACGGGATGCCATTTCACATGGCGTTCTCTCTCTTGAGGTATGTCTTGATTTGGAGTTAGTAGTATCACAAATTAATGGTTTGTACCATGTTAGAGATCCGCCATTATTGAGAAGATTCTTACGTGTGAGATTGTTAGAATGACAATTTGACAATATAACATATATACACATTCCAAGAATTAATAATCAAGTTGCTGACTCATATGATAACTACGTGTTAGATTGGCATTTGTTTCATTCACAGTAAATTCATCACAAACAAAATTTTTACACATGTAAATAAATAAACTGATCACCATCAATTTTTTTATATAAACATCCAAAATGTGATAGTACATAGTGTCATGATACAAAATTGGGGATCTTGAGCCACCAGCATATAATACACGGTAGTACAAAATGTATACACTCCCAGGTGTCTAATCCTGTGGAGGAGGAAGAGGGTTGTGATCATGGAAGGTCACTACGGCTCTAGCTAGTCGTTGGAACAATCGCACCCATGCTCGTGGTACACCCACCACCTGGCACTGCATAGCCTCAGGAAAGTCCTCGACTTGCGCCATGGGAACCCTATGTGTCAGCCTAACAAAATTGGTATGAATGCTCTGGAGCGTCCGCTTCACATCCACACCCATGATATCATCTCCTATTCCCCTCCGTCTATGACGAGGGAAGCCTTCTGGCCGTCGTGGTCCCACATTTGCACACAAATGGTAGATGGCACTATGTATTGTCACGCAAAAATATTTCTTTTTGATTCCATATAATTAAGAAAACACAAAAACATTAAATAACTCAAAATATTTTAAAAAGAAAGGGTTGAGATTCGTTACCTATATCGTCGTATGCCGATCCTGGGGGTAGCGGCATGTCTGGTTCCCCCCAGAAATATATCCCCGCATAGGGGTAGTCATCGATGGAAACTATCTGTCGTCACCACCACGGAAAGAACTCAGCTGGACAGGGGTTGGCCACCATACCACCCTCCATTCTACGCATTGCATCTGCCCAACGTTGTTGGGTCAAATATCGAACCCCATGAAGAGGAACATCTACTCTGGGGCTCAATCCTGGAACACGCTCAAAGAAAAATGTGCTCAGTATACTGCTGAACCTGAAGTTCCACACTTTGCCTGCCTTACACTCACTGAGCTGATGTTTCATGTTGCTCAGTAGTGTAGTGCTCCAGTCATAAATCGTGGGTCTCATGCACTCCACTGCATAGAACATCAGAGGTCGTGAGGCCTGGTGGAGTGATGCCAAGCCTGCTATCCCGCCCAATGTCAATAATATGGCCTTTAGGCCCAGCACTTGTATAGCATTGGTAGGGACCTGACTCCCCACCTTCTCTGTGTCTGGATAGCAGTACACCAAAATGTACTCATCGATAGTCAGTCCATCTCCTGGCCCACCATGGGAACAAAGGTTCACCACTTCCCCTCGTCTAGAAAGCCCAATAATGAAGTATATGTCCTCCACCTCTATAGTGAGGGATATCCCATCTATCTGGAAGGAATTCGAGTTTGGCTCCCAGTAATCAACCAACATCTATGATAGTCTTGGTTTGGCCCTCAAACCACCAAGACACCAAAACTTGTAGAGTCCACATGCATGTAGAGCTTGTTGAGCCATTAGATCGACCCTTACTACTTCCTCTACCTCACCATGTTAACGCTCTCTCTACTCTAGGACCATCCTGCATAAGAAATTGCAAATTTTCCCATTATATTATTGAAAAAACCTTATGCGCAGCCTCATACGTGACTGTTTTCAAAACAACCGCATATGTACGCGGGTTTGGGGGCATTTTCTGCGTATATCCAGCCCTATACTTGGAAAAACCCTCAATTTCTGCGTAGGCCGCAATGCCCATTTTAGTTTGGCCTAGAAAGCTTTATTGACCATGGAATTTCATAAAAAATGCATCAAAATGAAAGAGAAGAGCATGGGTAAATACCTGGAAGAAACGGTAGTGGATTCTACCGGCTGGATCTCCTGGAATTCGCTATTGAAAATCTGAGCTCAAATGGGTAAAAGTTTCAAATGTTTTATAATATTTTGAATTGTTTACTATTTATAGAAAATTTTCAAATATTTGAAAATTTTTATCCCCTTTCCTATAGTTTTGACATTTTCTAACCATTTTGTACCGTTTTGACATAATTCATGATGTAGAGGACCTTTTTCAGTGCCGTTTCAACCGTTGGATTGACCCGTTCGTACTGATATCAAGTATCATGTCTAAACTGGCATATAGGTTAGGTTTCATCACTATTTGCATTTTGCATGATCTTATGACCATCTCATCATGACCTTAGGTACGAACCCACTCTGTCGTGTCACAGAACCTTCTTGTTGCTTTAGAAGTGGCATGATATGAGTGGTAGAGCTTCACCTTACATGGGTACCCTAGTTAGCGCCTTATTTGCATTTGGTGCCCATGCTGACGTTTTCTCCTTTAGGGTGTGGGAGTCCGTTGTATAGTACTGCCATGACATTTCGCAAGAGCCTCATACTCCTCTTGATTTTTTGTTGACCTATTTCCCTCAAGACTCCCTCATATCAAGTTGTGAATGCATTATCATGAGCTTTTCCTACCTTATTGAGCTTTATGTCGGCTCCCCTGACATTGCGTTTCAGCCATATAGCCTAAGCTTGTCTCATGTCTAGCCATACAGAGCCATTTTTTATATCCTTCGCAGCTTGTTTCCCTTTTTACCGGGAGGGGATTTTCCCCCGAGTGTCGATATCCTATACATGTATCCTTGCATTGGGCATAGGTATGTTCCACTGCTTGGAACTAGTTTGTTTGACCTTATGACACTCGTCTCCTCCTAGTCTGTAACTATAAAGCCATTTTATTCTTTTTCAAGATTTTTAAATAAATGAAAAAGTCCAAAAAAATAAAAAAACCAAAAAGCCGAACAAGGAAAGATGTTATCTTTGGCAGTCGTCGAGTCGTGTCGCCTTCGAATAGAGCACTATATATCACATCCATTGGTTGGGTTATAGTTTGACTTTAGGAGCTGTACTCATTTATCTGAGTTTATCTCCACCGACTGGTTAAGCTTCCAGTCCCTATGGAGCCTCTGTCGATGCCTCCTATGTCACAGAGATGTCCCAGTTTGTATATCGAGTCTATGCTGCATTTATTCAGTCAGCATATGTTGTTATGCTCTTGTTCGAAGAAAGTTGAAGCCTAAGTCGGCCATTCCTTAGTTATCTTGACTTTGCATGTTGGCCATTCCCGGTACAGTTACTGGTTCGTGCACCTTATGATCGAGTCCTTCCACATTATACAGCTTTGCTGAGTACCTCGTGTTGGATGATGGGGGATGCCTTAATGCCCTCCTTCCAGCAGATTTCATCCTATCGACTTCAGATCATTTATTATGGGATTGGATTCTAGAGTCATTTTGAGTTCCTTGAGACTTGCAGTCATCAGTGGTAGGTTCTCTCGCCATCGACAGTCTTTGGGAACACACCAATGTCCCCTAATCGATGGATCCTTTCAAGTGTTCGACCTCAACACATTTATTCACACTTGTTAGTTTGCACTCTAGTACCTTGATTCCCATTTTCATTATCAATGGGTGATCTCGCGTCTGTTAACGGTATACATTAATGACCGGTAATCAAACGATGGACTACTATGTTCGACCTCGACACCTCTATTCACATAGTAGGACATGTACTCGTAGCAGTTTGTGTAGAAGACTTTCCAGATTGGTGGCATCTCTTATATGCTACCTCCTTGATCGTGCCATTGTTTATGAGATTTTAGCTCTTGTGACTTGATTCCAGTATATGTCAGACATTTCCAGCCATTATGGAGATCATGGTCCTTTGTATATCTTCATCATGGAGATTCTGATCTGTGTATATTGTACGTGGCGATGACCACTTATGTGATATCTTATATCATTGATATCTTATGTATTCGAGACTGCTATATGTATTTGCAGTGATGTGCAGAGTTGTATCATTGTACTATGCTGATTGGGTGGCTGGTCTTCCATTTGGGATCCTTCATCACACCACTTCTGGGATGGACTTATAATATATTTCGGCCATCGTATGACCCCTCTGACCTCACACATTAGGGGGCATCTGTTATAGCTGATTTTACCACTCCAGGTGAATCACACTTTGTATGGCCTTCCCCTGTCCCGCTGCAAACTCCTTAGACCCCTTGGACCATTTTTTGTCCTTTAATGTTTCCCTGACCATCCCTAAAAACATGTGAAAAATTCTATACGTGACTTTTAATCCCTTAATCGCATATATACGCGGGTTTGACCCCTAAAACTGTGTACATTGGGATGTGTGCAAAATCCGAATCCTATTAGAGTTTTCCTTGACATGGATCCGACTCACTTGAGTCCTGGCCTTCTTTATGCCTTGATATTGCTCGGATTCGACTTTTCATTACCCCTTTGAAAAACTATACAAGGAACTCTATGGTACATTGAAGGCATATGAAAGAATTGAGAGCAAAGAAACTATAGTCCATTGTTGCCGGAACTTATGCTCGAGTCTGCATCCCTTTGTCCCTTGAAGCACTTTTGTGTTCTTCCCAAGCTTGCCTTTTGCTTGTAAGCTTGCTATCGAGAGATGGAGGATTGAGGTGGTGGAGGCCCAAGTGGGGGATTCAGTTTCTCCGGTTCGCAGACATGCCGTCAGAGGTTGTATCTATTGTAATCTCTTATTTATATTAATAGAAATATCTTTTCCTGTCCAATAATGTATGTTTGAATAAATATTTTATCAATGGGATTATTTCAAATGTTTATACATTGTTGATTATATATGCTAGAATAGATCTAACACCATGATATATAGTATGCTTGTATTGTTTACTTGTTGTTGAGGAAGTAATTTATCAATTCAAGCTGAAGTTGGAAAGCTCAACGGGGATCTACTTCAACCGTCCGGAATAAGGTACAAAGTCTGATCCTTTAGTGTTAGACATTTAATTTCTATTGCATATTGGAGAAGATTGATTTCTGGAGTCAAGCTGTCTATTGTGGTACCCCAAGCCATAAGAATTTATCTTCGTAACAAAAGACAATGTTGATATTCTAACCAAATAGGGAAAGAGTAAGTATATCCTTGATGTCTATCATGTCGAAGGTCTGAAACATAATTTGTTAAGCATTGGATAGTTGATACAAAAGGGCTACAGAGTCTACATGGAAGAGGATCACTGTGTGATTAAAGACAAGCGTCCAAGCAATCAGCTGATAGCAAAAGTGCTAATGACAAGCAACCGCTTATTTCCATTGAGGATAGTTCCCAACATTAAAGGGAAGACAAACACAAGAGCCACATTCAAGGCAGAAAGTGAAGAAATAGTCAAGCTCCTCGACAAGAAAGAAAATGATAGCGCTAATTTGCAAGCTGCATTTCAGACATAAGTTCAAAATGAATCCTGGTTGTGACATTTCAGATTTGGACATCTGAATTTTGGTGGGGTGAACTTACTGCACACAAAGAATATGGTAAAAGGATTGCCATTGATCGACAGACCAGGGAGAGTTTGTGAAGGCTGCGTTTTTGGAAAGCAATACAGAGAGAATATTCCAGTCGAAAAGTCATATAGAGCACGCACACCACTTGAAATTGTGCACTCTGATATTTGTGGTCCAATGCAGACATCATCCATTGGTGGCTGCAAGTATTTTCTAACTTTAATTGATGACTACTCTAGAAAAACCTGGGTATATTTTCTGAAACATAAATCTGATGCATTTAGTTATTTTCAGTAGTTCAAGGCACTCGTGAAGAACCAGAGTGGACATCGCATCAAGATCTTAAGGACCGACAAAGGAGGTGAATATGTTTCAAATGAATTTTTAAACTTTTGCAAGACCCATGGCATACAGAAACAATTCACTGTATGGTATACACCTCAGTAGAAGGGTATTGCTGAAAGAAAGAACAAAACCATCATGGAGATGGCACACAACATGTTGGCAACCAAACATTTGCCAAATGAATATTGGGGTGAAGCAGTCGCAACTGCTGTATACATTATGAACCGGTTTCCAACAAAGAGTGTAAAGAACAAAGTTCCCCAAGAAGCATGGACATGCATGAATCATAGTGTTTCCCATTTAAAATTTTTTGGTTGTGTTGCATATGCTCATGTTCTAGATGAGTTGAGAAGGAAGCTAGACAAGAAGGGACAAAAATGTATTTTTGTCAACTATTCTGAAGACACAAAAGCATACAAGTTGTATGACCCTGTCGCAAGGAAAGTGATAATTAGTCGAGATGTTCAATTTGTCAAAAATGAATCATGGGATGGAACCGTCGACATAAATGTCAATATTGTGTCGAATGTTGACAATGATGATATAGAAGAGGAAGTGGTTCAAATACCACAAGTAAGTCAACTAGTCGCAGCATCGTCGACTCCCATGACACCAAGACATGGTTCAACACAGGGACCATCGACACAAGTAGCAGCTCAAGCTACACTGACAAGTACACCAAGAGGACAACAGACTCCATCAAGCATTTCGTTAAGGTTGACATCGACAAAATCGATGAAGACAAGAAGTCTACGAGAGATATATGAAGCTGGTACACCTAATTCATTCTCTCTCTTTGCATTATTTTCTCCTATATATGATCCAATAACATTTGAAAAAGCTATTGAAGAAGAAGTATGGGCACAAGCCATGGATGAAGAAATAGAATGTATTGAAAAGAACCAAACATGGCAATTGGTTGATGTACCAAAAGACAAAGATGTAATCAGTTTCAAATGGATTTACAAGACAAAGCAAGATGCTGATGGGAATGTGTAGAGGCACAAAGAAAGAATGGTAGCAAGAGGGTTCACATAGCCACCTGGCATAGACTTCAATGAAACGTTTGCACCTGTTGCACGCATGGATACAGTTAGAACAATTTTGGCCATTACTGCACAAAACAAATGGCATGTTCATCAAATGGATGTCAAGTCGACATTCTTAAATGGCTATCTAGAAGAGGAAGTATATGTGGAACAACCA
>LPNX010999556.1:46847-70082 GCA_001517045.1 Pseudotsuga menziesii
AGGAAAATAATTTGAGGATGCGACCAAGTATCGACAATTTGTAGGAAGACTTATCTACCTTACAACAACTAGACCAGATATTTCTTATGTTGTTGGCATACTTTCAAGGTTCGTGCATAAACCTTGTGAAGGACACTGGTCAGCTGCAAAAAGAGTTCTAAGATACTTGAAGGGGAGTCAAGACGTTGGACTCAAGTACTCTAAGGTGGATGACTTCAAACTTATTGGGTACTCAGATTCAGATTTTGATGGTGATAAGGAGACAGGAGTATCAACTTCTGGATACACTATGAGTCTTGGATCAACAGCTGTCTCATGGAGATCACGCAAACAGTCAGTTCCGGCAGATTCAACAACAGAAGCAGAATATGTGGATGCAGCTGAAGCAACGGAAGAAATAGTATGGCTCAGGAAGATAATTGAAGATTTGCAAGAAAAACAAGAGAAATCCACTACATTATTGATCGACAATACTTCTGCAATCAAGCTGGCTAAGAATCCCAGATTCCATGATCGAACCAAACACATCAACACAAAGTATCATTTGATTCGACATCATGTAGAGGCCAAGACAGTCCATGTTCGACATTGTTCCACAAATGATCAAGTTGCAGACATCTTCACCAAAGCGCTTGGACTAGAAAAATTTGAAAGATTCAGAAACATGCTCGGACTTACTAACACCCCTTCGGATTAAGGGGGGGATTGTTGGAATATAATCCGTCGGGACTATATTTTGTAAATAAATAAAGGAAAATGAATAGTTATGTAGGAATCTGAAAAGGCTGGTTGGAAGATGAAACTCAACTAGCATATGTAATGTATAAATAAATGATTTTGCAATGGAATAAATGAATTTGGGAGTTATTCTACCTAACAACCACTAAAGCAATCTTCATTAATTCTCTTAAAGCAAGACAATTGGCTCTAAAATATTCTTTCCTATTCCACAATTGGATTTAAATCTAATAGAGAAAGACTCAGAGATAACCAAGAGTCCTCCCAAACTACAAATATGATCTTTACAAACCCCATCAAAATATCCCCCTCTCCCCTTATCCATACAAATAGGTTTTGTGATCTTGACCTTAACTTCTGGATTGAGTTCCATAAATGAACTTATCAAAGCTTGGACTTGACTAACCACCACAAAATCATTAATATACCTACCTTCGAAAATATTTTCATTTTTGGCAAGCCATATGCCCCAAACAGTAAGGAAATGAAAACATTTAATAGTTTTTAACTCATGCTTCTCGAACTAGAATTTAAGATTTCTTTCTTTTCTTTCTTCCTTCCAAATATCATGAATCTTGATTCGTTGACTAATTCCTTTCCATACTTGAAAAGAGAAATCACAATGATTAAAAAGGAGATTTATATTTTCCTCCTCTTTCATACACATCATACAAATGCTTAGACCCTCAATATTCCTTTTTTTTAACAAGTACCAATTAAGCACTCTTTCTTCTAGGAACACATAAATATTTTTCATTTCCTAGAAACCAAAAATTTCCAAACAACCTTTCACCACCAATCTTTATTATAGTCCATCTCTTCCCAAAACCATGTGTAAGCTAGTTTCATTGAATACAATCCTCCAACCTTGTTACTAGTCTAGATCAAGCTATCCAAATCATTAAAGATAGTAATAAAACCCCTCCCCATTTATTCCATCCAAACCTTCAATTCTTCCTTCATACCCCCTGATAATTCTGAAGTATATGCATATTTCCACCTCTGCATATCCCTGAAAGGGCCAAAACATTTAGTTGCAACCCGAATAGTGAACACCCCTTGAGAATTTAGCTGTCTAACCAAGTCTTCAGATAACATTACCCTTTGGTTGCACCTAATAATGATGTCTCTCCCAATCAATGCCAGTTTCATGCTCCCTGTTGCCACCTTTCACACACCTGGGTCACGTGGCAGAAATCTTCAAGCCACTTGGTGTGTCCTTGGGGGAAAGTCTCAAGTCAAGGCTGTCACCTTGTTCTTGACTCCTCCGTTTAGGCTCAACTCCTAACAAAGCCAAGGGGGGTAGACCCTATTAAGTTACTAAGGATAATTACTTAGTGTGGTGATGTTAAACTGAATGAGTTACTTAGGATTTTGGAATTTAACTATAGACAATCAAAGATGACAAGATATAAAAAATAAACACACGAAAGCACAATGCTAAGACACAATATATATATAAATTAAGAAAATAACAAGTGCCTTAGAATGGAGTCAAAAAATAGAATCAATGTACTTGCATGTGCTTGGAGGGAATTTTTTGCGATTGCCTCTTGGTACATTTTAAGTTAAATTTGAAGTGTGAGTTGATTAAAATTAGGCGAAGGGGTGGACTCCAGATATACCCGAGAGTACTTGGAGTATGTCCAAAACTAAACCTTCACGGCTACTCGCAAGGAATATGTGGGATGAAATGGAGTCTCTGGGGCTATTGTTCATAACGCACCCATTAGGGTGTGACAGAGATCGGTGCCCCGAGGTCACTTTTCAGAAGTTCCCGCTTCCTTTGGGTAATTTGCCACTGTAAAGGTTTGATCTAGGTGTTGGATTTTCACCTGTCGGTTTGTTGATTTGGAAGAGTGAGTGCTAATTATACTAGTCACTCAAGTTCTTTTGATACAACTTGACCGATCGAATGAACCGCAGCCAAGTGTAGAGCATACACACCGGAGTCTTGTCAATTTTAGTAAATTTTACAATGGATGTTCTTGTTAAAAGAAAACCCTCCAGGAACCTCTTTCGATCCAAGTGGATCTCAATTGGGGAATAAAAGAGGGGTTAATTTTATAATAGCTGAAAAATAAATGATGAAAATAAAATAGATCCACAATTCTAGTTTTCTAATTAGTCCTACCACGAATCTCTTTCCCCTTTCGGGTCAATCGGGAAGTCATGGGGTAAGTATTATGATTACTTTGAAATATAAAATATGGAATATAAAATTGATGATGAAATAAATTATACTACCCTACAGATTAGATCAATTCTAGTTTTAAATGAAATGAGCAAAAAGAAACAAAAGGAACACCGACGCAAATCCCCCCAGGGGGGATGGGGAATGGGCTCGAAAGAGCGTATTCAAAAATAATTTTTTATTAACAACGGTTACAATATCGGAGAACTGATATAATTCCTCTTGATACTTATACAGAGTGAAATCAAGAGCTTACAAAGTGCAAAAATTAAAAGTTTTAGTCAAATGGGAGACCCCTGGGGGGATTTGAATGCTCCCGAGGCCACTTCCAAACAGCACATTCCTTTCTTTATATAAAACCTACTAAAAACCAGCAAGCATATCAGACTGAAATATGCCCAAAATCACTCTGAAAGCACCTTTGGGTCAGCTCACTTTTAACCAAAAAAGGTAAGCTGAAAACTAGTTAAAAGGGGAAAACAGGAACCAAGGAAAGCAGGCTTTCCTTGGGATCTTGGCTTTCCTTTTGGGAAGTCAATAATATGTGCACTTTTATTGCAGAATGTGAAATTTTAACGTACAACAAATGAAACTACCTTAACAGCAAGCTACGAATTTCCAATAAAATGCTTGCGAAAATATGGTAATTTTAGCTAGATCTCTTAAAATGTAACTTTATGTGCAAAAAAAAACTAAGATCTAGAATTGGGAAGGGATATTACTAACTATATCTATGTGTAATTTTCTTAATGAGACAGATCTGAGAAATAAGAAACCTTAATAGTAACAAGTTTGAAGAAAATTTAAGATTTTTTGAAGGAGGAAGAGAGAGAAAGAGTGTTTGAAGCCTGGGAATGTTGGGCTTTGGATTCTGCTTTGGTGGAACACTGAGGGACTATGTCATTCAGAAGATACTAAAGATGAGGAAGATTCAAACCAGCTCAACCTCTTCTACCGGTGAGATAACCTGCAACTTAAAAATCCTTGCACAGACAAATTGTTAAAACATAGGTGCTACCAAAAGAGATGATTGGAAAGCATGCAATTAAACTTAAAATACATACAAATCCAATAGACCTGGAACAAGCAGCATTAAGGGCATAAATCAAACTAGAATAAACTCTTACCCTAATAGGAGGGAGCTCTCTCCTTCAAGGCCAATAATTAACCAACAAAGCAATGATAAACAAAAGCATATTATACCTCATAACAATTTGACAATCAACATCCACACATGAAGAGCATTACACCATAGATCTTGCCTCCAAAGCTTCTTTATTCCAGAATGAAAAAACAATACAGTAAAAGAGAAACATCACCTCAATCCCAGTTCTAACTAGCTTGGAAGAGGCTGTTGTGCTTGGATATATACAAAAACCAGGAGATCCAGCCCGGGGGGGCGCAAATCCCAAGGAGATAAACCAAATATGCTGATGGAGAGTCCATCAATGCCTGATCTATGTCTAACTGAGCTAGATCTGAGTCTCACTAAGTACAATTGTCAATCGGAGAGCTGATATGACTGACACCTCAACTTGTTGACTGAAGCATCCACCAAAACTCATCCAGATGAGCCAAAGCATGTGGAGGAGAGAGGGAGGGAAAATTTCCCCATAAAGGATGCTGAAGATCAACTCTGGATCTTATTTGATCACCTCCTTCAATCAAGGATTTGTCAGATCTAGTCAATCTACTTCAGATCTAACTAATTTCAATCAAATCGGCTGAGAATCCACTAATCTATGATTTTGGATTTGCTCCATTATTCATCAATTTATTAATTAAAATAATCAATAATTGATTTTTGGGGCTTTTTGACCTAGTGATGGAAAATCACTCAAATCCATGCTTCCCTCTATGGAGGTATAGTAGATTGGACTTCCACAAATTTCTAAATAGACACTCCCCTTGATGGATATAGCATAGATAGGATTCTTAATAAGATATCCACAAAAATCCCAATAGTCATCACCATCATCTATGTTAGATGTGATCGATTCCCCATTGCTGATATCAGGTTCTGATATCAAGTTTTCTTTGTCTTCATTACTGATACTGATATATGGCTCAGACTGATCATGTGGATAAACTGCATGCTCCTTTTTCATGTCAAAGTTTCCTAAGGCCACATGGTCCATGTTCTCTCCTTTTAGATATGCCATAGATAGAAAAACCATCAAAAGTTCCTGGTTCATTATTTTCCTCTTTATTCATGTCATAGACCAGATTTTCCATGAATGTCCAGGACTCCTCATCAATATCTTTGTTGGGGATAAGGGAGTCTTCGTCACTTGTATCATGCTCCAAGCTATACTTTTACTCATTTTCATACTCATCTTATTCAGAGAAAAGGTCACAAGGCAGTAAACCTTCCAGACTGTCATCATTATATGGAGAACACATAGGAGTCCCATCATGCACATTACAGTTTTCATCATAAGTTTCACTATAAGATTCTGCAATGGTTTCATCCTTAGGTGTGTACTGCTTAGCTAGTGACCAATGGTAGGCCTAGCCTACCATGTATATATGATCAGGCTCACTTGAATTTGTTTCCTGATTACTGACCTCGGGAATTCCATGTTCCATGACTTGATTTGCAACATAACAAGTGATTTCTTGGTGGAATTGTTCACAGGGTCTACACCATGGAATTACTTCTTCTACCATGTTAGCTGAGTCTAACTGGCTTGGAATCCTAGGCTCTTGCCGAGGAAAATTATCTTGATACATCTAATTTTGCTTGGGCTGAAAGTTCCTAGGTCCATTATTCCTTTCCATTGTGATCAATCTATTATGAATGTGATTCAAGTGTGCACAATGATTGGCCATTAGTTGGTTTTGACTAGTAACCAAGTCTTTTATCATGTATGTTACCTTTTCCATGGGATCTTTAGAGGATTCCTTTTCTTCTGATTCAACATCTTTTCCCTTTTCTTTGTTGTATGAAGTGTTTTCCCTAGTGTAACCTAGAATGTTGAATTTGCCAGAAGACTGCATATTGTTTTCTATTTTCTCAGCCAATTCCTGAGCAGTTTTTAGATTGGCCGGCTCTTTGTCTCTTAACTGGTACCTCAAATCATCAGTGAAAGCTTCGATGTAAAATATGAGAAGGGAGGCATCACTTGGATTGATTTCTCTAGGGAGGTCCGCAACCACATGCCTAAACTTAGTATTAAATTCATAAATGGTTTCATTCTCCATCTTCTTGATGTTATGGAGGGCAGCAAGCAGATGTCTTGGTTCTTTCTTTTCCCCCCATTCCTTCTTAAAACCCTCTAGGAATTCACTAAGAGTTTTATATGAATCGTCATCTAGGTCTAAGTACTATTCTTCAGTATCATCTTCCAAGGATAAAGCAAAGAGCGTCATTTTGACATCGTCATGGTCATGGGCAACATCATTGCAATAACTGACCAGGTGCTTTTCAAACTTTTGAAGGTGAGACTTGGCAGTGATGGCATTATTTCCCTGAAATATGGGGAGCTTCTTGATAGCATCTTTTGGAATGGCATGGGGAGCACCTGCTATTTGAGAAAAGTCAAGGGGTTTGAATAATTCCATCATTTCTTGATATTGGTGAGCATGAATCTCTACAAATATGTGATGGATATCTGAGAGGGATTGGTCTCCTAAATCTTCAAGGTTTCTACGAGAAGTCTTCCTATTCAATCTTTCCCTAATAAACCTTTCGGGATCAGGGAGAGGATTGAATAATTGTTGACGGTTTCTTCAGGTAGAAATTCTTGAAGGGATGTTAGACAGTGGAGTCGCCAGATGGATCGAGTTTTAATTTTTATGTTTTTTAAAGACTAGATCAATCAAAAGTTTTTATATTTTTAGTTGTTTAGAAAAAAGTTAAGCTAAGTCGTACTCGGGAATAAAAAGATTTATCCCCGGCAACGGTGCCAAAAAGTGTTGCCGCCTTTCACACACCTAGGTCACGTGGCATAAATCTTCAAGCCACTCGGTGTGTCCTTGGGGGCAAGTCTCGAGTCAAGGCTGTCACCTTTTTCTTGACTCCTCCGTTTAGGCTCAACTCCTAACGAAGCCAAGGGGGGTAGACCCTACTAAGTTACTAAGGATACTTACTTAGTGTGGTGATGTTAAACTGAATGAGTTACTTAGGAGTTTGGAATTTAACCATAGACAATCAAACATGACAAGATACAAAAAATAAACACACGAAAGCACAATGATGAGACACAATATATATATAAAGTAAGAAAATAACCAGTGCCTTAGAATGGAGTTAAAAAATAGAATCAATGTACTTGCATGTGCTTGGAGTGAATGTTTTGTGATTTCCTCTTGGTAGGTTTTAAGTTAAATTTGAAGTGTGAGTTGATTAAAATTAGGCGAAGGGGTGGACTCCAAATATACCCGAGAGTACTTGGAGTATGTCCAAAACTAAACCTTCATGGCTACCCGCAAGGAATATGTGGGCTGAAATGGAGTCTCTAGGGCTATTGTTCATAATGCACCCATTAGGGTATGATAGAGATCGGCAGCCCGAGGTCACTTTTCAGAAGTTCCGGCTTCCTTTGGGTAATTTGCCACATTAAAGGTTTGATCTAGGTGTTGGATTTTCACCTGACGGTTTGTTGATTTGGGAGAGTGAGTGCTAATTATACTAGTCACTCAAGTGCTTTTGATACAACTTGACTGATCGGACGAACTGCAGCCAAGTGTAGAGCATACACACCAAAGTCTTGTCAATTTTAGTAAATTTTACAATGGATGTTCTTGTTAAAAGAAAACCCTCCAGGAACCTCTTTCGATCCAAGTGGATCTCAATCGGGGAATCAAGGAGGGGTTAATTTTATAATAGCTGAAAAATAAATTATGAAAATAAAATATATCCACAATTCTAGTTTTCTAATTAGTCCTACCAGGAATCTCTTTCCCCTTTCGGGTCAATCGGGAAGTCGTGGGGTAAGTATTATGATTACTTTGAAATATAAAATATGGAATATAAAATTGATGATGAAATAAATTATACTACCCTGCAGATTAGATCAATGCTATTTTGAAATGAAATGAGCAAAAAGCAACAAAAGGAACACCGACGCAGATCCCCCCAGGGGGGATGGGGAATGGGATTGAAAGAGCCTATTCAAAAATAATTTTTTATTAATAGTGGTTAAAATATTAGAGAACTGATATAATTCCTCTTAATCCTTATACGGAGTGAAATCAAGATCTTACAAAGTGTGAAAATTAAAAGTTTTAGTCAAATGGGAGACCCCTGGGAGGATTTGAACGCTCCCAAGGCCACTTCCGAACAACAGCTTCCTTTCTTTCTGTCAAACCTACTAAAAAACAGCAAGCATATCAGACTGAAATATGCCCAAAACCACTCTGAAAGCACCTTTGGGTCAGCTCACTTTTAACCAAAAAAGGTAAGCTCAAAACTAGTTAAAAGGGGAAAACAGGAACCAAGGAAAGTAGGATTTCCTTGGGATCTTGGATTTACTTTTTGGAATACAATAATATGTGTAATTTTATTGTAGAATATGAAATTTTAACGTACAGCAAATGAAACTACCTTAACAGCAAGCTACGAATTTTCAATAAAATGCTTCCGAAAATATGGTAATTTTAGCTAGATCTCTTAAAATGTAACTTTATGTGCAAAACAAAACTAAGATTTAGACTTGGGAAGGGATCTTAATAACTGGATCTATGTGTAATTTTATTAATGAGACAGATCTGAGCAATAAGAAACCTTAATAGTAACATGTTTGAAGAAAATTTAAGATTTTTTGAAGGAGGAAGAGAGAGAACGAGTGTTTGAAGCCTGGGAATGTTGGGCTTTGGATTCTACTTTGGTGGAACACCGAGGGACTATGTCATTTAGAAGATACTGAAGATGAGGAAGATTCAAACCAGCTCAACCTCTTCTACCAGCGAGATCACCTGCAACTTAAAAATCCTTGCACAAACAAATGGTTAAAACATAGGTGCTGCCGAAAAAGATGATTGGAAAGCATGCAATTAAACTTAAAATACATACAAATCCAATTGATCTGGAACAAGAAGTAGTAAGAGCATAAATCAAACTAGAATAAACTCTTACCCTAACAGGAGGGAGCTCTCTCCTTCAAGGCCAACAATTAACCAGCAAAGCAATGATAAACAAAAGCAGATTATACCTCATAAGCATTTGACGATCAACATCCACACATGAAGAGCATTACACCATAGATATTGCCTCCAAAGCTTCTTTATTCCAGAATGAAAAAACAATACAGTACAAGAGAAACAACACCTCAATCCCAGTTCGAACTAGCTTGGAAGAGGCTGCTGTGCTTGGATATATACAAAAAACCAGGAGATCTAGCCCAGGGGGGCGCAAATCCCAAGGAGATAAACCAAATATGCTGATGGAGAGTCCATCAATTCCTGATCTGTGTCTAACTGAGCAAGATATGAGTCTCACTGAGTGCAATTGTCAATCGGAGAGCTGATTTGACTGACACCTCAACCTGTTGACTGAAGCATCCGCCAAAACTCATCCAGATGAGCCAAAACATGTGGATTAGAGAGGGAGGGAGAAATTCCCCATAAAGGATGCTGAAGATCAACTCTGGATCTGATTTGATCACCTCCTTCAGCCAAGGATTTGTCAGATCCAGTCAATCTGCTTCAGATCTAACTGATTTCAATCAAATCGGCTAAGAATCCACTGATCTATGATTTTGGATTTGCTCCATTATTCATCAATTTATTAATTAAAATAATCAATAATTGATTTTTGGGGCTTTCTGACCCGAGTGATGGAAAATCACTCAAAACTAGGAAATAGTGGGCCCATGGGTTTACATGGTGCTCTTAGCTTGAAAATGAGCACCTACATGATTGAAACTGGTTGTTTGGCCCAATTTTATTACAAAATCAATTTTTCCAATTAAACTATTAAAAAATAGCCTAAGTTTTGGAAAATTTAAATTTTAATAAAAAACACTAAAAAGACTAAAAAATTGAAAAATTGAAAAAACCTAGGGTGACTTAGACATGTTCATATGACTCGACCATGATGTCTAGCATGTTTATACATTGACACATAGACTCTAATAACCTCAATAGGCCTAAATGCCAAGCCGACCACCCCAAATTTGGAGGTATGGAGTGAAAAACTCAGAAATTATTAGTCGTTTATTCAACAACCAATAATAACCAAGGGAAAAAACACCTTGGGCTGATCGGATTGACAAATAACGTCTAAGAGACCGAGTCTTTTACAGAAAATATCATGCTAGAACATTTATTACAATTCCCCCATGGGGTATGAACATGTGATATAGTACAACAAGCACTTCTGAGAAGTACTTCCAAAGGTCTTCTTAAGTCCAAACAAGTTATCCTTGTCCAGTTCATCAGGCTCACTTGATAAAAAACCACTAAGTACAAATTAGGTGGTAACACTCCCCATATTCCAAGACAAAATATATCCCACAAATGGAAACGTATGAAAAATCACTTTCCAAAACAACGGTCCTCCTTTGTAAGATTTATTTGGATTTCGGATCTAGCTTACAATAGAATCACCCTTTAAGTATTTTCTCCTAAGAACAAATTGTAATTCTCCTTCCTTTGTAATAAAGTTCCATACTAATCTAACAGCAAGATCCTTTCCAAACCTAAATAATTCCTTTAACCCCCATCCACCTTCTTCTCTAGGATTGACTATAGATGTCCAATCTACCCAGTGAATACCTTTTACATTTTTTCCATTCCACAAAAACTGATAGAAAATTTTCTTTATATGGTTTAATACTCCTTTAGGAATATGTGCTGTGATAATCCAAAAGACCGGAATAACATTTAAAATTGCTTGAATATATATAACTTTCCTTTGTCACGTCCCCAACCCTCCGACTGACAAAGAGGACGCGACTGGACATGCTAACTAAGAACTCGGGAAAAACCATGCCCCATGAACATAAACATGAAGGTCGTATAAAACGCATGCTAATAAAATCATACACAGATGCAAGATGCAATATACATATGCAGATATCTAATTCACGTAAACATACAATGGAAGAAAATACATATCATCATACATTCACAGCATATAAGCATTTATCATGTTCATTCATAAAATAATATAGTTGCAAGGATTTAAGCACAAGAATACTTATATTCAGGAAAGCTTGTCCCACAACCATCTATGTCATTGCAATGTTCCACCCAACCATAGACCAGTGTGTTCATCAATCTCTCAGCAACACTGTCACTCCCGATATGGGCATGATTCCACAAGGAGTAAGGGGAAACTAGCAGGCTCACACATAGCCAAGGGTACACAACTCATCCAAGCCAATAGAGTTGGGTTTATTAGGCTAACGGGAGCTGGAAATGCTGGCTGCTAAGCTAGTGGGCTCACTAAAGAGCTAAGGACACCTACACTAGAGCTATCCTGACTTCTAAGACATCCACACTCACCCAACACAAGGAATCATCCCATTCTTTGCTGCACAGTCCCTTGGGACATGACTTCCCTTCCAATGCTATTCAAGGGGTGTAGAGAAGAAAGCCAACCCTCTGGCTCTGTCTGTGAGGCTCCTACACACACTAGGTTTATCAAGCACACTCAGGCTCTATTTCCACTCCTAAACTGTCCAAAGACCAACAACCAAAGAATACATAGCAATTCACATCTCTGGCATTTGAAAGAAAGCACCACAGAGCAAGACTAGAACAACAATTGGGTGATACATAACTCTGACTGAGCAACCCGAATCCAGAGTTGTTTATGGACCTAACGTGCCAAAACGACTCAACAACGAATTCACGACAACCCAAATTTGTGGAGAAACACAAACGGGATTCCTACGCCTGCATATGTAACGTCCTCGGCCCTTCGACCGGAAAAGAGGACACTACGATACATCAACAAATCATCCGAGCATCTAGACCCATGAACAAGAACATACATACATATAATGCTGAAGCATGATACTTTAAAAATGTAAAACATATTACGAAACATTAATCATTCATATACATATCAGAAGCAAAACAACATGCATTCATATACGGTTCAGCATTCAACAGGTGGATTATCATCCGTCAATGGTAAATATAAATGCAAACATAAGTTAGGCAAGATTACTTATCTTATAGAGAACTTGTTCCGTAACCATCTATGTCACTGCAATGTTCCACCCAACCATAGGCCATGTGCTCTTTAATCTCTCAGCAACACTGCCATTCCCGAGCCGGGCATGATTCCCTAAGGAATAAGGAACTAACAAGCTTACACATAGACAAGGATAACAACACCACAAGGGTACACAGTTCAGCTAAGCCAACATAGTTGGGTTTATTAGGTGAACAACAGAGCAACCAAGCCAACAAAGTTGGGTTTATCAGGCCATCCAGAAGCTGGGAAATCCTAAATGCTAAGATGGTGAGCTCATTGAAGAGCTAAGGAAACCAACACTAGAACCATCGTGGCTTCTAGGACACCCACACACACCCAACACAACGGAATCAGTCCTTTCTTTGCAACTCAGTCCCTCAGACCCTGATCTCCCTTCCAGTGCTATTCAGGGGTTGTGGAGAAGAAAGCCGGCTCACTAGCTCTGTCTGTGTGGTTCCTAAACCACCAAGTTTATCAAGCACATCAGGCCCTCATTCACCACTCCAATGCAGTCCAAAGACAAAACCACTGCGTGCATGCAGCAAAACAACTATTCAAGCTTAAATAGGGGAAAACAACTCCTTGAATCATTCTTGGCCCTATCGTGGCCAAAACGATTCTTCAGCAACCTATAGTAGCCAATTCACAAGGGAATACACAACCAACAAGAGTGGGGAACAACAGCCAACGAATCACATGGAAAACCCCCCCCAGCAATCTACAACAATTACCACATTGTAAAGGAAAAACACAGTCAACAATGCGTGGAGGAGACACAATCCAATAATTCCCAGGAGAAATTCAATTCTCTGCGTGAATGGAAAGAAGAACGTAACCACAGGTCAAAAATTGGTGAGAGAGAAAGAGAAGGACCAACCCCCACACAATGAATCATGGCTCCTTTTATTTCAGCCCTCGTGAGGGAAAATGAACATCCCAACTTCCTACGTGCGAGAGGGTGAATAGAGTGTCCCCTTCCTTTGGTTGGACGATTAGGAATACCAACGATCGGCAAGAAAAACAGAATGGTCATGATGGAGAGAGTGCGATTGTGGAAAGAATGGAATCGTAGGCATAGTGGTTCTCCTACCAGTGTGAGGGTTAGCCTGGTGGAGTGTGTGTGTGGGCAAGGAGTGACAGTCCTGCCACACTCCACTGCCAGCAGTAACTACCCCAACTAATCAATAGGACATTGAAGGTGGTGGTTGGATGAGATGAGGGAAGGTGACACATGGCTTTCCCCCCCATGGCTCAAGGTTTAACATTCCCCCTCCTTATCCTTAGGAATCATGCCCCTTCTCAATTTAATTGCAGTGAACATAGCTGGTTGGGTTTATTTAATTAAAAATGCACATTTACATAATAGCACAATTTAATATGTATGCTGCATGCCCCGATATACCATTGGTGACAATTTCAATTTGAAACATAACATAACCAATCGATGGTGGGTCCTTTGCCTTTAGTTCCGCACCACGATTATTTACAATGTATATATATGTATCATGTATTTTAATGCATCGGGGTCAAAACTGGGGTGTTACATTCCCCTCCCCCTTCAATAGCACTGTCCTCAGTGCTTTACAAAATTGAACAAAATGCTACACTGGTACCGCCTCAGTGTTCCGCAGAACTAAAAAAAAATGGATGTGCCAATCGCATGGTATCCTCCAGCTCCCACATAGCCTCTTCAGGTCCATAATACTCCCATTGCACCTTTACCTACCCTATGGCTCAGTTTCGGAGCATTGTGACCTTCCTGTCGAGGATGCGCATTGGCTCGATTTGGAACTCTCCCTTGGGTTCCACCTGAATCACATCCCAATTTATCACATGGTTAGGATCATGTACATATTTCTTAAGCAAAGAAACATGAAAAATATTATGAGCTCTAGTACTAGCAGGCAATGCAATTCTATATGCAACTGGCCCTATTCTTTCAAGCACTTCAAACGACCCACAATATCTAGGTGATAGCTTGGCACAACTTCCAAGCTTCAAGGAACTCTTCTTTGCATTCACTATGAGGTAAACATGATCCCCAACACTGAACTCTCTGTTCATCCTATGCTTATCTGCATAGATTTTCTGTCTATCCTGTGCTGCTTTCAGATTTTGCCTAATCTTTACAACCTCTTGCTCCATTTCCTTGAGCAATTCTGGTCCAAGCACAACCCTGTTCACTGGGTTATCCCAAGTCACTAGTGTCCTACACTTTCTTCCATACAAAGCTTCATACGGACTCATCCCCAAGGATGCATGCTATCGATTGTTGTAAGCAAACTCTACCAAGTGTAAGTAATATTCCCACTTGATCAGTTTTTCCATCACATACATGTGAATCATATCTTCAAGCACCTGATTAACTCTTTCTGTCTGCCCATCTGTCTAAGGATGGTATGCAGTGCTGAAGTTTAGCTTTGTACCCAAATCTTCAAACAACCCCTTCCAAAAATTGGAAGTGAACTTGACATCTCTATCAGAAACTATTACCTTTGGCAATCCATGCAATTTGAAAATATCCTTCATGAAGATCTTTGCAATGTCACATTAGTCTTGTGCGTAGACTTCACTGGTATAAAATGTGCCGCTTTTGTCAACTTGTCTACCACAACCATGATGGAATCATGTTGTCTCCAAGTCATCGGAAATCCTATAATAAAATCCATGGAAATAACTTCCCATTTCCATTCCGGAGCTGGCAAAGGCTGCAACAAACCTGCTGGATGAATATTTTCAACCTTTAACTGTTGACATTTCATGCACCTTGAAATGTATTCAGCCATGTCATTTTTCATTCCTGGTCAATAGTACTGCTTTCTAGTTGTAGCAATTGTCTTCTGATACCCTGGGTGACCAGAATACGGAGCTTGATGGATTTCTTCCATAACAACTCTCCTCAAATCTGCTACATTTAGAATATAAATTATGCCTTTATAAATAAGAAGTACATCTTCTTCCAATTTATATCCCTCATACCTCTTCTCAAGACTTTGCTGTTGCAATTTGTCTTTTACCTGCTCATAGAATTCATCTCCAGCAACATGATTAACAATCTGCTGCCTCAAATCTGATTGGAAAATACTAAGAGATTCCACATGCATTTCCTGTACCTTCATGCTGAGTGCATCAACTACCTTATTCTCCTTTCCTTTTATGTGCTTGATTTCGAAATCAAACTCACATAAAAATTCCAGCCATCTCGCTTGCCTAGCATTCAGAGTAGGCTGATCAAACAAATACTTCAGACCACAATGGTCTATTCTGAGTTCAAATCTTCTACCCATTAAGTAATGTCTCCACATCTTGAGGGCATGTACTATGGCTGTAAGCTCTAGGTCATGAGTGGCATAGTTCTTCTCATGATCCTTCAACTTTCTCGACTCATAACATATCACGTTGTTGTCCTGCATAAGGACTCTTCCAAGCCCTTGTCTGCATGCATCGGTACGTACCACAAAATATTTCTCTGGATCTGCAACTTTCAATACTGGTGCACTGGTGAGAATATTCTTCAACCGCTAGAAGATTTCTTCACACTTCGAAGTCCATTCGAACTTCATCCCCTTCTTTTGCAAAGAAGTGATGGCATGTGCAACCTTGGAAAATCCCTTAATGAATCTCCTATAGTATCCTGCAAGTCCCATAAAATATCTTACATATGTCACATTTCTTGGAGTAGGCCAATTCATAATGGCTTCAATCTTCTCAGGGTCTATTGATATACCCTCTTCTGAGATAACGTGACCCAAATACTAAATTCTATCTCTATAGAAGTCACACTTTCTTAGTTTTGCATACAGTTGATGCTCCCTGAGCAATTGCAATGTGAACCTCAAATGCTCTTCATGTTCTTCCTCATTCTTAGAATAAACAAGAATGTCATCAAGGAAAACAAGAAAAAACTTGTCTAAATACTTGCTGAAGACACTGTTCATAAAGCACATAAATGTAGCTGGTGCATTTGTGAGACCAAATGGTACCACTAAAAACTCATAATGTCCATACCTCGTCCTGAAGGCTGTCTTATGAATGTCTTCATCCTTGATTCTCACCTGATGGTAACCAAACCTCAAGTCAATCTTGGAAAATACCTTTGCTCCTCTCATTTGATCAAAGAGGTCATCAATCCTAGGAAAAGGGTATTTATTCTTCACAGTAACCTTGTTCAACTGTTTGTAATCAATACATAACCTGAGTATACCATCTTTCTTCTTTACAAACAAAAACAGTTCTCCCCAAGGAGACACACTCGGCCAGATATACTTATTTTCCAACAAATCTTGCAGTTGCATCTTCAACTCTAGCATCTCCGGTGTACTCATCCTATAGGGTGTCTTAGACACTGATGCTGCTCCTGGCACAAGTTCAATGGTGAAATCAATGTCCCTCTTTGGAGGAAGTCCTAGAATCTCATCAGGAAACACATCCTTGAATTCCTGTCACACCTGATAGTTCTCCAACCTAGGAGTTTCATCTCCCGTTGGTTCCATAATATGAGCTGCATACAACTGACAACCTTTCCTACAGAACTTCTTCAATTGCATTGCTAAAACCTGCCTTACTGAAATTACCTTCGGAATACCTTTCACCACAACTGGGTTTCCTTCCTCATCCGTGCATTCAAAAGTCTTGTTATAACAGTCAAGCTTCACTATGTGATCTTCTAACCAATCCATTCCAATGAGAACATCATAGGAACCAAGCGATAGAAAATTTAGATTCACACAAGTGATCAATCCATTCATAACCAATGGACATTTCTCTACCAATTCACTGACTTTTTTTTAGTTCTAGTGGCTAGCTGAACTAACCAAGGTTTCCTATGCTTTACCCTCTTAAAAGCACAAATATCCACTACCTTAGCAGTGATATAACTATGAGTAGAACTAGGATCAATCAAAATAGAAACATATTGTTCAACAATCTTACCTGCAACTTCAATCACAGTTCACTAGTGATCTTCCTAGCGGTCCTCCAGTGCTGCATAAATTCTAGGGACTGCTCTTGCTACTTGACCCACTGTTTCTACTCCCTGAATGTTATAAGCTAGCCTTGCACTTTCATTCTCAAGTGGACAATATCTACGCAAGTGGGGTCCTTCACATTTCCAGCATTTGAGTGGACCTTTATTCTGATGTGGCTCTTTAGGCTTTCCACCTGTCACTTTAGCTGGATTTCTCACAGCTTGGGATGGCTGCTTCTGCTGATTCCTGAATCTAGAAGGTTTGAAACCTTTATTCCTTTGATCAAACATCTCATTCTTCTTATGCTTCCATGCCTTATGGTAATCAGGTTTACCTTTGCTTTGCTCATAGCAATACTTAGCCTTCCTTATGGCTTCTTCAAGAGTTCTTGGTTCATAAAACTCAATTCCATCTTTGTAAGACTAAGGAAATCCACTCAGAAAACACCGGAACTTTACTTTTTCATCTCTGATGTACTTGACATACCTCAACAATTCCAATAACTTATTTTCATATTCATCCATGGTATGCTGTCCTAATCTCAGCTCATGGAACTCCTTAATCTTATCATCGTAATACCTATCAGAGAGGTATTTCTGCCTAAAATACTTCTTGAACTGTTTCCACTTCATTTTCCTTTCACTGATCTTCTTTACTTGCTTGAAGTGTTCCCACCAAATGGATTCCCTTCCATTCAGATTGAATATGGAAACTCTTGCCTTCATGTTTCCTGAATAATCCTGCACTTGAAAGTACTTCTTTATCCCAAGAAGCCAAGTTTCAGCCTCTTGTCCAGTCTTTATCTCAACATCAAATGTAGGAGGTTTAGCTTTCCTAAATTCATCTCGAGAGCGATCCCTATGGTGTTTTCTTCTTCTCTTTTTAGGAGGAGATGAGCTTGTATCCCCGCTGGATTCTTCAGAATCAGATGATCCAGTGGAATTCCTTCTCCTTCTCTTAGTGCTGCTCTTACTGCCTTCTCTCCTAGAGTCTATATTCCTCTGCAAATCTGTCAAACTTTGCAACATGGAAGCATTCAACTAATGCTGCTCTTGGAAGTTGTCTATAATTCTGTAAATGTGTTAATAGAAAATTGTTATATGCATATCATTAATATAAATCAAAACTACTTACCTTCCTCTTTTGGAAATTCTTAAAACAACAATTTTGCTTAAAACACAAAATTTTTCCCTCTTTCTTTTTAGCCCTGTGACCACTGACATTCTGCTGAAATCTGATGGAAGCCTACTAAAAGGCAGTTGAAAACTACTTGAAATATCACTGAGAAGTTCTCTCAAAAACCCCAATTTCCTTTGGCCCAATCGGACCTCCTCCCAACTATCCTTTTGATACTTCGGTGGACAAAACACCTAATTCATCGGCGTTCTGTTTGCTTATTTCTCTCCAGTGTTTTGGCAGAGTTTCCATCCTTTGATTCCTTCCGATCGGCGGCCTGACCCTTAAAAATTTTCTGATGACCTTATATTTTAAAAAAAAAATCTTCTAATCAGGTCTCTTCCCTGCTAACTCTCCGCTGTATTGGCGGATTGTTCATTTATTTCCTTCCACCGTATCGAGCTTGTACCGGCCTACTATCCTGAGTCTTATCAGCGATCCATTTGTTTAACTTCATCCGCTGTATCGGCTCCATAATCGTTTAGCGCTCCGAACTTCATCGGCGATAACATACACTAACCGCTGCATTGGCAGTTGGGTGTTCTACGCATCGGATGGTTAGTCTTTCTGGCTTCTGCAATGGTGGGCCATGGTCTTTCTATGTCTTCGGCAGCTCATGACTTTTTCGGTGGTCAAAGTGGCTATTCTCTTGTGGCATCGGTGCTTGGATACACTTGTCGTCGGGTGATTAGTCCTTTATGTGGCCGCAACTGCAGGTAGTAGAGTCACTATTGTCTCTGCGGGGAATTCGTCGATGGTCGGAGCAGTTGTTCATTGCGGCATCGGATGGATAATTGACTAAGTAGCCGCAACTACGGTTCACCTTCATTGAACCTTTTTCGATCGTCAATCTGATCCACGAACATTTCCCAATGGCCAATGATCTCGTGCCTTAGAGAAAATTTTGAATTTTCTTCTTGCTTTATCTTCCGCCGCATCAACTCTTCCATCTTCTGTTCATTGGTGATGTCAACGACTATTCTCCTCCGATCACTGATGATCCAGTTCCTTAGAAAACTTTCGGAAATTCTGTGCCATCGGCGGCCGGAGGCTCTACCCATCGGAAGCATAGTTGTCTAGCCATCCACAACGGTGGTGCAAGATCATCTAACTTCTTTTGATGTAGTTGCCAAAATTTTCGCCGCATCGGCAACTTGATCCTCTAGGAATTGGTGATGCGATCAACTAATCATCATCGATCTTAAAACTTAAGATTTTCGCAAACCCTCCACCGTCGGGTGGGATTTAAACTAACACTTCTGCCGTGTCGGAGGAACTTCGCACTAAGTTCTCCAATGGGCTGACGAGTGACGAACTCAATTCCTCAATTTCCTTTCGATTACCATCCATCGGGTGGAATTCCCACTAAGTGCTCCACTGCATTAGAAGAACTTGTCACTAAGTTTTTTTATGAGCCGACAATTCTAGCACTTAGAAAATTTTTGTGAATTTTCCTGTCACAATTTTCTGATCTCTTCTCGGCAGAAGGAAACCTACCTCTACTATCTGATCTTTAATGGCCCATTCAGGCCCATGCTGCAACTTTGGTTTTGATACCACACTGTAACATCCCCGACCCTTCGACCGACGAAGAGGACGCTACGATACATCAACAAATCATTCGGGCATCTAGCCCCATGAACAAGAACATGCATACATATAATGCTGAAGCATGATACTTTACAAACGTAAAACATATTACGAACCATTAATCATTCATATACATAGTAGAAGCAAAACAACATGCATTCATATACGGTTTAGCATTCAAAATGTGGACTATCATTTGTCAATGGTAAATATAAATGCAGACACAAGTTAGGCAAGATTACTTATCTTATAGAGAACTTGTTTTGCAACTAGCTACATCGCTGCAACATTCCACCCAACCATAGGCCGCGTGCTCTTTAATCTCTCAGCAATGCTACCACCCATGAGCCAGGCATGATTCCCCAAGGAATAAGGAACTAACAGGCTTACACATAGCCAAGGATAACAACACCGCAAGGGTATACAGTTCAGCCAAGCCAACATAGTTGGGTTTATCAGGTGAACAACAGAGTATCCAAGCCAACAAAGTTGGGTTTATCAGGCCATCCAGGAGCTAGGAAAGGCTAAATGCTAAGTTGGTGAGCTCATTGAAGAGCTAAGGACACCAACACCAGAACCAGCCTAGCTTCTAGGACACCCCCACACACCCAACACAAGGAAATCAGTCCTTTCTCTGCAACGTATTCCCTTAGACCTTGATCTCCCTTCCAGTGATATTCAGGGGTTGTGGAGAAGAAATTCGGCTCACTAGCTCTGTATATGTGGTTCCTAAACCACCAGGTTTATCAAGCACATCAGGCCCTCATTCGCCACTCCAATGTATTCCAAAGAAAAAACCACTGTGTGCATGCAGCAAAACAACCATTCAAGGTTAAACAGGGGAAAACAGCTCCCTGAATCATTCTTGGCCCTATTGTGGAAAAAACAATTCTTCAGCAACCTAAAACAACCAATTCACAAGGGAATATGCAGCCAACAAGATTGGGGAACAACAACCAATGAACCACAGGGAGAAACCCCCCAGGAATCTACAATAATTACCACATTATAAAGGAAAAACACAGTCAACAATGTGTGGAGGAGACACAGTCCAATAATTCCAAGGAGAAATTCAATTCTCTGCGTGAATGGAAAGAAGAACATAACCGCAGGTTGGAAAATGGATGAGAGAGAGAGAGAAGGATCAACCCCCACACAATGAATAACGACTCCTTTTATTTAAGCCCTCGTTAGGGAAAATGAACAGCCCAACTTCCTGTGTGTGAGAGGGTGAATAGAGTGTCCCCTTCCCCTGGTTGGATGATCGGGAAGACCAATGATCTACAGGAAAAATACAACGGTCGCGATGGAGAGAGTGCGGTTGTGGAAAGAATGGAATCGTGGGCATAGTGGTTCTCTTTCCAGCGTGAGGGTCATCCTGGTGGAGTGTGTGTGTGGGCAAGGAGTGACAGTCCTGCCACACTCCACTTCCAGCAATAACTATCCCAACTAATCAACAGAACATTTAAGGTGGTGGTTGGATGAGACAAGGGAAGGTGACACATGGCTTTTCCCCCCCATGGCTCAAGGTTTAACAATTCCCCTCCTTATCCTTAGGAATCGTGCCCCTTCTCAATTTAATTGCATTGAACATAGCTGGTTGGGTTTATTTAATTAAAAATGCACGTTTACATAATACCACAATTTAATATGTATGTCGCATGCCCCGATATATCATCGGTGACAATTTCAATTCGAAACATAACATAACCAATCGATGATGGGGCCTTTGCCTTTAGCTCCGCACCACGATTATTTACAATGTATATATATGTATGATTTATTTTTAATGGATCGGGGTCAAAACTGGGGTGTTACAGTGTAGAGGAGAGACATGACCCAATCGGGAAGGGATGCAGACACAAACAGACTTCCAACGGGAAGGGAAATTACACACAGTAAAAATTGGGGAAGGAAGAACATGACTACCTACCTGAGGTGAGGAAAACCAAACGAACACCTACATGAGGAAAAATGAGAACAACCCCCTATGTGAATATTGAATCTGTTTGTGCCAGAAATTGTTCCTAAGGCTAGGGGAACAAGCCAACACAATCTCAAGAGAAAAACTCAATTCAAACTAGGGTTTAGGGTTTTGTTTATGTGTTTTTGGTTGTAAACTTCAAGAGCATGCAGGGAATACATTCAGCAAATAAGCAACAACTAAATCATACACATATAACTGATATAGATGCATATATATCACAAAGATCCAATAAAAAGCCTGTATTGAGATTCACACATAATGGACAAGCAATACCAGAAAATACACATTAACCAGCACTGAAATTGTCAATTAGGAAGCTAAACAAGCTCAAAACAAATCCAACACAGACCAAATAAAGGGGAAAGAGTCATATATTCATAGTTTCATCAGTAAATGTATATAAGAGTACAGTACCAGTTCTTTGAACAAGTCTGATAGTACAAGCAGCTAGCAGACCTCATGATGCTCCCAAAGCAGAACCCTCACAATGTATTTCTATCCCTCTTTTATCATTACAAAAATTAATTCTATCTCCCCTTCATTAGGTCGAAATTGAAACTACCCAGCAGTTACATTAACTAACTAACTCAACTAATTTACTAAAAATAGCAAATCGGATTCCTGGCAAATATGGCGAATTTCTGGAAAATAGGTGTCAAAGAAGCTTCCATATATCTCAATTGGTGACACCTGTGTAAAACCTGAGAGAGGTGTTTCTAAATGGGTCCATGGTGGACAAAAACCTCTCTTGGTTTGTAAATTTTTATCTCCAATCGATCAGAATCTGCCCCGCAAAATGAACATTAAAACAGGAAAATATTGAGTATTTAAACTCCCTGAATAATAGGCTGCAAAGATTTAATTGAATCTTTCAAACATTGACACTTGTGTAAAACCTGAGAGAGTTTTTTGTGAATGGGTCTGTGATGAACAAAAACCTCTCTTGGTTTTTAAAAATTCATCTCCAATCAATAAGAATCTGCCCCGCAAGATGAACACTAAAACAGGAAAATATTAAAAATCCTGAAAAATAGGCTACAAAGATTAAATTGGATCTTTCAAACCTTGATATATGTTGCAAAACTGAGAGAGTTTTTTGTATATGGGTATCTTAGGAACCAAAACCTATTTTTGTTTTCAAAAATTCCTCTCTATCAACTCGTGGTATGCATTTTACTGAAATCACTCAAAACAGGAAAAATAGAGCAGAATTCTGTGCCAAATACCCTGTTGAAAAGCATTTTTCTCTCTCTCCAAGTATCAGCTGATGAAGTGCTATGTAAGCTGTATCTTGCAATTTTGGTGACTTGTAAGACATCAAAGAAATTACCATCAATTAACAATTTCTCTACAGCCTTTTCTTTTCCAGCCTTGGCTCCCACAGGGAGGAGTGTTGACAGCACACTAGAACTTCTCAAAGTTATCTTGACAA
>LPNX010999556.1:79094-198817 GCA_001517045.1 Pseudotsuga menziesii
CATCAACATGCAAGTAGAATTCGATGATATTTTTTGTTTTTCACTGTCCGTTCTTCTTCTCATACCATAAGTTTTAATAGTGTTCCCTGCGACATGGTACTGACACTTCCATCCCTTGATAATTGGGTGGCTTGTCCCATGCAATAAAAGAGATCAAAATTAACAACCATGAATAAGTGAAAGGAGTACCTTTTTCCTAGACATCGATGACATTTTCCAACAGTTCATTCAACAATTATGTGGACCAACTCATATGAACTCCAGTGGCACACTGCTCAGCTGCTTTACGGTAATAGTAGTGCATTGGTTTGGTTTCATCTTTCTTAATAACTTAATGTATAGTAATTTTTCTGCAAATTGAACACCTTGTTCACTAATAGAGGTGATGGAAAACCCCCTCTTGTCCCATGTGATACTGCACTTCTTCTTCTTATGAGCGACTAATCTCAGATCATGCTCTCTACCAACAACACATGGCACTGGGTCGAACCCTGCTTTATGCAACCCAATGATGGTAGAAATTAGGTTAACATATATAGAAATATGGTTATCCAACCATAAGTAGGCCCCATGGAAACAAACAAACAGCTTCTTCACGCATGTTTTAACCTTAGTAGTGCGATCAAAATGGGGCATATGCATCAAATTCACAATTCTTGACTTTTCCATCCCATGAGCCCACTCCATAAGAACCAGTTGATTAGGCTTGCCTTCGACTAGTTGTACAGAAGTCATATAACACGACAACTAGAATTCGGGGAATTTACACAAATCATAGTCTATGAATGTGAGTTTCTTCAAGTTTGGTAGAATATGAGCTGTAACATGTACACCTTTTGCAACGGATGGCTTAACCAATGGATACATGACATTCTAAGCAATGACCACATTGGGATCATCATCCTTCAATGGTAGAATATACCCAGGAAACAATGTTGCTGAACCAGACCTTGAATATTCAACGTCATGTGTTGATTTGAATCTTTTCTCAAAAAATACTAAACGATAAACCATACATTTCCTCCTGTTAGAAAATAGAACCACAGAGGAGTAACATTTGTACAGTTAAATCATTAAACAAGATGAAAAACACATAAAACACATTACAAGAGAGACATAGATATAACGTGGTTCACCCCAAAGATGGGATATGTCCAAACATAAATTGCCACTCCTTTATATTATACCATTCAATAACATAAAAAGATACAAACTGCAGCAACATTGTTGCACTTCCTCTTCACGCTCTCACAGTCTCTTTCACATAATCACAGAGATTGCTTACAATGATACAGTACAATACACAGTCGTTTTACAGTGCTTTCTTTTATAAGGGAAATACCATGGGAAAACACTATGGGTCACCCAATACCATCGGTCCACAAATCTATTGGCCAACACACATACCAAAAATGGGGCATCCCATCCCCCCGCACCCCTTGGCTGGGAGGATTGTACAGTAACCTGGGGTACAAACACAACTAATCAATAATATTTCTGGATCTGGAAGATCAAGATCCACAACCAACACCTCATTGGTGGATTGACATGGATAGGTCACGAAACAACCTCTAGCGCCTCTTCTACAATGGGTATGGTAGGAGGGGTCTCCATACCTGAACCTTGAATATTTCTTATACTCAATTGAGGAATCTCCATTATAGATGGATTCAGGTTCAAAGAGTTGTAGATAGTTATTTCGCTTTAAGAAACTTCACTCCTCGATATAATGAAGCAATGAACTTTCGTTGAGAATGAAATAGGTTTATGCATGCGGTAAGGCATCCGATAATGTGGGTATATAATAAATTGAAAAAGTTGGTGGTTGATCCTTTCACATGAGGCAATAATTTCAATCATTATGTCAAATCTCCATTCGAGAAATCACTTCGTTCACCATAAAAGTAGGCAATTATTATGCATTAATTACAGATTTGATAGAAAGCACGCCACCAAAATCTCCCGCTACCCAACTTTGACTACAACCCAACTAAATCTTGCAACAGACGTCTATTCTGCGACATACCTTTAACTTGTGACATAATTTCACTTTATATACAATACTTCAAAATTATTATATTATTTTTTTTTCATAGCCAATACCTTTTTAGTCAAGCAAAGTACAACTACCCCAATAAGGTTTCAACCAAATCCCATTTAGTAGCTCATCGAGTGGTGTACCATCTAACTTTTGTAACTGAACAACAATGCCATCAGTAATACAAATGACAACATATAGTCCCAACCAGTGTGTTCAGAGCTTTCCAAGATATTTCAAAAACTTACTGTCATAAGGAAGAACAAAATCTCCTGACTGAAATTGCTTGAAATTTATGTGGTGGTCATGCAAAGCCTTCTGTCATTATTTATTAACATGCTGATGATATCTTAAAATGAATTAGTCTTCCTCCATCTATACTATGTGAGATAATATTTCTTTAATGGCACCAAGATCTGTCATCTCAGTAGTTGTAGCTATTCAAAGGCTGGGTACAGTGTATTCTATTGACATAATAACCTCCTTTCCATAAACCAATATGAACAAAGTGTATCATGTCAACTTCTTGCATGTTATGTGACAATCCCATAAGATTTTTGTTGGCCACTTTTCCTAACTCACACGACCCAAGTTTTGCATAGCCTGTCAACCCAACAAATACCCGAGATACTAGCCCAATAGAGAAATCCCCGTCGACAACACCTACAAAGCAAGCGCAGTCTCACCTAAGATATCTCTTCGATGGGTAACCTCCAAAACAATGTTTCCACGATTGTCGAGGGATTATAGTCCCTTGGCGCGCAGCCAAGGAGATCAACGAAGGCAACAAGATGGCAGGACAAAGGATTCATCCTTGCGCGATTGAGCACAACTATATGTCATCGTGCGTAACTTATCCTTGTTCTCAACCTCACAGTTGGTGCAACCTGTGCGGCACATCTAACTCATACTAACAAACCGTCTACGACTTACGTCGTGACCTAAGATAAAAATTCATAGTCCAATATATACATATATTTCAATGATGCTTTCCCAAACATTCATCTACTGGTTACAGTATAACATCAGACATTTAATCAATATTTCAGCATTATACAAAAAGAAAATAACACCCATCCACATAAACATTCACAGCATTAATCATCCATTCAAACACAAGAGATAATGTGGAAACCCATCTGGGAAAAACCACCAAGGTGCTCTTCATCTATCATGAGAAAAGGATATAGCACCTTGCAGTCTGCAGGATGCAGACTGATCTTATGATATGTCTTTACAACTCAGACTTATGGTTCTCATGCTCTCTGGTTTGTTCTTCTATCCCTACTCCTAGTGGTCTGTGCACACAGCAAGCATATCCGTAGCTCAACAGCCTCCTATCACTACTAGACTCTTCCTCAAGTATCTACAATATTACAAAAAAACAGTATCCTTCACTATGGACCGCCAATGAACAGCCAAAGCACTAACTATTACCAACCATTGATCAACCAGTCCCGAACTTAGGACCAACCTTCTAACTATCAAAATACCAACCTAAAAAGAAATTATGACCAACCCTTTTACCATTGAATCCCTCCTATTTATATTATTTTACATGACCACATAGGGAAGACTGCATATAGGAAGTCTTTTAACTCTCACCATCATTCATCCCTTAGGCTACAACTGTGGTGATTACGACTTGACACGAGGCACTATCGGCCTGAATTACAGATATTCCCTTGTACGTGTGTTGCTATAGGCTTACGCCACCTTAAACGGCCATGATCTGCACTTGTTTTTTTTCGACCATTATCACCTGTACGATCATGCGCTCGCCTTTCCTTCATCGCACACCTCTCTATTCTTCCTACACTGGTCCTTTGCTTCTTTCATGACCTTCCTTTATTTTTGTCACACATGCGGTGCACCTTCTTTTGATTTCGTGTGAACTTCTTTCTTGTGCTCCTTTCCCAGGCCAACATGCCCCCAACACTCACATGTGACTCTTCCCGAGCCACGAAGCAATGGATATAGGAGGAGGCACAATTTACGCAGCAGGATCTGTATTTATTTTTCTTGCACACCTTCTCCTACTTCTTGGCTTGTGTACTTTGTTCCTTGTGTTTTTTTTTTGGCAGTGTTTCCTGCACCGCGGCCTCATCCCATACTTAGAAAAAAAATTAGATTACAAAACTTTAGTTACTTTAGTCATACAATTTCTTCCTTGACATCCTCTGAAGAGTCTTACTAATGAGTTCCACTTCTAAATTTCACCAGGATTGTTAGTGTCCCATTCTAACATCGCAACCCAATTCTTATTATTGTTCTCAGGCTCCTGGGGTTTTTCCTTGTTCTTGCTATAGATTGTCTTTTTGTTTTTCTTCCTCGATTTCGTCATTTTCTTCATCTTGTTCTTCACCACCCTCTTTTCCATAGATATGAACTTTGAATAATGAAGCATTGTCCATATTGAAAACCAGAAAATCCTCGCATGCAAGGGTGGTAGAGGCGAATGATTCCCCAAACTTTGATGAATTTCACCTCAGCTTCATGCTTTACAAGCCATATCTGGCCATGTGGCCCTTATCTGGTCCCTCAACACATGGAGGCTTCTCTTGGACTGCTGGAAGTTGGGCCTGCTCGCCAACCCTGCAGGCTTTATCAAATGGGCCAAGAACTCTAGTCCCTATCGGATTCATTCCGGGTGCCGTAGCTAGGGCTGCTAACCAACTGAAAAATAAATAGCCAAGGATGAATTCACCAGAGACTTCTAGCTGGCTTGAAATAACTTGTGGACTTTTGACATATTTCTTATTCCCATCTTCAGAGATACCCCACACAGTGAACATTGCAGCAACTGATTTATCCTGTAGGGGTGCTCACCATGACACACCCCAACCCATCTGTAACTGGTGCTCAAATAGCATAAACAAGTGATGTTTTCTCTAAGCACGCCCTTATTTTGTAAGAGGATCATCGGGTCACATGCCATCTAGGCTTATCCAGGTGCATCATTAGGACAATACATTCCTCTAGTGTATCAGATATGCCTCTCATATTTTCTATGATTAACCATGCCTTCATCCTCTCGTACTAAAAATCGTGATCGAGTATTGATGTGCTGGGTAGTCACCATCACAAAGTTTCCTGCACCCGATATTCCCAAGGCGATGTCTTGTCACGGGAACCAAATATTTGTTGAATCCTTATGCGTTTAACGGACCATCGGTGGCTACCAACTATCTACAACCTCCCTCCAGTTGTCTCTTAGCCAGTTTGTTAACGAGTTTTACAGTGCACCATTCTTTCTGTGCAACTTTGAATTTCTACGCAAATTTCTCTTTCTGCTCAACTTTGTCTTTTTGTGTATGTTGTGTTGGGGATGCCTTCCTCGCTGCTTTCCTCCCTTCAAAGATTTTTTTTTGTTTTCTTTTGCTTTTGCTTTTGCTGCATGCCTCGACCTTATTTCCTTGCACAATTTTAAGTTGTCGGCGCTGGCTCAAGCTACGTAGCAGGATGAACCTTGTCCTGGAATGTCTTCACCATTTGTTGAACCTTAGCGACTTCCTTTGCAACTTCTTCAGCTCATGTGGCCAACTGCTCAACATGGTCGGATTGGAGATGTTCCAATGATTCCACCTCTATTGATTGTACTGTGCCTTGAACATTTTGTTGCATAGGTTGAATAAGGTCTTTGAGCTACTTGGTTGCCGACCGATGTGCCTCTACCTCAGATTCCCTATCTTTTTCTCATTCACGAAGGGTCTGTACTTATTTCTATAGTATCTTGATCTCCACATTTTTGATGACCTTCTGCTGGAGGGGTAGCTTCCTCATTTTGCCTTTGCAGCGCTTATTTTCTCATCTGCTTCTCGCGCACTCTACATGATTTTCTTAGCTGTTTCATCTTCGAGCAGTGCTCCCCAAATGGTAGTGATAACATTTGCAGCCTTTACGGAGAGTGCTTTTCCTTCTCTGACTTTCTCAGCAGCTTCATACACTACTCTTCTTCTTTCCTGAAGCACCTTCAGGGGTGTGCTTGGCATCTCCCATCTTGAAGATCCTCCACTTGCTGCCAAAGATCCTACGCAATATTTGTGAGCATGGTTACTTTAGCCAAGGAGTCTTCATCTTCTTTCCCTGCTTTTGGTGGGAATGCTACAATGGTATTCCTGATAGATTCCACTAATGCAACACGGATTTTTTCATGCACTAGTATCTCCTACAACAGGGCCTTGCGCAGCTTTTCCTTCCGTTGTTGTTTTGTTTCCTGGTAAGCAATAGCATTTTCCCTTAGCTAAATTTCAGATGCGGATTCCTGCTGACTACTATAGAATTCCTCTAAGGCTAGCTTGGAGAATTCTATCCACGCACTGTTGTCATCAGGACCTGCACTTGTCTCTATGTTTGCCTCCAGTTCCTGCCTTTGAATCACCACTTTCATTAGCGACACTAATGATGGTGTAGCTAGTGGAATACTGGGATCAACACCACATGTCTTGGCCTCCACTATGGCTTTGACATCCTGGATGGCCTCTATCAACTTATTGAGATGGCCCTTGACTTGGGTAGAAATGTTTAGTTGCTGCATCCTCAGAATAGCAAGGTTATCTTGCGCGACCTTAGCGACAGCGTCGGCAAGTTCTTACAGATCATATTCAGTCAATGTGTTCGTGTTCGTTGTTCTATCAGCTTTCTACTTCTTGCGGGATGAGTGGCCCTCTTCTTGTTGTGCATGCATATGTGTCTACGCATGATATTGATTTGGCGAGTGCTCTGATGCTGCATGATGGCCCGAGTCATCAATATTATCCTCGTCCTCATTTTGTTCCTGCGACAAATCATCTTGGTTGTCGTTGCCTTCATGCTCTTTGCCATTAACTTGGTGAAGCGGCGGTTCTTCTACATTCTGCTCTTCAGGAAGCTGCTCTGATAATGGGCCGCACCATTCCTATGGCCAAATATTTATAATTGCATCCATGTCCTCATTTGTCACCATGAAGTTCGCATGGTGCACCTACTTGACTGGGTCCTTTGTTGGCTCTAGTATCATATTATGTGCATCATCTTGAAACTTGATGAATGCGGCGTACTTGTGTACCATCGCATCACAGATTTTGTCGAATCATCGGACAACATCATGCAGCACCTCTGCATGCACAAAGAATGCAATGTTGTTATCTTTCTGCCGATTGCTATCCACCTTGTCTTCCCACAAGTTTTGGTGCCTTTCACCAAGGCAAGGTAGTGGGACATCCATCTGGACGTAGTCCAATGGGTTACCCCACACAGTGAACGAAATCAAGATCAACAACAAGGAATAGTGGAATTTGTAGGTGTCCTTGTGCTAGGTCTATAGTGCATCATCTATGAGTTCGTTTAGCAGGTACTGCGATTAATTGAATTCTCAACCTAGCACACATAAATTTGTGAGTTCTACTACCACTGCCAAACATTGATTGGGTATCATCTTGTGGAGCATATTACAATAAAGGATCTTTGCGGAAATGCACACACTTTTGTCCAGGATGGGCCCAGCCAAGAAGTCCCAAACCGCTCACTGAAGGCTATGCTTTCGCTTGATAGGGTTAATGTCTTGCTTGGACAAGTATGGGGAAGGATCGTCACCTTCATTTGGGAGGCCAGTGATCCTTGAAATTAACTTGGTGTCGACTGGATATGGCTGATCCAACCATAGGCATCCACTGTGGAAGCAGACCAGTAACTGCTTCATGTATGTATTGACTTGTACACTATGGCCAAAGTGAGGCATGAACAACATGTTTGTTAGACCTGCATGGGCAAGTCCCTCGACCCAGTCCATTGGCCTGAGAACCTAGGCGTCACTTGTTGTGGATTGGTCCTCGACCATGCAGTCTGTTATCTATAGTCCTTCCTGCTGTCGAGTGTCAAAGTCCTGGAAATTTAACCTAGCCAACTTAGGAAGGATATCCTTTAGCAAGGGAACACCGATAGGAATTTGTGGCACTACCAGAGTAGTCACCGCCTTCTTCGGGAGAGCCTTCTCCTCTGCATCAGTCCTCCTTGGAAGAATGTAGTGCAGGAAATTTGGGTCAAATTGCTCTACCTCTAGCTCTCTTTGTCATAGAAACTCTTCGTCCATGACATCTTCTGCTTTCTTGCCAACAAGTGCCTTTCCTCGCTCATCCAGAGCAGTAATAGCCTTGTGTTTTCTCTGTTGTGGTGGTGATGGCCCAGACACTTCTCTTGATTGTGTCTCATCAGGATGCCTCAGATCTTTGTTAGGTGCTACAACTGCTTGTTGTTTGTGTGTTCTTTCCATCGGGTCAATCTCTGGTTGCTGCTATGGTTGTTGTACCTTAGGTGACTGTATTTATTCTTCCTCGTCAGTGGGGAAACCAAAGATAACAGTGGCGTCCAATGCCTAAATGTCACAGGGGATGTTAATTACCATGGACATCTGTGTAATTGAACAAGGATGGCAAGGTTTAGCTCTGAAATGGCGTGGCTCTGGTTTTCTTAGGTCTCACTATGCGTAACAGAATGCTTGATGAGGAAGCCGAGTATTTATACATCCCTCTACGTCTTGTAATCATCACTTGATAGGAGGTCAAGGTCTAATCGATCTCTTGGGTTTCTTTTGTCGACACTTTCTTCATTAACTTCTATAACTCGCTTTCTAGGCTGTACCTTTTAGGATAGTTATGGTAGTTATTCCGAGGACAGGTGATAGGAAAAAAAAGTACGCTGCTCTGTTCCTTTTACTATGTCAAATTAATGTCACTTAGCTATCCCAGCTTCCAAAACATTTGTCAGATATTCGTAGTTTAATTCCATCCAACCGGTTGTTTCCACTTTTTGCATCCTTTTGCCACTTTTTGCATCCTTTTGCCACTTTTTTCTTTGTCTCGTGTGCTAACAACTTTTTTCATTTGCTCACTTTTTCCATGCTTCTGTTTCCTTGCTTGAGTTCACGCAGTGAGTTGATTCTTGCACGTTTCATTGCTTGCGCTTATCTCTTGTGCTTTTACGCTTGTTCTGTTGTAGTCCTGCGATAGAGTAGGTTACGTCTCCTAGCCTCTCATATTTTTTTTTCACATTTTAATCTGGGATGTTATGCATGTCGTAGTTCAGCTTCAGGAAACTCCCTTTCACCATACCCATGACATAGGTACCATCTAACTTATAGAGTTTTATTGCGCTCGCATTAGTGATGTGCGTGATCCTATATGGTCCTAGCCACTGTGTCTTTAGCTTGCTAGGGTTCTTGAATAATTTGCTGTCATGCCGTAATATAAGTCCTCCTTCTTCGAATGGCTTAACCTTGATATGTTGATCATGCAATGCCTTTTTTCATTGCTTACTTGGTTTAGCATCTAGTTGCAAGTGTATTTTCATCTCCCCTAAGTCTCCCACTATTCCCCTCATTTATGAGAAGTTTGTAGGGAATAGGTTATGATACTCATGCAGTAGATCCATGATCTTTGCACTGCTTCATCATCCCAATAATCTCTGATATTGATAAAATTTGGGTTCTTTGGTGATCCTATATGTACTTCCTTGATTTTCAAGGGCTGGGGGAACCGATCACTTAAAATGCTACGTCCTTCTACTTCTCATGTTCCCTCTGAATATAGTCTACTGATATTAGTGGGATCATAATCTGGTTCTTTGGTTAGACTATACTGCTGAATGGTTGTGCTGCATTGGTGAGAATTAGCCTCTTGGATAGGGATCTCAGCAACTATATTCCCTTTCTCTGTCTGAAGTGCAGCGTCAATTATAGGATGCTCATCAGCAAATTCAAATGCAAGTGCAAACTGCTTAGCGAGTCTCTCACAATATTGGTTTCCTTGTCATAGCTCCACATAGATATACCAGGTTTTAGGTGTCATTTCCAATGTCTATATGAAACCCTCATAGGTGGGTAGCTCCCGTGACTCATTCTCCACCCATCGCACAAACCTTGTAACTCTTGCTCACCTTCTCATAGAGATTTCATGTAATCTATTTTTCCAACCCTCTAAAGCCTCACCTAAGTTAGATGTACATGAGCCTGTGCATCTCCAGTTTAGGTTTCCATCTGTTGTTGGATTGGTATAATCTTCCTACATAGCTGTGACATTGTATATCTGGTCGAGATAGTCACCCTATCCCTCATTATAGATAGGCTTGACGTATCTTTGTCCCTCGAATGGATCGTTGGGTGATACTAACCTCATTTATTCATCTTCGAATGAGAGAATCCTTTTCGTGAAATTTATGATGGTCTAATTGTCTATGGCCCAATCTATTCCCAGCAGAGCGGGGTATGGGTTTGTGTCATCAAGAATGTTAATGACTTCAAAGTATGCAAATGTGCATAATCCTTCAACATCGACGGGTACATTGCTCAACCAGCCAATGGCTGGGACCTTCGCCTAATTAGCAAGTCACAACTAGATAGGAGACTAGTCCAAGCACGAGTTGCCCATATTTTCCCATGTTTGTCGCATCAAAATATTAACATCTGAGCCTAGATCTAAGATGATATAATCCATGTCGTAGTCACCTATATGTGCAGTCATCCTCAATTCGCAGCCATTTTTACATTTTTTTCGTACTTGGTTAAATTTCTTCTCAGGTTGCAGCTCTACAAGTATCTCTTCTATCATTGCTTGTAGTTCTGTAATAGCATATTTATCTTTCATTAGCAATAAACAACTTGACAGAAAGGTTCTTAGATTACTAACCTTTGGTGGAACCTTCTTCTACAATATGTGTTGAAATCGTTTGGGCATGTCCTTGAATTATGTGGAAGTCAACGGTACTTATGGGCTTATGAATTCTGATTGTACATCCCAGAATACTTCTTTCTATTTCTAGACATTTAGTGGCTCCCTTTTCTGCACCGCTGGCCTCACTTGTGGTTGTGGTTGTTCTTGCAGTTTATCCTAGTCCGCTCCAGTCGTCACACCTCCTCGACTTACGACAACGATTTTCAGGTCTCATGGTTTAGCCGAAATCATCTGAACATTCACATTTGGATTCGCTTTTAGGTTCTGTGTAGGGTTAGGTCTTGCAATGGTTCTTGCTTGCCACTTTGTGATCAGATGAGGACATTGTTCGATATTATGCTCTTGTCCCTTACAATATGAACATGCCTTTGTAGATTCTAAACAATCTCTGGCATAGTGACCCGGTTGTCCATATTTATAGCACATAACTTGACCTCTTCCTCTACCAAATCCTCCTCCTCCACCTCTTCCTCTGAAGTTTCTGCCACCCCTTCCCTACGGGTGTGGTTGCTGTGGTGGGTACTAGTTCTGCTAGTAGTGTGGTTGATAGCGGTTTTTTTGCGCATATGGCTACTGAGGCATGTACTACGGTTGGTACTGATTAGGTGGGAACTATGCAAGGTAACACGAGGCTTGTGCTTGTTCAACCTGAGCGAACCCTTCATTTTTCATTAATTAGGTGTCGACAGTGTTTTCTTTCAAGAGATGATATGCTCTACAATATTTCTCATCATGTCCTACCGATTTACAAAATTTATTGAATAGATTTGTAGGGGTACTTACAACATTTTGCAAATATAAACATTCTTCATCACGATGTCCTCTTTATTGGCATATGCGACACCATGGTATCCCATGGCCATTTAATGGGTTGGGTGCACCCGATGCGATGTAGTTCAGGAAGGTCAGAAAGTTATCGACCTTAGTGTGTCCATCCATCCTACATTTTGTGCACCACAAATATTCTTGTGCTTCTTTATCCTTATTGATGTCTTGAAGTTGTGTCATCATATTGGTCAGCTGCGACTGGATCTGTACCATCCCTGCGTCATCGTCACCAATGGGAGAGGACTCTAACTTCATTGCCAGTTCTAGTGCTTTTGTCTGCGATTCAATCTTCTGCTGCATTAACGGCCCTCGGATGTGTGGTAATAGCACAGTAATAAACCACTCTTTATGCTGCACATCATACATTTGGAAGCTTACCTTGGCCATTAGTGTTTTAAACCGTTGGTTAAAATCCCATACAGTTTCTATCAGTGCTTGTAGGATTTCTTCAATGTCAGTAATACACTGCGATTGCGATTTTGGTTTCCTCAATTCAGAGATCATTGCATATTGGATCTCTTCAAGGGTCTTCTGTGGTGTTCTGATTGGTGTGGCATAGAACTTCATGAACCAATCCAATACATGACCCCTCAAGGTCATGATCATCTATGCCTTCTTTATGTCTGCATTATGGACGAAAGGCACCATCCGAATAGCTCCACAGAGGAACTGATGTTGCTTTGGGTCTTTTGTTCCATTTCCATTGAATGTGGGTAACCTGACATTTTTCTTAGCCATTGAGTTGGCGTCGGGGTTTTCTAGTTTAGAATTCAAAGGGGGTGTTCCTTCTCGCTCACTAGTCACAGGGCTAGCACTATTTATATTAGCATCCCTTTCCGGGGATGAAACTCTAGATCTTACCTCTGGTGATATTGTTGGTGTTATGTAGTTACGCCCTGACATCGATGTCTCCTTAGAATCCTCAAAATATTTTGGTCCTTCTGAAATCAGGCTATAGTCCTCCTTTTTGTCACAAGACCCTTCATCTTTGCATGACTGAAGTTTGTGTTCTCTCTCCTCAAATAAGCTAGGATTTCGTCATGCCCTTTTGGTTTTCCTTCTCTTTCTTGATCTGAATATTATTCCACTCCTTAGGACTCCAAATTCTAATTCAGGTTCTGTGCTTCCTGGGAACATTTCAACTCACCCTTCCCATCTTCTCAATAGGTCTTCTGCGACATAGCCTCCTTCTTAGGCACGCAACTCAACTACTTAGGTGCAAAATACCCTTCTCATAGGAAAGTATTTGTATTCATGTACTGATATGTAACAAGTATCTTCTTCGGGGTCCTTGGAAAAAATTTATTTCAGCTTCACTATATGAGGTTATATTATCGACTGCAAACTCAGTAATATATCCTTGCAATATACTGTCAACCTAAAAATCAACAGCTCTAGAAATAGGGTTACTTACACTAATTACCTCATGAACCAATTGATCGCTCCACTCGACAGTCTCTCTTCTCTAAAAATTTGGCTACTTAGTCGCCAATATTGACAACCAGTCATACAGTAAAATGGGGAACTCAGGAAAGAATATCTCATGAATAGTAGAATATATATATTCATCTACCCAGTTCTCTGCACTCAAACGTGTCCCTGTGCTTGTTCTTGCACAAATGCTAGTGTTTTAGAATCCATCCAGTCTTCTATCTCCTTCTTCGTTGGGTGCCACAACATTTCCCTCGATTTGATCAATAAGGTACTGGAAACAGAACCATTTGTTTGCCACTTTTCCTAACTCGTGCGACCCAAGTTCTGCACAACCCGTCAACCCAACAAATACCTGAGATACTGTCCCGACAGAGAAAGCCCTGTCAGCAACACCTGTGAAGCAGGCGCAGTCTCACCCGAGATATATCTTCGATGGGTAACCACAGGAACCATGTTTCCATGATTGTCGAGAGATTATAGTCCCTTGGCACACAACCAAGTATCTTAATGAAGGAAACATGATGAATGGACAGAGGATTCAACCTTGCATGACTGAGCACAACTATATGCCATCGCTTGTAACTTATCCTTGTTCTCAACCTCACAACTAGTGCAACTGGTGTGACGTAGCTGACTCATACTAACAAACCATCTGTGACTTACATCGTGACTTAAGACAGAAACACACAAGCCGATATATACATATATTTCAATGACGCCTTCCCAAACATTCATCTTCTGATTACAGTATAACATCAGACATTTAATCAATATTTCAGCATTATACAGAATGCAAATAACACCCATTCACATAAACATTCACGGCATTAATCATCCATTCAAATGCAAGGGATAACGTGGAAACCCATCTAGGAAAAACCACCAAGGTGCTCTTCATTTGGCATGAGAAAAGGATATAGAACCTTGTAGTCTGCAGGATGAAAACTGATATTATGATATGTCTTTACGACTCAGAGAATCAGACTTATGGTTCTCATGCTCTCTGGTTTGTTCTTCTATGCTACCTCTACTCCTAGGAGACCGCGCACACAACTTCCAAATCTATGGCTCAACATCCTCCTATCGCTACCAAACACTTCTTGAGTCTTCTCTTCCTCTACTCTCTACAACATTACAAAAAAATGGCATCCTTCACTATGGACCACCAATGAACAACCAAAGCACTAACTATTACCAACCATTGATCAACCAGTCCGAAAATCAGGACCAACCTTCTAACTATCGAAAGACCAACCTAAAAATCAATTATGACCAACCCTTTTATCATTGAATCCATCCTATTTATATTATTTTACATGACCATGCAATGCCGACTACATATAGGTAGTCTGTTAATTGTCACCATCAATCGCCCCTCAGGATACAACTATGGTGATTACGACTTGACACGAGGCACTATCGACCTGACTTACAAATATTCCCTCGTACATGTGTTGCTGTAGGCTTACGCCACCTTAAACAGCCATGATATGCACCTATCGCTTTCCGGTCGTTATCACCTATACGCTCATGCACTCGCCTTTCCTTCGTCACGCACCTCTCCATTCTTTTGGCGCTGGTCCTTTGCTTCCTTCACGACCTTCCTTTATTTTTGTCGCACGCGCGACACACCTTCTTTTGCTTGCATGCAAACTTCTTTCTTGTGCTCCTTTTCCAGGCTAACAATTGCAGGTCTTTTGTGATCGTAATCATCCCTATTAAAATTGCATATCTTAGTCTATGCATTTTCTAATATTTTGTTAAATTCTTCGACAATGATGTTTTCTTGTGGATGATATGGCATTGTCTACCTATGCTGAATTTGAAATTCCTCTGTTAGATTTTTAATCAAATGATTAACAAAATGTGTACCTTGGTCACTTATCAAAACTTTTGGGCATCCAAACCTAGTCACAACATGGTCAAATAAAAATCTTGTAGTGGTCGCAACCGTACAATCTATAATTGGTGCTGCTTCAACCCACCTAGTCAAGTAATCTATCGTAGTAATTATATATCATGCACCCATCCACATGATTGGCGGATTAATGGGATCCATGAAATCAACATCCAATTTATCAAATTCTTGCAAAGTTACTTGTGCCATCAATGACATTTCATCTCGTTGTGATGGTTTCCCAGTAGGTTGACAAATATCCCATTTGTGATAATAATCCATATCATCTGCATGAAAGGTAGACTACCATAATTGTTCATGTAAAATATTTTGTGTTCTCTCTTTTCTTGCATAGTTCCTCCCTACAACATCAACATGAGCTTCATTCAACATCATTAGTCGCTCATGTTCCAAAACAAAGCGACAAAGTATCTCATCTGGTCCCATCTTATATAATTGCCTAGATATCAGCTGGAAGTCTGCAGCTTTCACAACCAATTTTTTATTTTGTACTATGCTAAATCATTCTGGTTCATACCCTGTATTCACGAAATGTACAATTTCTTTGTAATCGTCATCAATCATTTTGACTGCAAATAGTTGTGTGTCGGGGATATTATCATCTAGAATAGTAGGGTTTTATCCATTCTCTAACCTTGAAATATGGTCAGGGTCGACATTAAGTCACCCTGGATTTTCAGAAATTTTGAAATCAAATTCTTGGAAGAGAAGAAGCCATCGATAGATATCCCCCCCACAACACTGGCTTATTGACAAAGTACTTTAATGCAGAATGGCATGTAAACATATTCAAGTGACCACCCAATAAATAATGTCAAAATTACTGAAGTGAATATACCATAGAATGTCATTCTCGTTTGGTAGTGGTATAATTCCTTTTCGCAGTTGACAAATTTCTACTAGAAAATGCAATGGGGTGATCAAGCGCTCACTTGGTTTTGTAAGCACCACATTGAGCGCAATAGGCCATGCTTCGACATGTACACACAATTATTTTTTCCAATCAGGGAATACCAAGATAAGGGATGAAACCATATTTTCTTTAAGGATATCCATGCTCTTTTGACACTAATTGTTCCACTGAAATTTAACATCTTTCTTTAGCAACTTATCGATTGGAGTAGTGACCTCGATATATACCCAGATTAAGTTTTTGTAATAACCAGTATGTCCTAGTGTAGTCCTAAAATGTTTTATCAACGTGGGTGAGGGTAGGTTGATAATAATTACAATCTTTGCAGGTTCCATCAATATTTAGTCTCGACAAACAACATGACCCAACAAAATACCAAAAGGAGCACATAAAATACATTTCTTCATATTTAAAGAAATCTGAAACTGTCTACACTATTCCAACATCATGCAAAGACTCTCAATATGATATTTAATTACCCCATAGACTGTCCAATCCATGTATAAGTTTAGGAGATATTTATAGCCCATGGGCTATAAGGGGTTACCAAAATTTAATGGGCTATTTTCTTATATGGAAAGGGTATTTTTCATCAAAAATATATTCTCCCAATATTTATTAGGATACAAAAATCTGAAACGAATAATCTCCCATATATTTATGAGGAAAATGAAATAAACTATCTTTTCCTTAGCAAAATCTTCTTCCAATCTATAATTTGCCCCAAATTTCTAGAGAACTTTTAGTGAAATTATTCTTTCACCCCTAATTTTTAGTAATGGAGGCTTCCAAGGGTTATTTCTCCCTCCATTTTCCTTGTAATTTAGGTATATGGTTGCATTCACCTATAATTTTTGTCAATTTCATGTGATACTTTCTCTAAGCCCTCAATTTCCAATATTAGAGGGAAAATCATGGGCTATTTTGTTTTATATAAAGGTTACAGTGATTCACGGTTCACCCACATCGGATTGTGCTTGCAAGGTGAAGGTTCTGGTTGATGTGATTCCACTTTTCATTCTTAGTTGTCTCAACATTTTTATCTCCGCATAACATCTCCATTCTTGAAAGATTGGGTCTTGAAGGGGCATGTCGTAGGTTTAATTTATCAGAGAATAAAAACTCACATTAGTATTTTATCGAATAATTAATGTGGTATGTTTTTTATCATCCTTTTTATGCCTTTTATCCATAATTACAATATATTAATATATTGTAAATTTAGCTTTTATCATGCGTTTTTATCATGGATTCCTTTTGAGTCCTATTAAATTCTAGGGAACTCTTGATTTTTAGGGCTCATTCGGTGTTATTCGATTTTATTCTATCCTAGCGGTATTGGTTTCGTGAAAGTGTTATATATCTCAAAAGATATGATTTATTTAATGCCTTGTCATGTTTAAGCTATCAACTGAAATTTATGTGTTGTTAGTGGATGCTACTCTTGATGGAGAGACACCACATGGTTTTTATATATTCAAACTGATTTTGACCCAATAGTTTAAAATGTGCTTTTATTAGGATATTTCTCTGCAATTATTATTGGATCTAAGGAATTAATGATGGTGTATATGTTCATATTTTATGTCCATTATTATTGAAGTCTGGGATGTTTGTAATATAAATGAATGCACACTGATTATAATGGTGGGGCTACAATGGAATTGTCATTATCTTGGTTGTCTTCTTGGAGAGTTGTCCAAAGTATTCTGGTAGATTCTTTTATTTCTATTGAGAAGTTCATGACTAGTATATTTTTTTATTCACATTGATAAGTTTGTCAATTTTATTTGTGACCTAAATTTGTTGGGTTCGATACTTGTTTTACGACATTTTGTTGTTTGTAAGGGTCATTCAGAAGTAAAATGTTTTTTGGTGATTTGTTTTGATGTGTAATTTCTATCGTCACCCAAAAATGGATCTAGTTATGTATGATAAATATATGATTTAGTTGGAACACAGATACTTCATTTATTTCATGATTGTGTATAATATGTACAAGGCATGTTTGATATGAGATGTAGACATTATGATATTCGATATCTGGTCTTTTGTATTCAATGAGGGTGATAAAAATATTTTACCAAATTTTTCATGCTTTCAAAAATTTGAAAGACATGGATACAAACACCTCCTCGGTTTATCTAAGAAATGTAGCCTTTAATATAGTAGTTCTAATGATATGTGTGATAATGAATTAATGTGCTTTATATTATTGTTAGTGTATGTTATTATTTCTAATAACTATTGAAAGTTTTTAACTAACTATAAAATTCTAAATTAAACGACATAATCCATATTTTGATCGTCAACAAAAGAGAGGAAAAAGTGCCATCCATATACATAAACAGATAAGTGAGGTATTTTTTTCTTAGAGGGTAGCATAAAAATGAGAGATTTGGAAAATAAGATAATTGGGAATTCATATGCTATATTAAGCTTATGGGTCTCAATAATACTCCACATTGTAATAATGTCTTGTGGGTGCCATAGTCACTCCATAGTGCAAAGTGTTCAATTCTATCAGTTTGTCAGTATGTCAAGATTTGGGTCTCCACATGTATATTGGACCATTAAGGGATGAGATAAAAAAGTGGAGTCCCCACTTTCCCTAAATCTAGTTACTGTATTTGTGTTTCACCAACACCTCTAGTTGTGAGTGACCCAATACTGCTCGTGAAATGTATAAATAAATCCCTCCTTTTCTCATTCATGCGTTTGTTAATTTAAGGGTCTAGGTGTTTAGAGAGTTGAGATATGGTATCTACTCTTCTATTGCACCACCTTAGTAATCTGTAGAATAAAAAGTTGAGTCTTAATGGAAAAGGATTCACCAAGACGTTACAAGGTTTTATAATTTGATTAAAGATTTGCCAACTTTTTAGAATATTTTTTAATTCAGTGAAATATTCGCCAATATTTTACAATATATTATAATTTAGTGAAAGAGTCACCAATATTTTACAATATTATATAATAGAATGAAATATTAGAGACAAAATTATGTATACATATTATGTTTTTGATAAAATAGCCTTTAAATGTTCCTACATATTTTAAAGATTTTCTCATTTATTATACATATGAATTTTGGGGGTGCTCTTAAAATTATCCCTCGTCTAATAATCAAAGTATACCTCAATAAATTTATGGATAAATTATTTAAAAGCAGCTATGATTATTATATAGAAAATAACATGCACATTCTTGAGTCCGAATGGAATTACCTTGTATTGGAAGCAACCCCATTCTATCGAAAAGGTGGTCTTGTGCTAGTATTCTTTCACAATCCTTGTTTCATGGTACCCAGATAATCCATCAATGAAAGAGTACACCTATTTCCCCCTTACGTTGTCCAATATTTCATCTATGAATGATGTAGGAAATGTACCATGAAGGAAAACATCATTCAGTTTCCCCAAATTGACATAGATACAAACTTCACCAATATTCTTATCTTGAACAACCATTGGGATAATCTAGTACGATTCTTTGATAGGTTTAAAAATACCTGTGTCTAGCATGTGATATAACTCTATCTTGACCTTCTCCTTATATCTGGGATTTAGTCTGTATGGCCGCTTATTGACAGGTTTTGTGTCTGGATATAAGGGGGTCTTCATTTCTCCCAGATCGCCAATGATCCCCTTCATTTGCAAGAATTTTGTTAGGAATAAATCCTGGAATTCTTGGAACAATTCTATAACTTTCCTTACTATCTCATCATCCCAATAATACCCAATATTGACAAATTTTGGGTTCCTTATAGGAGCCAATATTCACCTTCTTTATCTTAACGAGCTTCAAAAATTTGTCATTTGATAAGCCTAATCCCTCCACCTCCCAACTACCCTCAGATTCAGGGATATGTAAATCATGTGGATCATCATCTTCAACTTCACCACATATGTTATAACACTCCATCCATCTAAAACATCGCATTTTTATGAAGAAATCTTGATATCGAAACATGGATGTCCTCAAAGATATTGTTTTTGATAACTTGCAGAGCAATATCAACCATCCTACTATCATCAACAAAGCTAAAAGTATGTGTGAATATAATGGATAACTCATCCCATTCTATAGTCCTCATATTAGCTCGATCGATGTATATCAATTTCTTGGTATCATTTCCAGAGTATGTATGAATATAATATCCCACTCCTATCGAGGAAACGTCCTCCATTCTATGCGACAATTTCGAATGTGGTCGACATGATTCATCAATACAATATATTTTTGGCTAGTATAAGTAATATTTTCACTTAATCTAATTTCTAACAGCCATCGACACTAGGACCATTCTGAAATAGATTGTTTGTGAATAGTGTGCCACTTGGTTGGTGTAGATCTCAATGCAACTTCCATGGCTAACAGGTGTTGAGGTTCTAGTATATTTCCTTCAAATTTTGTAAGAAATTTATCTAAATCAAGTAATCCTTTGTAAGTAGGTAGGTCATATACTTCAGTACCTACCCATTGCAAATATTTCATGATCCTCAAACATTTTCGAATCAATACTAATGTAGCTGGTTCTGCCAATTCTCCAAAGCTTCTCCTAAGTCTGATGAACAAGAACTAATACTTTGTTTAATTAATTTACCATAAGTTTTCAATTTGATGTAGTCATCCACTGCATATGTGATGTTGTAAATTTTATCCAAGTACCCTTCTTGATCTTCACTCTTCACTGGCTCTACATATCCTTGGCCCTCAAAAGGATCAATTGGAGTGACTACCCGCATTTCTGAATCTTAAAACGATAATATTATTTTCTTAAAATTTATGACCAGTTGATTCTTGATAACCCTATCAATCCCTAGAAGTGTGAGATATGGATTTGTTTCATCGAAAATATCTATTACCTAAAAATCCAAGTAGTTCTATATTCCTTCCACCTCAATAGGAACCCGTGATAGTCGACAGGTAGGAAAAACCTTTAGCTAATTGGATAACCACAACTGAATAGGAGACCATGCCAACCTAGGATTTCCCATGCTTTCCCATGTTTTCCTTAATAGGATGTTAACATCTGAACCCAAATCAAGAATTATAAAATCCATATCATATTCACCTATATGTGCATTAATACGTAGCTCTCGATGAGTCTTCATTCTTCTATTAATATGATTAACATTTTTCTTTGGTCACAGAATTTGATGAGGTTTTTCGATCAGTGTGGATGGTTCTAATAGAGCATATTTATCTTGTACAAGTGCTAACCAACTCCTAAAGAAAAATTTCAAATAGCTTACCTTTTTCTTCGGCTTCCTTTAAAGTGTCTAGTCAAAACTTGGTGGAATCTCAAGGATTGGCCCGTCATCATTTCATGCATTAAATAATACACCTTTTTCCTTCTATATGTAGAATGATGCTTTCTTTTTCGTTGCATGTCGAACTCTTGGATTTACCCATGATTCTCCTCGATCATCTCCAATCACAACATCACCCCTTGTTAAAACAACAATATCAGGTTCCCGGGGATTGAAAAAAATATTCTGAACATTCTAATTTGCATTTGGAGGTTGGTTCTAATTCCTCGTAATTATGGCCTGCCACTTAGATATAAGTTGCGGGAACTCTTCAATAGTAGTATCCAACTCTTCAGAATATGAGCATGTGGATGTAGGATTAGTGTAGTGTCTACCATAATGTCCCGACTTTCCATAATCATAGAAAATAACTTGGCCTCTCCCTTGACCAAATCCTCCTCCTCCTCCTCGACCTCTAAACCTAACACCCCCCTTTGGATGAGGAAATTGTGCATGAACTCATTCAAATTGCATTTTCTCATTATTTATCATTAAATATGTGTTTATTGTGTTCTCCTACAACAATTGGTATGCTCTGCATTCCTTCTCTTCATGGACCACAAATCGATAGAATTTACAAATCTAGCATGTGTACTTTGTATCCTTTGTAGATATAGACATTCCTCCAAACGATGAACTCTTGTTTGGAAAACTCAACACCATGGAATCCCTCGTGAAATTAATGGATTTGATGCTCTTGATGCAAGATAATCTAGGAAGGTTGGACATTATCATTATGATGTCCTTTAGTTTTGCATCTCGTTCACTAGTCTTCCTCATGGATTTATTTTCCTTTCTTGGTGTCTTGTATTTTTAATGTTATATTAGCTAGCTATGACTGAATTTGCATCATTCCCACACCAGTTTCTCCAACCAAAGAGGCTTCCAACTTCATAGCAAGCTCAAGAGATTCACTCTGGGATACGATCTTCTGCTGCATCAAGGGGACACAGATATGTGTTAATACCACAATAATGAACCATTATTTATGTTGGACATCAAACATTTGGAAACTTACCTTGGCCATCAAGGTATTGAACCTTTGGTCAAAATGCCATAGAGACTCAATCGACACTTGATCTCTTTTAACTCTGTGATGCATTGCAATTCAAACTTGATATTCTTGAGTTCATCTACTAGACCATACTGAATCTAATCTAATGACTTATAAGGGTTTCACATAGGAACCATATAAAAATTTATGTAACAATCGAGAGCATGAGATCTAAAGGTTGTGACCATTTAGGCTCTTTTTATGGCCTCATTTTGGACCTGCCGCACAGTCCAGACAACCTCACATATGAACCAACATTGCTCAGAGTATTCAAACCCATTTCTATTCAATATAGGTAATTTTATATTGGCCCCAGACATCCTATGTAATTTGGGTAATAATGAACTTGAATTAAATATTCCACCACTAGGAACTCCCTAATCACTATCTTTGATATTACTATCACTTTGATTTGAAAAAACTCACTTTGAAATTTTTTTGGGTCTTACCTCTGATGCTAGATATGTACATGGAGTTGTGAGTATGATGTATTCTTGGGATAGATATGGATATATTGCCTCTTCTTCATCTTCAGAAATGAGCCAAAATTCCTCCTCTTCGTCGATATGTGGCACCAACTTGTAGTCCCTCTTTTTGTCGCACTAAAAATCTCTCCCTGTTGCAGTTATTTTCCTTTTTCCTGACCAAAATATTATATTACTCCTTAGGAGGCCACCCTCTTCATTTAGCCTCACTATCTTCTAGGAATATCTCATCTTACTCTATCCGTATTGTTTAGGACTTCCTTCCGTCACAACCCATGTCCTCCGTGCACATTGATTTACTCATCGGATTCCATTTTCATGATTCCTTTTTCACATACTAACATTTTGATCCACAACTTTATGGCTTTCAAATATTGATCTCTAGGTCCTTGGAAAAACTCTATCCCCGCTTCATTACATGAGTTGATAGTTACTACAACAATATCAGTAATATATCCTTCAAATATTCTATCGACCCAAAAGTCAACATCCCTAGAGATAGAATCACTGACACTCTGTGTCATTGAATCAGTTGAGCAGTCCACTCCTTGGGTTATTCTCCTTGAAAATTTGTTCTCTGAGTTGTTAGCCTCACCAATCATTCATACAATACAATAATAAATTCACTAAAGAAGATTGAATGAATACCTGAGTAAACATATTTTTCTAACCATTTTGTTGGATTTGGACACGACCCATTGCCTTCTTATTGTGCAAATATTCTAGCTTTGTATTCCACACAATCCTAGATCTGTGGTTTCGTCAAGTTCCAAAAAATGTCCCCTTCACAATGATCACGGTCCCTACAATGGAACCATTTGTTGGATCGATTCAACTAACCTAGGTTCAACCTTAACCAACAAAACCCAAGGTACCGAATTGATAGAGCATAACCCCCTTAGAAACACCTGTGATGCAAGTGAAATCTCACTCGATATACCTATAGGGACTACAGGAACCAGGATTCTGCAGTTATAGAAGGGGATCTCTCCTTGGCAGTACTCGATAGACTACCCAAGAATTCAAATCGAGGAATAATCATCTACATGTAACAATAGTATATAAAACATATGGATCTAAATCACATCTACCTAATTCTTAGTACTATTATTCCATTTCATCATAATCATTATTAGTTGCAAAAACAATTACAAAGTTTTAGACTTAAAATACACATACACCATTGACACAAAGGTTTTAACGTGGAAAACCATATGATAAAAAACCACAAAAGTGCTCTTCATCAGGCATAATTCACGTTTTGAATGCTTTTGGTCTGCACACACAACCTGTCAACTTATTCATGAAAAATCCATTACACTATGTCCTCACACACATGCCGCAGATCAACATTACATACCCTTCACAACTCTTATTTATCATTCACACAATAAAATACAAAATCATAGATGATCTCAGAACTCACACAATTTTCGACCCAAAACAACTGCTAGGAAAACTTAAGATTAACCTACTCAAGAATCCCATTTACATTTTTATAGGCTCTAATGACCGAGTTTACATCACACTACCCATAAGTGGACATATTTTTTAACTAACTCACCCCTTACGATTAATGTTTCCCCAAAATCGCCCAAAATTTCAGATTTGACCCACTCTTTCTTCACTCCATCGCAACCTTGTTCACAATGCAACCAGATTACTCAAAACCTCTCAACCATAATTTACACACTTCCCTAGGGCCAACACTCATATTTACTTCCATCCCCGTATCCCTATGAAAACCATTGCGGATCTCTTTCACATTTCTATCCTTCTCCTTTGAGTCACCTAAGAAAAGAAAAACATCATCAATGAACAGAGTGTCAGTCATACTGACATCCTCTCCAAATTTTAGTACTTGGATTTGATTATGTTTTTTTGCACAGGTTAAAGCCACACTTAATCCCTCCATCACCAATAAGAACAAATATGGGGATAACATACATCCTTGTCGCAATCCCTTAGTAGGAAGGAAAAACTTTGATGTTGATCCATTTATCAAGATTGAAAAATTAATCGACATCATATAGGACCATATCCAATTTACTATTTTCAATGAGAAACCGCTTTGAATAAGGAATACTCTGATGTATGTCTGACAAGATCTATCATATTCCTTTGTAATATCTAATTTTATTACCTTGTATTTTTCTTTATTTTCTCTTAATGAGTGAATACGAGTACCGACAACATCATGAATGTTATGGTCCTTCAAAAAGACAAATTGTTCCATGAAGATATGATCATACAATAAATGCTTAATTCTTTCGACAATTATCTGATACATAGCAATGGATAATGAAATATGACAAAAATCTCCAAAAGATATAGGATTATCAACCTTAAGGATTAACACAATAAACGTAGAATTTAAACTTGAAATAATTTTTCCTTGGACTCTATATCCACTAATCCATTTGGGGAATGTTCAGATGGATTGAACAATATCATCTAAATTATTCCTCTTAGGTTATGAATATATATATTGAAAATACTAAACACCTTCCTCTACTAAATTTTCAAAACCTTGAACAGTTTTGTTTCCTTTCTTCTTAAGATATCATATAGTATTCCTTTGTTTCCTCTGATTAGAAAATTTATGGAAATAGGTTGTATTCTTGTCTCCCATGGATAACCAAACTTCCCTACTCTTTTTCCTACATTCATCTTCCTTTTCCCATAAGACTTTGTTTCTACATTTTCAACATCCACTAAAACTTCCTTGACTTCTTCTCTACCAGGCCCTAAATCCTCTAGAAAACCTCCTCAATTTTGGATTCTATATATTTTAGTATTTTATCTCTGGTCTTTTTCATATTAATTAATTATTCAATAGAGACCTTTTTCACACTACTCTAGGATTTTACCAAATTGTTCGCTACTAGTTAAAACACAACTTTCATTGTAGCTTTTCCACTTCACCTTAATCAACTGAATATAATCAGGATGTTCTAACCAATGTGAATTAAAATTAAAATGGGATGTTGGTTTATACTCACCTTTATCCATTTGAATAAGAATTAGTAGATGGTCATAATCCCCACCTATAAGACTCCATGATTTACATCGTTCCACTTTAATCAATAATTCCCTTAACAACAAGAACCTATCGAGAATCTTTGCAATAACGGCCTCCCCAGTTCTCCAATTGTACCAAGTAGGTTTACAAGAATTTGGCTCTATATCAACAATATCAATAGATTCCATCAAATGACGAAAACATTCCTGTAGTGGATCCAATCTTGCTCGCACTCCCCATATCTCTACTCTATTGGTTGTGAAATTAAGATCCCCCACTATCAAGAAAGGATGATCATTCAACAAACTGAAACCAAAGAAAATTTCCCAAGAAAACTCCTTTAGAACATATGGACCATATATATTAAAGACGAAAAAAAATACATTCAATCCTTTTCTTTTGAATGAAGTTTCCAAGACAAAATTCATAGAAAAAGAGTTGATAAGGATTAATTCTCCCCTCCACCCTGTAAGAAAACCTCCTAAAAAACCTCTTCCATGATCCTAGATGAATTCCCAATCCTTCAACAAAATCTTCATTCTTTCATCCAAAACCCTACCACCAGACATCATTTCTTGGATAACAATTATATCAGGAAGATGGATACCCATGAGCTTGATGAGTGCTAGTTTTTTTAGGTTGTTGACCAACCCATAGAAATTAAAGGATAGAATTTTCATTTATCAACCCACCCTATGGCATAATCTCTAAGCTCCTGAATTATGAATTGATTTTCCTTTAAAGTATTGTTCTCATCCTTCTTAACATACCATGACCCTTTTTGTTTTCCTCTAGCTGGATTTGAGATGCCTAAACCACAAGGATATAACCCTCCTTTACCCTCTATAATACCTTTAGATATTAAAGTGTAAGTATTACTATCCTCCCATTTAACCTCTTGGAAAACCAATTTTTTCTTTAAATATTTATGAGCTTCCTCCATAATCTTAATAAGGCGAGAATCCAAAGTTAAACCCCTAATTTTTCTTTTAAATTATCTCAACAAATTTAATTGAAAATGGATAACTATATCAGTCTCTTCTTTACTATTGCTAAAATTTAAAACATTTTTTCTATCAATCCATACGAGTCTTTCAGAATACATATCTCCTAACCAAAAAGAGAAGATAAATTCTTACTTGGTTCCTCAAAATCTCTAGCAAAATCGATCTCTCCACATGCCTCCATGACTTTAAGTGAGAAAACCTTATGCTTACAAGTTGAATATGGATTTTGGACTGTTGTAATATCATTCGAGAGCCTAGCTCCTAAATTTCCACCATTGTCAATACAATCCTTCTCTTAAGTGAACTCTGCTATTTTTCTCCTCTTTTTTCTTCCTTATTAGCTCATTCTTCATCGTCCAAACCTTGTACTTAAATTGAAGTGGAAAATCCTTGATAATATGTCCATAAATGTGGCATCTCACACACTAAAAACGTAATTTAATATAGTCCATAACTTGTTTAATCACTAATTATCTGACATCAATGTATATCACATATGGAATCCCTTCAGAAATATTGACAGATACTAGGACCTTTTCCACTTTACACAGATCCTTATACTTATATTTTGGTTCCACATAGATAGTGCTACCACTGATATTACCCAAATCAATTAGATATATATCATTCTAGAACTCTAAGGGGATACTGGGGATTTTTACTCAAACAGGAGCTCTGTTTATGGGTTCTTTTCTAGGGTCAAACAAGGATTCCATAACATTAAGGAGAGATTACAATTTCCCCACAACTAGTTACTCTTCATCAAAATAACAATTTCTTCTTCTTTCTTAAAATTAAAACGGATCCAACCTTGGGGCATAACAAATAATTCATGAGCATAATTTGACAAGAGTGCCCAATTTCTTTTGATCCACTTCGTCAGTGAAAGTCCTAATATATTAACCCCGAAAAAACTTTCGATGAGGTTTTCCATGCATATTCCATTATGATCTAAACTATGATATACTCTCCCAATGTCATCTTCACACCATCTAAGTTTCCAACCGTCTCTCTTTTTTTTCTAACCTCCCATGAGGCAAAATGACCTTCATTTTCTCTCTATAACAGATCCTCATGCATAGGATGTTTCCCCTAATATTTTTCGCTAGAACCCTCAATAGATGTTGCAATGATGAGGTTCATGGAATTCTCACTCTCTATTTCATATTCCTTTAATTAATTATAACATTTACCCTCGCCAGCCTTCCTTTTCTTGAAATTCTTCCTTTCCATCCCACCTCAAGATACAATAGACATTGATGTTTCTTTCATTGATTCCATCTAAATTTCAAACCTTGAATTACTCTTTAGCATTGTCAGTCTCGCACAGAGTATATGTCGTCTTGGAGCTATCATCTTCTTTCACTATGGCATTAGGAATTGGAACTATCCAATGCCCTATTTGTTGGAATATCAAGCAATACTAAGAGGTGGAGGGTGAATTAGTATTGATCTAACTTATTTAATTTTTACCACTTAAAGATAAAATCAACAATAAAAATAAACACATAATATTATCGTGTAATACCAATTGGGAAAACCACCAAGACTTTACAAATATTTTGTAAGCACCAACTTGTTGGATGCACCAACACCTAAGTTTTTCAAATACAACTAAAGGATGCACCAACACCCTGTTTACCGGAAACAACTAGAAGGAGGCTACGCCCCCCTATAGGATTGCAGCCTATCCTTGTGCCTCCCAACCACCCTTGTATAATAATTTGATCTCTGACTTATGTACACCTTTGAATATTTCAATCAGATGTACATAGAAAATTGTTTGAAGGTTTAAAGCGTTTATTATATACCCTCAACTGTGAATCTTCATCTAACAGTTATGTGTCTTCATTGTGACCCTTCATAAATCAAAAAATCTTAAAATAACTTTTTCGTTACAAAAACTGTAAATTAACAGTGCAATACTGCATTATTCCAACTCTGCAATCTTGACTCTCACTTCCGACTTTCGATTTATGACTTTCAGACTTTCGACTTTCTAATTCCCAACTCAGAGTCGGAACCTTCAAAATATTTAAAAATGGAAACTAATGCTTCCGACTTCTGACTTTTCAACTTCTGACTTTCGAATTTCTAACTTTCAGAATTGGAAACTCTAAAAACTTAGCCTTGGAAACTAACGCTTCTGAATCTCACTTTCCAAATTTTTTGACTTTACTGATTTCTGACTTTCCAACTTTCCTTCTTCATGAGTTTTCGACTTTCTAACTTTATGGATTTCCAACTTTCTGGATTTCCTACTTTCTAATTCTACGGATTTCCAACTTTCTGACATTTTGGATTTTTAACATTTTGGCTCAATAATTTTGCCTTTTTCTATCTATACCTATTTCATCAATGTTGCTTTATGATATTATGTTGAGAACAATTCCAATTTAATCAACAATCTCTCCCTTTGGCATTGATTGGAAACATCTTTGTTTGACATCAAAAAAGAACTTTTTCTTTCCCTTTGACAACAATGAAATTTTTTTGAGAAAAATCCCCTCTATGGGTGTGTCTTTCCCTGACAACATTTATAATCTTCCTATGACATGGTCTTCATCCTTTTAGTTAATTTTAATGATGAGGGATAATGGTTTAGTAAACATTTCTGCAATTTGTTCCTTCGTATCAATATACTCCAATTTGACCACTTTTTGAGACACTTTCTCTCTCAGAAAAATATATTTGATTGGAATATGTTTTTTTCTGTGGAAATTGAACTTAGTGTTAGAACAATTACACTCACAACAATTGCCAATTGCACATGCAAAATTACTCACAAGAGAGATTGAATATGGAGCTGAACACTAAACTGTATTGAATAAGTGTACAATAGCAAACCTTGTGAAGTCATAGGCTGCCACAATAAATAATTACATGAGGGATTCGAATGCATGAAGATGCCATTCGAATCTAGTCAAAAGCAGGCTTACTAAATCTTAGCAAATCCCCCATAGGTGCATAAAGCAGTTTCCAAAACTGTATAGGAGCTCACGAATTGGAAAAATAAATTAGGCAAGCTAATAGTGGATGGAAGGAAAACTCATACATGCTTTTCATAGGAGAAAAGAGTGGAGGATGTGGAGGAAAAAAAACAAGTTAACTTCACCTAGTCAAACTTTCCCAATTGCCTTAAAAGACTGAAAAAGAAGGCAATAAAGCAGAAAAAGCAGACATGTGCTAGGGAGGCTAGGAATAAAGCAGATTTGATTCCAGGAGGTTTCCCAAGTGCTCCATGACTCAAAATTAGCAATTTTGACCACTATGGATGTGTAGATGACAACTTGCATAAGGTGGAATATGGAAACTAGGCAAATAAGACAAAAATGGATTAATTAATGTCTAAGGTAGCTAACTATGGGTTGATTATTCTAACACCCCCCCTTAAGCCTGACTTATGAGTAAAATATCAGAAAATTATAGGGCCTAGCAACAAGGCTTAGTCACCCTTTACATACTGCATGTCCATTTAACCAAGGAAAGAGGCAAAAACCCAGTGGGAAAATCATCCCTTAAACATGGACTGTAAAACAAAATTTGGAAATATTGTCATCACTCATGATTCACAGCATGATCAGCAATCCCCAGCAGTGATTTGAGATTTCTGAATGTCTTCTCACAAAAAAATTTGGTGAAAATATCAGCTACTTGTTCTGAAGATGAACAGAAGAGTAGGTGAATGGTGTCATCACGCACAAGCTGTCTGATGTAGTGCGTATGGATCTCAATGTGTTTGGTTCTCTACTTCTAAACTGGATCATTGCAGATTCAAATGGTACTTTAATTATCACAGTAGATAGTATTTGAGTATTCTGATTTGAATCCACACTCCCCAAGTAACCCCTGCAACCATAAACATTGAGTTGCTGCATTTACAACTCCTCTGTACTCTGCTTCTATAGATGAGAGTGCAATGGCACTCTATTTCTTGCTTGACCAGCTGATTGGCCCTTTTGCAAGCATGAACACATATCCTGATGTTGACTTTCTATCTGTGTTGTCACTTTCCCAATCATTGTCAGTAAACCCAATCAAATCAAGATCAGATTTAGCTTTATCGAAGATCCCATGTGTCCTTGTTCCCTGAACAAAGTTAAGGATCCTTTTGGCTGCTTTCCAATGGATCTCATGAGACTGATCCATGTATCTAGAAGCTGCACTTACTACATAGGAAATATCAGGTCTAGTATGTGTAAGATACAACAAACATCCAATTAATTGCCTATACAGTGTATTGTTTACCATAGGTGAAGAATCAACTTCTTCAAGCTTCACTCCTGAAAGGAAAGGAGTCTTTCTTGGCTTGCAATCCTTCATTCTGAATTTGTTCAGCAAATCCAAGGCATACTTGGACTGGTGCACCTTGATTCCATCTTTGGTTTGAGCAATCTCGAGCCCCAAGAATTGGCTCAATAGCCCCAAATCTGTCATGGAGAAAGCTTGGTTCATTGCACCCTTCAAGGAAGCAATTTCATCATTTGAGCTCCCTATAATGAGAAGGTCATCAACATATAAAACAATGATCATTAATGAACCATTAATCAGCTTCAAATAGACATTTGGATCTGATTTGCATCGAACAAAATTCAGTGATAGCAGAAAGCTATCAATCTTGGCATACCAAGCCTTGGGGGCTTGCTTAAGCCCATACAATGACTTCTTTATCTTGAACACAAGAGATGGGTTAGTAGAAAATACTTGAGGCTGATGCATGTATATCTCTTCAGTGATATCTCCATTCAGGAAAGCACACTTCACATCCATGTGATGTACTTCCCATTGCTTTGAAGCTGCAATGGCTAAAGCTATCCTGATGGAGTCCATCTTTGCCACTACTGCAAAGGTCTCATTGTAGTCTATGCCATGAACCTGTGAGTAGCCCTTGGATATCAATATAGACTTGTACTTCATAGGTGAACCATCAGCAGCAAATTTTGTCTTGTACACCCACTTACACTGAACTAGCTTCCTCCCTGGGGCAAGATCAACCAGCTCCCAAGTGTTGCTCTTCTGGAGTGAGATGAACTCTTCCTTCATGGCTGCTTTCCATATTGGATATTTTGATGCATCTTCATATGTTTGAGTATCTGATTCAATCATCATATAGCATTTCTCAGCAAACATAGGATCTTTCATGCATAGAGCACTCTCAAATTGAGATCTAGTCCTCCTAGGGTCATTAGGATTTCCAGCTAGTTCTCCAACTGCATGAATGGTCTTGGCTGCCAATTTTGGCCTTGTAGGGATTTTAGGATCTGAAATAAAATCATCACTATCAAACATATCAGAATCAGCATGTTCAACTATCTCTTCAGTTACATTCAGATGTTCTGGTGGTGAAGAGGATTCTCCAACTTCCACTGCTGCTAGGGGCTCCTCTTGAAACTGAACACACCTTTCAATGAAGGATTTGTTTGTGCTCAAATTGATCAGATTGTACCCTTTGAATATTCAGAGTACCCAGGAAATAGACACTCTTGGATTTGGGGCTGCAAAGCCATTCTCTTTTCTGTTGGACTTATAGCCCAAGCCCTTGAGCCAAAAATCCTGAAATGGGTCACATCTAGCTTGTGCCCACTCCATGCTTTGAAAGGAGTCATAACATCAAGATGTTTATGAGGCACCCTATTCTAGATATAGGCTGCATAGTTTATAGCTTCGGATTAGTACTTTGGTGGCAAAGTCTTAGCCTCCATCATGCAGGTTGCCATCTCTTTCAGTGATCTGTTCTTCCTCTCAGCAACACCATTCTGTTGTGGTGTGTAAGGGATAGAATGTTGCATGTGAATACCTGCATCTGTACAATATTGAATAAAATCAGACTTGACATACTCATCACCATTGTCATATCTGAGGACCTTGAGTTTCCTCCCAGACTGGTTTTCAACCAAAGCCTTAAAGACTTTGAAGAGGCTAAATACTTCAGACTTGTGTTTCAGGAAGTAAACCCAGCAATACCTGGAAAAGTCATCTATGAAAGTAAATGCATATTTGGCTTGACTCATTGACATATGAGGGAATGGTCTAGCAACATCACTGTGGATCAACTCAAGAGGTGCAGAGGTTCTCTCATGACTAGCTCTCTCAAATTTATGCTCTGGGTGTTTTCCTAGGATGCAACCTTGATAGACTCCTTTGGAAAACTTAATTCTTGGTAACCCTATGACCATTTATTTTTCACTAAGATCAGAAATATACTTGTAATTTAGGTGGCCAAATATTTCATGCCAAAGCTTGCTTGCCTCATTAGCATGAATCAGAAGAGTAGAGGGGTTTGAGTAGGGTAGGAAGTGTGAGAACATGTATACCTTCGAAGTATGATTTGCAACTCCTTTTGCAATGACTTTACCACTTGAGATATCTGTGATCTCAACTTCATCAAGGGATAATATGACCTTCTTTGGAGACCCTGTGTGGGTCATCTAATACACTGATAAGAGGTTAGAGGCAAGACCTGGAACATACAACACATTGCTGAACTTACCATGGTCAAGATCAATCCTCCCTTTGCCCAAACTTTCAGTGAGAGAGTCATCTCCTAGTACTATTAGTGGACCTTTCGACATGTCAAGTGAGGTGAATGCCTCCTTGGTCAAAACCATGTCTTAAAGCTCCAGAATCAATGATGAAACTAGGTGAGCTTGATGTACCAGCAACCAATGCATGAACTCTCTCTCTCTATCTTCTGAACTTGATCCTCCTTCCCTCTTCTTTGAGCTATCTGGAAGGGAGATGCCATTCTTCTCCAGGAGTTGGGTCAGAATTTCTATTTGTGTCTTCATGCAGGAGCTCTCAGAATGATTTCCCTTACTGCAGTATGCGCACTTGCTCAATTCTCTTTTGTTCTTCTTCTTCTGGTAGTTCTTCTTGGAACCTTGAGGCTCCTCCGGAGACTTGCTCTTGTCTCTCTTTTGATCAGGTGGACTTTTAGCTTTCTTTTTGCTTTTTGAATCCACCCTCAAATCTCCAGCAACCAGAGCTTGGTCTTTGGATGGTTTGATGGTGCCCATCATCACCAATTTATCTTGTTCTTGTGTGAGATATTCCATGAAATCTGCAAGGCTAGGCATCTTCCAGGTTTGAGCTGTCAACTTTGTGGCATAGAAGGTCAACTCAAACACTGAATAGTTAGGGCCAAGATTTGAGAGTATGGCCAAGACCAGATGATCATCCTTCTTTTCGATCCCACATTGTTTTAGCTGCAAAACAAGTGCTTTGAACTTGGAAAAATAGAGTTGCAGGGATTCAAAGCTATTGGGACTCAGGGACATCAATTCATTTTCAATTTGATGTCCCCTCATCTCATCTGTATTTCCAAAAAGACCAAAAATATTCTCCCATACTTCATTTGGTGATTTCAATCCATCAAGATGGAAAAGGAGGTCTCTAGATATACTCAGACACAAGAGACCATAGGCCTCATCCCTCCTGTTGTGCCATTTTATCTTCTTTGCAACTGCATTGGGTTCTGCTTCTATTTCCATAGTCACTCTATAGAGGGCTTTCTCTCTCAACAGTATCTCCATCTCTGCTTTCCATTCAAATAAATTAAATGGAGTTAAGATGATCTTCTGAGATTGATCCATAGCTCAGAAATTTTCCCGTCAGTCAGGAGAATGCTCCCAGTTAATGATGTTGAGCCTGCAAAACAAATTGGAAGGAGATAAATGAATCTACAAAGGCTCTGATACCATGTGTAAATTGAACCGAGTGTTAGAACAATTACACTCACAACAATTTCCAATTGCACATGTAAAATTACTCACAAAAGAGACTGAATATGGAGCTGAACACTAAACTATATTGAATAAGTGTACAATAGCCAACCCTGTGAATTCATAGGCTGCCACAATAAATAATTACATGAGGGATTTGAATGCATGAATATTCCATTCGAATCTAGTCAAAAGCAGGCTTACTAAATCTAAGCAAATCCCCCATAGGTGCATAAAGCAATTTCCAAAACTGTCTAGGAAGCTCACGAATTGGAAAAATCAATTAGGAAAGATAATAGTGGATGGAAGTACAAATCATACATGCTTTTCATAGGAGAAAAGAGTGGAGGATGTGGAGGTCAAAAAGCAAGTTAACTTCACCTAGTCAAACTTTCCCAATTGCCTTAAAACACTGAAAAAGTAGACATGCGCTAGGGAGGCCAGGAATAAAGCAAATTTGATTCTAGAAGGTTTCCCAAGCACTCCATGACTCAAAATTAGCAATTTTGACCACTATGGATGTGTAGATGACAACTTGCATAAGGTGGAATATGGAAACTAGGCAAATAAGACAAAAATAGATTAATTAATGTCTAAGGTAGCTAACTATGGGTTGATTATTCTAACATTGTCTTAGAGTGCATAACATGATTTTTGGATATATTTATATCACTTGTGTTGTCACTATGTATCACAATTGAGTCCTCGTACTTCATAAGTAGATCTTCTAATGTTTGTTTCATCCAAATTATTTGAGTACAGCATGATGCAGAAATAATATACTTAGCTTCTGTTGTATAAAGTGAAATAGAGGACTGTTTTTTTCTTAACCACGACACCAAGCAATTTACTAGGTATAATGTTTCTCCACTAGTGATTTTTCTGCCATGAATACTTCTTACCCAATATGCATTAGTGAATTCCCTCAGAGTGAACTTATTTCTTTTGGATACCTTAATCCACAATTCATAGTACCTTTTAGATATCTAAGAATTCTTTTACTGCAATCACATGTGTTTATTTTGGGGATGATTGGAATATGGAAACCAAACCTACAACTTGCATTACATCAGGTCTTGTAGCTGTTACATATAATAAACTACCAATCATTGACTTATACCTAGTATGATCTACTTATAAAGATCCATCATCCTTGCTTAATTTGCAACCAGTGACCATAGGAGTACTAACAGGTTTGGAGTCTTCCATTTTGAACTATTTCAACATCTATTTGATATACTTAGTTTGAGAGATGAGGATCCCTTTTTCTGATTGAGATATTTGTAAGCCTAGAAAGAATGTTAGCTCTCCCAACATTGACATTTCAAATTCCTTATTCATTTATGAAGCAAAGTTTACACTCAGAATTTGTAGATCACTTCCAAATATGATATCGTTTACGTAGAAAAAAACAATGATCATATTTTTGTTTTCAAACTTTATGTATAGATTATTGTCATTTCCCCTCTTCTATATCCTTGTTGCTTTAAATATTTGTCAAGTCTTGGAAACCAAGCTCTGGGAGCTTGTTTGAGACCATACAGTTCCTTTTTTAGTTTGCAAACATAATCTCTATTTTCTGATAGAAGAAAACCTCTAGGTTTTTCAATGTAGACTTCCTCTTGAAGTTCTCCATTAAGGAATGTATATTTTACATCCATTTGGTATACTTTGAAATTTTTGTAGCATGCAAATGCTAAAAAAATTCTAATCACTTCAAGTGTTTCCAAAGGTGCGAAAGTTTCTTCAAAGTCAACGCCTTCTACTTGAGCATCCCTTGCATACTAGTCTGGATTTGTTTCTTATTACTTGACTAGCCTCATTGAACTTGTTCTTAAAAACCCATTTGGTCCCAATGACATTTATGCCTTTGGGTCTTGGAACAAGTTCCCAAGTTGTTTTTTTCTCTATTTGATCCGATTCATCATTCATTGCATTGATCCAATCATTATATTTTCTAGATTATGTAAATGTCTTTGGCTCAACTAATGAGAGTAATGGTTGTTCTTCAAATATTAGTTGTCTTCTTGTTTGGACTCATGCATCATTGTCACCTATGATTAATGTTTCAGGATGATTCCTTTGGATTCTTCTAGATGGAGTTCTTGAATCAAATCTAGGAGAGTCTTCATATTTACTTTCATTTGATTCTTCATTTTCCTTTTCTTCTTTCTATAAAGTCTCATGCTTATGATAATCTTCATCTATCTCTTCATCATCCACATTTTCTTGGATTTGTGTTCTTCTCGGATTAGCTTCATCAACAGTTACATTTGCACTTTCTATGATCTTGTGTAACCTTAGATTGTAACATATGTATGGCCTTTTGTTGGAATAATATCACAATCATATTCCTTCATCTGTTATAGAGTCAAACTTCCCTAGATTATCATCCTCTCTTTTTATGTAGCATTTACTTCAAAAAACTCTAAAATACTTAATTGAAGTTTGTCTTCCAAACCATAGCTCATAAGGAGTTTTGCCACTACTTAATCTAAGTTTTCCTTTGTTTTGTACATAGACAGTTGTATATACTTCTTCTCTCTAATATCCATTAGGAAGTTTTGCTTCATTAAGCATAGTTCTAGCTACTTCTTGGACAGTCTTATTTTTCCTCTTAACAACTCCATTTTGTTGAGTTTTTTTCAGGGATGAAAATTTCCTCTTGATTCCATGAGCTTCACAAAAATCATTGAATTAATTTGAGGTGAACTCACCACCATTGTTTTATCTCTTCCATTTAATCTTGATAATTGCTTCATTTTCAACAAGTGCTTTGAAGGATTTGAACTTCATAAAGGCTTATGATTTATCTTTAAGAAATGCCACCCAAGTAATCCTTGTATAATCGCCGATCAATAACATGAATTAATGTTCACCTTGAAATATTTTAGTCGTTGTAGGTCCACAAATATCAGTGTGAATTATTTCTAATGGCTGAGAGGTTGTATTTTCTTTGACCTCGAAGCTTATTCTTGTTTGCTTCCCATGAAGACAATGTCTACAAATGTGACTTGGTGGTTTTATGATCTTTGGAAAATTCCTTAAAATTCCCTTCTTACTTAATTTTATCAAATTGTATAAGCTCAAATTCCCCATCCTTCTATGCCACAACAAACTTTCATCAATTTGACACATATAGCATTGTTATTCATTTTCTAGAATGTATCACATTGTTTGGAGTTCTCACAACAGTCCCAACAAGTTTTCCTAAATGTTTTCTTCTGATTTCACACTTCTTGGAATAAATATCACATGTTTGGATCACAATTAAGAGATCAGGTATTAAGTCTTTCACAATCGACACATTTTTATCTTTCATTTTGTCTCTGATGCATAGGCATTAGATGTCCAGCTGGCATTTTGAGTCAACAATCTTTAAATTTCATATAATTTCAGAAGTAATTTCGAGGAATTTGGTTCCCCAATCAGTTAGGGAAAAAATTTTATGTAACAAAGAACATCAAGGGCATTAGATGTAACAAAGAACATCAATTTTTTATTGTAAATGGGATGGAAGAGCTCGAAAAGAGAGAGAGCGTTGAAAGAAAAAACATTGAAGACTAGAAGTTAATAAAAATGGCATTTTCAGTAATTTTTCTAGTTTCTGAATGGTTTTCTGTGTGATTCTAACCATTGTGTAGGCTAATGTTTCTGTGTGAATATAGCATTATCATTCGAATGTTTTGTTAAAACCCTAGTTTTATGACTTTTAAGCACTCTCCGAACTAACTGTATTTTATTTCCGATGTTGTAATCTTCGCAAATTGCAACTGCGGAGAAGGGTTTTGAAATGAGAAAAAAATGACCAAGTGTAGTTAACTAAATCAATGGTATGTTATAGCTCAAAATGACACATCTCTGCCTGTGACCACTTTCCCATGATTCCGTCGCATGTCGACACTTCCATGACGATAGTTCATGAAAGTCACTGAGAAAACACCTAACTTGGAGGACCTATATCATAAGTTTTGTAACTTTGTTTGACCTCATCTCTACATCGTTGGAAAGATATTTCAATTAGCTAAAACTTTTTAGAAGACACCAAAGTATGAAACTGCCCCAAAATACCCTAAAAATGAGTTTTTGATGTGTATGTGAGTTTCCTTAAGGAAACCCGCGTATGTATATGAATTTCTATATATAATACTCGTGTACACCTTAAATACATGACTTTCTGCATTGCAACCCATGTATACCTCCTTGTGTATGTGACTATTGTCTCCGTAACCAATGTACGCCTCTTGGAAATGTCAAAAAAATACATATTTTGAAATTCGGGTAGTTTGGGTAGTTATGCAACTGACTCCTTCAGTTGTAACTACTTTATCTTCAACCCTAACTCTTCATAAAGCATAGAAATAGAGGTAGGGAGTTCCATGAGAGGAGACTTGAATATTTGCATTGTTATGCTGGAGGATTTGGAGCTCTCTTTGCCCACACCTTTGCCCTAGAAGCATTCTCCTTGTATTGCAGAGCTTGGAGGCTGAGTTCCTTGGAGAATAGAAGCAACAGAACCAGATCAAGGTTTCGTGAGGTGCAAAACTTGGAGAGAAGGTATATTTGTACTTTTTTTCAAGATTAATAAAGATGTGATGTCCTTGTTCTTCCCAAATCATTGTTCAATGTATGATCTAATATATGTTTATGATCATATGATGATATTAGTCAAATCATTATTTCATGTTTCTTTGATTATCATTTCTTTATATGTGGTCATAATGGTTTGAGGAAGGTATAATTCATTTTGCGGGTCTCATGAAGAAAGAGGAGCAAGAAGAGGATTGAGGGGCAGCGTGGATCAACCTTCATTTGGCTAAGGTATGAACCATTCTAATCTTTGAATATTGTTTGTATTTACTTGCAGAACCATTTGCATCCACCTTTCAACCCCAGTACGTTGATGGCCTCTTAACCCATAGCCATAGGAAACTTTCCTTTACAATAGAATTGGTGAATCAGCTGGGGATAGCCTTATATGTTTGGGGTTTTTCAATATCTATTCCAGTGTTTTGTAAGGTTTCAGATCCTTCTTACAAGTTAGGAACACCTTTTGAGTTTGTTGGAACACCTTTCATGCCTTCCTAGGTCATTTTTTTATCCTTTTTGTGTTTTTTGTCATCCATATGTGACTTTCAGGATAAACAGTTGCATTTTTGTGTTGTATAAGTGACTTGCACTACCTGCAACCCATGTATGCACCTGAATTTGTGTTCTTTCATCATTTTTTGGGGTTTTAGGGTGATTTGAGGGCTGTTTGTAGGGTCTTCAAGGGTCCTTTGCATGTGCATGACTCCTGAGAGGTTGTTTTATCTCTGTTAGGTTCTCTTTGTCTATCTTGTAAGTATCTTTCAATTATTTGAACTTGTTTTTGTTGCTTCCCCCCCCACCTCCTTCTTTGGCTTGACCTTGTTGGACAAGGTACTGAGCAACCTCTGTTTGTAGGTTTAGATTGATACTTGGGACTTCTTGACCTTTGTTTATGTCAGTCTTATTGCTCAGTCTCTTCATTCCAAAGTTGTTGGCTTGTTTACCTTTGTGAGCCTTCCTTTCAAGAGTGGTTGATATCTAACTTTAGGGAAACCTATGGTTTGTTTGTGGGGTGTATAGTAGTTGTCTATTTGCTTTGCTTATAGTACTTGCTTGCATTAGTTGATAGGCTATTTTTTCTTTTGAATTTATAAAAGAAAAAGAAAAAACACATGTTTTCTTTATATGTACATTAGTTTTTTAGTCTAGATTGCATGGCATATCATTGTTTTTGAAATAAATAAATAAAAAGAATTTGTTCTTTTGTGGCTTTCAAGTTTATATTTGAAAAACAAAAAGAGAATAGTTTTTGCTTTTTGCTTTTTGCATTTCATTTCTCTTTGCTTAGTCATTTTGTTTCAACTTTGAGTCAAAAAACCACAAAAGTTTCATGCCATTTACCATCTGACTAAAAACAACCCTTAAAATAAACAATATAATTTAAAAATTATTAGTAAGTTTTATTTTAGAGGGTCATACACCAACTAGCTCAGGCTAGACTTGTGGGATAGGGAGGTTAAACTCCCCACAAGTGTTTAACTTCAGACATAGTTGGACAATCACTAGGTAAACCCTTTTCTATGTTGATTGTATCTAGGAATCTCCTCTCAAACGGGAGTTAAGCATGAGGCTGCATGGAGACTTGGACTGAGAAGATAACCCTACGATTCCTTGTCAAAGCGTAGACCAAGGTTTTTTCACATCAGGGGATTCTGTCTTAGACAGAGTTTCAGGCTTTGCTACCCTATCCATGCGTACGAACCAGGCTTGCAACCCCTATACTGTCAATATAGTTAAGGTAGCATTTAGTCTCTTTGACATCTAGGGTTCATACACATGTACACCGGAAGGCTATTTCTAGTTGACCTTGGATGGGCTTAGAAGGTAACCCCGGTAGAAGGTGTGGGGGGGTAGTGCATGATTCCTCTGCTTGTGCCTAAGAACATCTATAGGGATGCCAACTAATTGTCTATCAGCTTTCTTCTGGAAAGCATATCTTATACATGTCTGTTTGTTTGGCTTTAGGAATTTTAGTGAGTGCTCTATGGTTTATCTGTACTTAGTTTGCCTTCAGGTCTGTGCTTTACACTTTTGGTTTCCTGTCAACGTCAGACTTTGTCTCCTGGTTTGAAACTATGGCTAAAACCCCTTTCAACACCAACCAAGAGATCCCCATGTTGGGAACTCCTTGTACTATTCCTCTCACAGGGAATACTGGTGTTCCTTTAATGGCCACCTTGAATCTTCCTGGATTCACCCTAGGGCTACCGATGTGGTTGTTTTCCACTCCAACTGTCCTGAATGCTTCTGATGCTTCTCAAGTAAGCTCCTTATATTAAGGGCATCAAAACACTACTTCCCCTTCACCGGTAGTTGATTATCCTACTCCTTCTACCTCATGCATTGAAAGTACTGATACTAGTAACCGACAATCTAAAAGGAGTAAAAGAAGGAGGAATAGGAAGAAGGCACATAAGAAAGGGGGCACTTGTTCAACCTCTGTAAGTCAAGTTGAACCTCACAACCTAGCCTTTGCAATTCATGCTGGGGGCACCTATCCAACCTCTACAGGTCATGTTGGATCTAAGTACTCAACCTCTACAAGTCAATTTGATCTTCACCATCTATCCTCTTTTGATCATGCTGGTGGGATCCTTCCAACCTTTCTAGGTCATGTTGGATCCAATCACCCAGCCTCTGTGGTTCATGCTGAGGGCACCCGCTTAACCTCTGATGTTTAGGTTGAACCTCCCCATCCAACCTTTGCAAATCATGTTGGATCCATCCACCTAGCCTCTGAAGTTCATGCTGGGGGCATACACTCAACTGCTGCAAAGCATGTTGATCCTAACCATTCAACATCTGTTGTTCATGCTAGTGGTGCTTGTCCAACCTCTATAAGTCACATTAGACCCAGAATCTCAGCCTCTGCAAGTCATTCCAGGGTAGTCTCTCAGTCTCTGTGGTTCATGTTAAAGACAAACCATCAGCCACTGCAAGTCATGTTGACACTGTTGAAAAGACTAACCATTCAAAACACAAGCCCAAGTTTCCTTGTAAGCTTTGTGAGGGAGACCACCTTACTTATAAGTGCCCTTCCATTGTGGAGGTGCAAAGAGTTTGGTTCCAAGGTCATCCCATTTTTGAACATCTTGAAGTCTCTCAACAACCAGCCTCTCTTAGTCAGGTTGGACCCAGTCACCAATCCTCTGGTGGTCATGCTGGGGGAAAACTCTCAGCCTCTGTAGATCATGTTGAGAGAAAACAGTCATCCACTGCTAGTCATGTTGACACAGTTGAGAAAACTGGTCGTTAGAAGTGAAAACTTAAGTTCCCTTGTAATTTATGTGAGGAAGATCATCTTACTCACCAGTTCTGTGCTATCACAGAGGTGCAAAGAGTGTGGTCCGAGACTCAAGAATTTCCTTCTCCTAAACAAACTATAATTTCTAAACAACCTATTCAACCTTTGGTTGATTAAGTGGTTGAACCAATCTCATCTTTGGTCAATCCCACTCTTCTTTTAGAGAGTGATCCTGATGTGATTGAGCCAATATTAGTTTTGGTCAATCCCACTCTCCCTTTAGAGAGCGACTTTCATGAAGCGGTTGAATCGGTTCCATTGTCAATCAATCCCACTCATTCTTTGGAGAGTTAAGTTTCCACTAGTCACATTTTCTTCACTGCAAGTTCAGAACTTACTGAACAAGGGGGCACTGAACTCACTTCAGATCAACCCCCACCAAGCTCTCAGATTGCTTCCTTTGATTGGGATAGCCTAGTTGAGTCGCACCTTCCTTTTGATGCACCTTTCCAGATAAAGGTCAAAGTTGAACAATACATGATTTCTCATTGTATTGTTGATGAAGGAGCCTCAATTAGTATCGTGTCTACTCATACTTGGCCAGGCATGGGATTTCCCAGCCTTGTGTTGATTGCTAGTCAGTTACTGGCATTTGATAGAAGAACTTGTATAGCCTTGGGAACTCTTTCTCAAACACCTGTTACTTTGGGTGGGAATGCCATCTTAGTTGACTTCATGGTGATAGAAGACCCCTTGGACTTCAATATGCTCCTTGGACATGATTATGTCTATGCCATGCAAGATGTGGTGTCAAAATTCTTTCATGTGATGTACTTTAATCATGGCGAATAAATTGTCACTATCGATCCATTGGATTTTCTAGATCCATCTCCTGACCCAACTAAAGACTAGGTCTTTCCTTTATTGATTCCTAGTGTTTCTATAGACACTACCCCACCACAAGTGAGCTATGTGGCCTCATGTCTTTTGCATTCAATTGCTACTAAGAAGAAGCCTCTATTTTCATGCTTACCTTCTCGGGAATTGGTTCTAGCAGTTGACTAGGTGAGTCATCCTATACATACCATGGAGATTTCTCTCCACTCTATCGATCCATTTGAAAGTTTAGACATGTGTCATATCTCGGATGATCTCCTTCCCTTAGATGAAGTCTTCCTAGAGTCTTTGATACAGTCTGAACTTCTTTTGGTTGCTGGTTCAGTTGTGACTAAGTCTAAACCTGACTTGCTTAATAAGATTTATCTTTCTATTGTTCAATCTCCTTCTAAGTATTGTTGAGTCTTTGAACTCTCCCTTTGATCAGCAAGTCAATGATCCTGATGAGTTTGATTTTTCTTATGAATTTTTCAACTCCTGTGATACTGAGTTTGTTCCTGCAGACTCTATCTCCCTTGTTCATTTTTGCTCTCCTTCTGAGGTTTATCTTACTAATTATAAACCCTCAAGCATTGGTGCTATAGAACATTCTTCAATCAATTATGCCTTTCCTTTACTTTTTGTAGAAGATAGCAAAGTCACATGTGTTTCTGCCAAAGTGACCTGCATTAGATATTTTCTTCTGAATATGGTCCTGATGTTGTTGTTTCTTGGAGACAAGATTTTTAGTTGGATTCACAACTATTTACTGCCCTTTTCTTGTTTTTCAAGTTGTAACTGCAATTGCATGTGCCCTGCTCGCGCTTATGAGCCTGATGTCAGCTTCCATGCTTTTAGCTCGTTGTATAAGCACTCATCTTTGTTCTCATCATCGCTAAGCCTTTTATCATTTTTCCTTTGCAAAATGACACCCTTTACCTTGAGGAGACATTCCTCGAGTGTCTTTACCTTACTATCGTTCCTTGCATTATGCATAGGTTTGTTCCTTGCGCTTGGAACTAGTTTTGCTTTCCCCTGACACTCGTCTCCTCACATTTAGAGCTTTCTCTCTGCTCTCCTTCGAGCTCGTTAAAAATAGTAAGGAGGCCACGAGTTGACTTTTTCAGACTCATTAAAACTTCACAGGAAAGATATTGAGTTTCTTTAGGCCCAGGTCTGACTCCTCAAAATAGACTTGACTGCCGAGTAAACTTGTCCATTCAGGCTCATTAAGAATATGTGAATGGGAATCCACATTGGTGGTAGGTTATAAATTTCTCAGACCATGTGGAATAATACAAGAAAGAAACACTTTCTTTTCTATGGAATTGAGAAGAGTATTCTCAGTCATAGGTTTATCTCTTTTCCGGACCTCAAGGACTAAACTTACGGAAAAAGAACCCCTAGTATGAGCTTAGTTTTCTCTTTTTCGTGCTCTGGACCTAAACATGAAAAATATTTTGAGTGTACTTTATGTCTTTGTCATGCTCATTAAACCCTAAAGAACAAAGAATTGAGTTTATTTTTGTAAGCCCCATTTATCGTAATCAAATGGATATTTCTGAGTGATCTTGCCTTCCTTCACACTCGTAAAACTCAGGCTATATGCTGCTTTTTAAGGAGCATTGGTTAGGTGGTAATTTAACCTTCTTCGAACCTTCCTAACTAAATACAAAAAAGGTGTGCCTTACTTCTTTGGAAGATAAGAGAGTTCTTCTGTAGTTTGTTTTATACTTTTCCGGCCTCAGGAGACTAAATTTTACGAAAAAGCACCCCCTTGGAGTCTTCTTTGGATTTTTCAGACTCTCTAAACTACGAAAACACCGTCGAGCGTGTAATAGTTCAGGCTTGTAAAATCCATGAATCAGTGGTTTATCAAGCATTCTTTTGTCTCTTCTTCGAGCTTTCCAAAAATGAAGAAGGTACCGAGTTTGCTTTCTTGGACTCATTAAACCTTTACAAGAAAGAGGGGAAGGGAAGTTCATCCACATGTATTTTACATCATGGTAGCAAGTCTTGTTTCCTTGAACAAAGCACTAGTTTTTATTCTTATCAATAGATGGGTCCTAGTATTTTCACCTTATCCTGATTCAAATTTTTTTACTCCTTCAGTTGGTCTCTTTTCCAATTATATGGGGAATCTGTCAATGTCTCCTACATTGCAGATTTGTGTTGTTGGTTCTTTTGTGTCAAAAGCTGCCTAAGTCACTTTTTTTGTCATGCTCACTGTTCAAGGATTAAACCTTTGTTGACCATTCTATAGTTTCCTTGACCTTTTGTGTTGACCATTCCCTATTATCAGTTCATTACATCATGTCTTCGGTGGTCCTTGTCGTGAAATTCAGTACCAATTCCAGATCCAATCAATATTTGACTTACCTCATGTTGGATGATGAAGGATGCCTTAATTCCTTCCTTCCAATAGATCTCTTCCTATTGACTACACCACCTCTTTCTCTAGGAATGAGATTTAGAGTTTTATGAAAGTACCTTGGGGATTGCAATCATCAGTGGCAATTTCCCTCGCTATTGGGTAGTGGGAATACCTTAATGTCTCCTAATCGATGGATTCTTCAAGTGTTCAAATTCAAGTCCTTGTATTCACACTTGTTAGAATGTACTAGGTACCTTGGGGACCATTTTCATTAATGGTGGTTTCCCTTGCGTTTGTTAACGGTTCTCATTATTGACCAGTAATCAAACGGTTTCCTCCATGTTTGACTTCAGCTCCTTTATTCGCATGGTTAGGATTTTTACCTTTTGGGCAGTTTGGATTGAAGACCTTGGGCCAATAGTAGAATCATCATCTTTTTCTATTACCCAAGTTGCGCAAGACCTTGTCACACTTCATATGACATTTTGCTAAGACATAGATCCACCTTGTATTTTTGTGGCTATGATCGATTGTTGAGCATGGATCCACCTTGTTCATTTATGCCCATGACTCTCTTAGATTTGATATGGAACCTTTTTGTATATTGAGCTACCATGATAGTTTCATCAGTTATACATATGTTGGATCCACCTGTATCTTTATGGCGATGATCTGTATATGGACATGTATGCCCCAGAAATCAGTTTTTGTCTGACATTTATATCTCTTTCAGGTACCTTTGTTCGGGCCTTTTGATCTTGGATTCTCTGCTCTCTCCATGCTCAGTTGTTTCCTTTATAATGTATTTCGGCAATCATCTTCCCATCTAACCTCATACATTAGGGGGAATCTGTTATAGCTCAAAATGACACATCTCTACCTGTGACTACTTTCCCATGATTCTGCCGCATGTTGACACTTCATGAAAGTCACTGAAAAAGAAACTAACTTGGAGGAACCATATCTTGAGTTTTGTAAATCCATTTGACCTTATATCTACACCATTGGAAATATATTTTAGTTAGCTAAAACTTTCTAGAAGACACCAAAGTCTGAAAATGCCCAAAACTACCCTAAAAATGAGCTTTTTTTTATATGTATGTGAGTTTCCTTAAGGAAACCCACGTATGTACACAAGTTGCTATATATAATACTCACATACGCCTTAAATGCATGGATTTCTACATTGCAACCCATGTATACCTCCTCATGTGCGTGACTGTTGTCTCTGCAACCCATGTACACCTCCTGAAAATGTCAAAAAAATACGTATTTTGAAATTCAGGTAGTTTGGGTAGTTATGCAATTGACTCCTTCAGTTGTAACTACTTTGTCTTCGACCCTAACTCTTCATAAAACATATAAATAGTGGTAGGGAGGTCCATGAGAGGAGACTTGAATATTTGCATTGTTATGCTGGATGATTTGGAGCTCTCTTTTTCCACACCTTTGCCCTAGAAGCATTCTCCTTGTGTTGTAGAGCTTGGAGGCTGAGATCCTTAGAGAAGAGAAGTAGAAGAACCAGATCAAGGTTTTATGAGGTGCCAAACTTGGAGAGAAGGTATATTTGTACTTGTTTTCAAGATTAATAAAGATGTGATGTCCTTCTTCCCAAATCATTGTTCAATGTATCATTGAATCTCTGTTTATGATCATATGATGATGTTAGTCATATCATTATTTCATGTTTCTTTGATTATCATTTCTTTATATGTGGTCATAATGGTTTGAGGAAGTTATAATTCATTTTGCAGGTCTCTTGGAGCAAGAGGAGAAAGAAGAGGATTGAAGGGCAGCTTGGATCAATCTTCGTTTGGCTAAGGTATGAACCATTCTAATCTCTGAATGTTGTTTGTATTTACTTGTAGAACCATTTTCATCCACCTTTCAACCCCAGTACATTGATGGCCTCTTAAACCCTAGCCATAGGAAACTTTCCTTTACAACATGGTCCATGTATTGTTCCACGACTCGAAAGACTTACGGTGATCACAAAATTTGATGAGCATTGTGATTTTATGAATTGTCATTGTTATAAACTTAGGTTTCAATTTTTTCAATTTACACACTCTAGATCTATAAGTTGTTGGAAGAATATTAGTTTATAAAACTTGCTTAAGACTTCAATACATTTGAACTCCCTCCATTTAGTTGTGTAATGAATCTTTCTTGGAACTTGTGGAATGGACTTTACGGCTATCATTTTGGTATCAGAGCATTGTGTTGTAAAGAGAGATGGCATGTAGAGTTAGAGGTCGGGGAAGAAGAGGGTTTGTGAACAGAGGAGGTAATGTTAAATTGCTAGAAGAGATAAGGAGGTTGCAGGCTAGGTTGGAAGCCATTGAGATGAACAGACAAAGATATCCTAATATAGCAGATGCCAGTGAAAATGAAGAAGAATCTTTAACAAAGGAAAGATAAATTGTAGTAGACCCTGTAGAAATAAGTTTGTTGAAGTCAGTGATTGGAGCAAGTTTGAGACCAAAGGTCGAGGTCCCTACTTATTATGGAGATTTATATGCTAATGAACTTCTTGATTGGATAAATGAGATGGACAAATTCTTTGACTATGATGAGACAAATGAAGAAAATAAAGTTAAATTTGCAATCACAAGATTGAAAGGCCATGGAACCTTATGATGGAATGGTGTACAGATCGAGAGGAGAAACAATGGTAAGAATTCCATTAAAAGATGGGATCGAATGGTAGAAAAAATGAGAGGTAAATTTCTTCCTAAAGACTATCAAATTTTATTATTTAAACGAATTAAAAATATGAGATAGATATCCACGACTGTAAAAGAATATACAAAAGAGTTTTTAAAAATCAATCTAAGAGCAGGATATGTGGAAGACACAGCAGAAAAGACAGCAAGGTATCTGAATGGGTTAAGGTATGATATCCAAGATGAAATGATATTAACAAGTCCTAAACATGTGGATGAGGCTTATCAGTTGGCATTGAATGCACAAGACAAAATACAGAGAAGACAGAGCAGTAAAGGGATGTTTGGCGCTCGAGGAAGAGGAAAACCAAGTGACAGAGGAAAAGTCACAACTCATAAGGATGGAGCTAGTAGATCAATTCAGGAAAGGAAGACAGAAGATGAAGCAAGAGGAAGGAGAACTGTATCAAGAGAAAGGGGCAGAGGAAGAGGTAGAAAGACTACCTATCATTGTTATAAATGCAACAAACTTGGTCACAAATCATTTGAATTCCTAGAAAATGAAGATGTAGGACATAGAGGAGCCCACATTGCTAAAGCAGCAGAAGAAAATACAAATCCTTAGGTAGTAGAAAATGTACCTGAGACTGGAGAATCCCTTTTGATGAGGAAGGTGTTACTGAAGCAAGTCAAGGAGATAAATGAACCTACACAAAGGAAATCCTTATTTAGAATTGTTTGTAAGGTAGAGGGTAAATGTTGTAAATTTGTTGTTGATAGTGGAAGTACTGATAATTTAGTTTCTATAGAAGTTATAGATAAACTAAATTTAAAGAAAACTAAACATCTTGTTCCTTAGTTAATGAACAATGTGAGATAGAGCTGCAAATTGGGGAATATAAAGATAAAGTAATTTGTGATGTAATGTCCATGGACATTTGTCACATATTATTGGGAAGAACTTGGCAGTATGGCAAGAAAGTAAAGCATGATGGCAGAAAGAATCTATACGAATTAGAAAAGGATGGAGTCAAACACAAGCTCATGCCAGTGCAAGAGGAAGATTCAGGGGATACAGACAACCCAAAGACATTGTTAGTGAGTGGGAAATAATTCTTGTACAAAATAGAAGAAGGAGAGGTAATTTATGCTCATTACAGGAAATTTGGAGTCTAAAATGAGCGTTATAAGAAAACACGCCAACAATAAATTTTGTGAGTTGGAATTGAAGAACCAATAGAATTTCAATAAAACGAGTCAACCATAATGGTTGAATTAACATATTTGTCACAAAAGAATGCTACTTTTTTTGTTCATATTTTCGACATATATCCCTATGTTTTTACTCAAATTCCAAGCAAGAGAGCTCGTTGGATGCGGAATTTAATTCCGCATCATCATGTTTTTTCAAGAATTTCTTGTTTTTGCAGTAGCGGGGTCCATCAAAAGTTTGCAGTGTGGGTACTCATTGGATGTGGAATTAAATTATGCATCCAACGAGCTCTCTTGCTCATAATTTGAGTAAAAACACAGGGAGATATGTCGAAAATACAAACACAAAAAGTAGTTTTTTTCATTCTTCCTCCAAAATTAATAACTATTATTTTATTATTTTAAATATTATTTTATTATTTTAACAATTATTTTATTATTTTCCTTAGGAGGCCCATTTTAGAGCTCAAATTTCCTCTAATGATTATTTGTAAACCAAATTTTGTTGTTACAAAAACTGATATATTAGCCTTACCATTAGAAATTCAAGACATGTTAAGTGAATATGGAGATATTATAGTAGATGACTTGCCAAGTGAATTACCTCCCATAAGAAAAATCAGTCATCATATGAATATTATTCCTGGAACTAGCTTACCTAATAAAGTTTCCTATAGGATGACTCACAAGAAAATGAGGAAATTAGAAAACTAATTCAAGAATTGTTAAATAAGGGGTTGATTAGGGAGATTCTAAGTCCTTGTTCAATCCCTACAGTGTTAAATCCAAAGAAATATGGGAAGTGGAGAATGTGTACAAACTCTAGGGCCATTAATAAAATCATAGTTAGATATCGATTCCCATTAGCTAGAATAGATGACCTCTTAGATTGTATCAGTGGTGAAAGATATTTTCCAAGTTAGACCTAAAGAGTGGTTATCATCAAATCAGGATTAGAGAGGGGGATGAGTGGAAAACAACTTTTAAAACTAATGAGGGATTATATGAGTGGATGGTAATGCCATTTGGATTAACAAATGCACTAAGTACTTTCATGAGACTAATGAATGAGGTGTTGAAAGAATTTATTGGCAAGTTTGTGATAGTATATCTTGATGACATTTTGGTATTTAGTGAGACAAAGGAAGAACACTTAAGGAATTTGCACCATGTGTTGAAGAAGCTACATCGAGAAAAATTGATTATAAATATGCAGACGTGCACATTTATGAAGGAGAAGTTAATATATTTGGGTTTTGTCATTTCAAAAGAATGACTTAAGATGGATCAAGAAAAGGTGAAAGCAATCTTGGAGTGGCCTTCTCCTAAAAGTATTTTTGAGGTAAGAAGTTTTCATGGCTTTGCAATATTTTACAGAAAATTTATAAGAAATTTCAGTGGAATTAGTGCACCCATTATTGAAACCAAAAAAAAAGATAAACATCCATTTATGTGGACTGAAGAGGCTAAAAGGAGTTTTTAGTTGTTAAAGAAAAAGATAACAAAGAAACCTGTGTTGGTGCTACCTGATTTTACAAAGCCATTCAAAGTAAAATGTAATTCTAGTGGAGTAGCTATTGGAGTTGTGTTATGTCAAGAAGATGGACCCGTTGCATACTTCAGTGAAAAATTAAATGATGCAAAGAAAAAATATTCATCCTATGATAAATAATTTTATGCCATAGTTCAAGCACTCAAAAAGTGGATACATTATTTAATGTCTGGAGATTTTGTTTTATATTCAGACAACCATGCTCTACAGTACATTATGCACCAGCCTAAGTTGAATAGGAAACATACAAAGTGGGTGGAGTACTTACGGAGTTTCACTTTTGTACTAAAACACATTAGTGGACAAGCTAATAAAATAGCCGATGCTCTCAGCAGAAGAAATTTAATTATTCAAGAAGGTAATATTCAAATTTTGGGATTCAAATTTATGAAAGAAATGTATGAGACAGATTTAGAATTTCAGGAAGCTTATGATGCCTGTAAAAACCCAGCAATCCATAATAAAGGAAAGTGGACAGAATTTATGATTCAAGATGGTTTGCTATTTAAAAATAGTCAACTGTGCATTCCAAACTGTTCAATGAGGGAGAATTTGATCAGAGAAAAGCATAGTGGTGGATTAGCTGGTCATTTTGGGTATGATAAGACATATGAGCAGTTGCAACATTTTTATTATTGGCCAAGGATGACAATTGAAATTCAGAATTTTGTGAACAGGTGTAAAATTTGTCAACTAGCAAAAGGAAAAAGTCAAAACGTTGGGCTATATAAACCCTTGCCTATCCCAAATAGACCTTGGGATCCCATCAACATGGATTTTGTATTGTGTCTACCAAAGACACAAAAAGGACATGATTCAATTTTTGTAGTGGTTGATATATTCTCTAAAATGACTCATTTTATTCTTTTCTTTAAAACCAGTGATGCTACATATATTGCTAACTTGTTTTTCAGAGAAGTAGTAAGACTTCATGGCTTGCCAAAGAGTATTGTTTCACACAAGGACACTAGGTTCTGGGACATTTTTGGAGGAATATATGGAAAAAAATAGATGCAAGATTGGATTACAACTCAACTTACCATCCTCAAACCGATGGGAAAATTGAAGTTGTAAACAGGAGCTTAGGGAATTTATTGAAAACTCTACGACTGGTAATCACACCAAACAGTGGGATCAAGTTTTGGCCCAAGCAGAGTATGCATATAATGACTCCCCCAGAAGAAGTACAGGAATGATCCCTTTTCAAATTGTTTATGGTATGCATCCCAGGGGAGTGCAAGAGTTAAGATATTTGGGCAAAAAAAAGAAGAGAAGTGTGGATGGTGAGGATTTTTCGACTACCATACAAGAATTACATGAGGATGTGAAACATAAAATGTAAAACAACAGCTTGAAGTAAAAATCCAGAGTAGATTTGAAAAGTAGAGAGATAAACTTTGAAGTGGGAGATCTGGTTTTAGCACATTTAAGGAAGGACAGATTTCCAAAAAAAGAGTACAAAAAGCTAAAGAGGAAGAAGATCGGACCATGCAAGATTCTAAGAAAGTTTTCATCCAATTCCTATGAGATTGAGTTACCAAAAGATGTAGGAATTTCTCCTATATTTAACATAATAGATTTGTACCCTTATCGTGCAGATGAGTACATTTAAACAATACAACATGATCAAAAATAGAAACAAGTTCAATGTGAAATATAGATACCAAAAATAGAGCCAATGCTACCTGAGAGGAGTTTAGATAGAAGAGATAGTAAGCAAACCATGGGCAAGGATTATTTTGAGTATTTGGTTCAATGGAAAAACCATCCAATCAAATATTCGATTTGGAAGACTACCAACATATTAAAAAAAGAAGGTGTCAAAGTTCAAGACCTCATGGACAATATTCCATGAAATATTTGTTTCGCCCTTGGGAGTCTGATGCAGGGGCATTAGATGTCCATCTGGCATTTTTAGTCAGAAATATTAAAATTTCATATAATTTTGGAAGTAATTTCGAGAGAGTTGGTTCCCCTATCAGTTAGGGAAAAACTTTGATTTCATTTAATAACAAAGAACACCAATTTCTTATTGTAAATGGGATGCAAGAGCTCGAAAAGAGTGAGAGAGTTGAAAGAAAAAACATTGAAGACTAGAAGTTAATAAAACTACCATTTTTAGTAATTTTTCCAGTTTCTCAATGGTTTTATGTGCGATTCCAACCATTATGCAAGCTAATGTTTCTGTGTGAATATAGCATTAGCATTTGGATGTTTTGTTAAAACCCTAGTTTTATGACTTGTAAGCACTTTCTGAACTAATTGTAGGTTATTTTTGATGTTGTAATATTCACAAATTGCAACTGCAGAGAAGGGTTTCGAAATGAGAAAAAAATTCACCGAGTGTAGTTAACTAAATCAATGGTCCATGTATTGTTCCATGACTAGAAATATATATGCTGATCTCGAACTATGATGAGCGTTTGAATTTTTTATGAACTGTCATTGTTAGAAATTTGGGTTTCAATTCTGTTGTTCAGGATTAAACACCCTTGCAACCTAGGGTCTAGGGTTACCAACTTACTACTAACCTTGCAAACAATCATCTTTAAAAGAGAATAGAAAGGAAATAGGAATAAAGTATTGACTTACCCGATTATCGACGGTTGTTCCAAGCTTGATCTTCTTTCACTCTTCTTCTCTTCAAAGATTCTAGGGATGCACCTCCTTCACTTGCAAAGAGAGAATTCTCCAAGTACAATCTTATAAATGTATATATGAGAGGTTAGATGAACAATATATCCAGTACATAATTAAAATATTCATTAACCATGATAAATGAAAGAGACTCAACACAATGTTGGAATAATAATTCTCTTTATTAACAATCAATGAATGAGATAAGAGTATGACACGGCTTCTGAGACAAGGACTCCTCTTCAACCAAAGGACTCTAAGTTCTGCTGCTCCAAGACTTCTGAAGATATATCACCAACATTACTTTGCTCTCCAAACTTGATTGATTAATGCCCTCCCCAAGCCCTCTATTTATACTTTGGGAAATATACTGGTTTCAAAGGTTGAGGAGGTTGAAACAGTTAGGATAGTTAATGATTAGGGCCCAACTAATCTCCATTGATCCTGATTTTTATTTTTAATGTCGAATCAAGATGTCCGTGACTATTGATATAGGAAACCCATGTATGACACACGAGTTTCTTAAAGGAAACCTGTATACACTGATGTACGCGGGTTGCAATGTATATAGTCGCATACAGTACGCGAGTTGTCAATGGAAAAAATCGCGTATGTACATGAGTTGCAATAAGGATAGTCGTGTACACAACTCAACACTTAGAAAAATAATATGGAAAACTGGTTCAAGGGTAAATGCATCCCAAGTCATGCCCATCTATAGTGTTTTGGCAAACTTCAATCCTAAGATGTCCTTTTGTGTACCAACATAAGGAATGTCGGAACTTGGATGGAGAAGTGCCATTTGGGTTGATAACATATGCCCCCTAATGTGTGAGGTTAGAGGGAAATGATGGCTGAAATACATTATAATCATTATCTTGGAGAACTCAGAAGTCCAATGGAGTAGAGGTAGTACCTGAAACAAATACATAATAATGTCATCTACAAAGTCATATCTGAGGATGCTATGTTCAATATACTGGAACACTAGCTCCTTTACAATATTTGAGTATATCATATAGCACAGGTACAAGGCCACGTGTATTACAAAGGTGGGTCGAAACCACAATATACAATAATGATGACTCTTCAAAGATCTAGAAGCTGTGTAAGTGACCACAACATAATCTTGCCCAACTTAGTCCATAAATATGAACCTAAGGTCTTTGTCGCAAATCCCAAAGAACCAGTACAATCCAAGCCATGTGAATAGATATTATTGAAATCAAACATGGATAGCATTCAACACATTGTCAATCAATAGGTGATAATAAACAAAAAAAGCAAAGGAATTCACCAATAATGAAAGTGAATCCTAAGGTACAATAATAATAAAACTCTAGGTCTTTGTCATCAAGAAGTGCTGATGTGGAACCATATTGTGATGAGGAAGGCAATAGATCCTACAACGGATCACAAGAGTGACTAGGAACTGGGTAAAGGAAGGAAAACACAAGTAATAATAGATAAGACAATGATGGAATCAGGGTATAAATCATATACAGGTCTAAGTCCTTGAACAGTGAGCACAACACAGAGATGACCCAAGGAATATTTTTAACTTTGCAGATAGTACAACTAGACTTATCGGTCATGTAGGAGACATGATCAGATTCCCCAGGTAGAAATGACAAGAGGAGGAGTAAAAAAATCGAAGTAATAGCTGAACTGAAAGTGAACACCGAGACATGGGTATCAGAAAAGACATGCTGCCACTGAATGAGAACCAAAAGAAAACTTCTTTATTATCTTCCCTATTAAATTTTAATGAGCCCAGTAAAGTCAACTCAAGTCTCTCTTCATTTTTTGACAAGCTTGAAGAGAAGAGGAAATAATGCTTGATAGTGTTACTGATTCATGGATTTAATGAGCCCGAACTAGTACATGCTCACTTGGTGTTTTCATGTTTAGAGAGTCTGAAAACTCTGAAGAAGACTCCAGGGGGTCTTTTTTCATTCAATTTAGTCTCCTGAGGCCGAAAAAGTATAAAAAATACCACAAAAGAACTCTCTTAACTCCCATAGAAGAAAAGGTGAACCTTTTTTGTATTTAGTCAGGGAGGTTTGAAAAAGGTTAAATTACCACCTACACAACGCTCCTTCAAAAGTAGCATATAGCTTGAGTTTTATGAGTGTGAAGGAAAGCAAGATCACTCAGAAAGATCCATTTGAGTACGAGAAATGGGGCTTACAACAATAAACTCAATGCTTTGTTCTTGGTGTTTAACGAGCATGACAAAGACATGAAGTACACTCAGAATATTTTTCATGTTTAGGTCTAGAGAACGAAAAAGAGAAAACTGAGCTCATACCAGGTGTTCCTTTTCCGTAAATTTAGTCCCTCAGGTCCGAAAAAGTGATAAACCTATACCTAAGAATACGCTCTCAATTCGATAGAAAAGAGAGTGATCCTTTCTCGTATTATTCCGCATGGTCCGAGAAAGAGATAACCTACCACCAATGCAGATGCCCATTCACATATTCTTAATGAGCTTTAATGGACAAGTTTACTCGGCAGTCAAGACTATTTTGAGGAGTTAGACCTAGGCCTAAAGAAACTCCATAAGGGTGGGGAGTCTTATAAAGGAAAATCTTGTAAAAAGAGACCAAAATGAGGCTCAATTTGGCGTGAAAAATAGCTAAGAAGACTCCCCTGAACCTAAGATAGTTGCAGCATGAGTATCGAAAGACAATAAGTAGGTTCTAAATGAGGATACTCATGGGAGGAAAGTCCTATCCATGGAAGAACAATGGTATAAACGAGGAACTAATGGTGAAAGATACCATAGTCTATGGTCGAAGTGTTAATGTCAGGATTAAGATGGATTAGGTATAAATGCAGAATGCATGTGAAATGACCGAAAAACCATCCTTTATGAGTGAAAAAAACAACTTTAAACGACCATAAACCTGTCACATGGAATAAAAGATATGGCATTAGTGTTATTTTATATAAAAATATGAACTATAGGGGAAAACCCCACTTTGAAAATAATTTTTCTATAAATAGTTCAAAATATGAAAAAAAAACTCACCATTTGATTTTTATCCAAAATAGACAAGTTTTACCTCTACCTTTGATTGCTCAATGTGGACAACTCGGTGAACAATTCTTGAAACCGCAAGTGCCAGGTAAGACTACACTCCATGCTCTTTCATTTGATCCAAGAAATTTTCAATTTTAGGCCCAAATTTTATATTTTTCAACGCTCTTAAAACATGAACACTGTGTACGTGAGTATGGTATGTCAATAGTTGCATACACGCATTCTGTATGTGGGTTGCCCGAAGCAAAGTTGCGTACAGTACGCGACTTGTCCAAAGGACAGTCATGTTTGCTGCGCGAGGTAGAAAAAGATTGTATAGGGTCAACAAATCAACTTTTTGTATGAATCAATGGTTTGAAATGGCTTGTTTATTAGATTGCAATATGGTTCTTGAGTGGAGGGAGAGGGAACATGAAGACATGGACCAAGAATCTCTTCAAGATGCCCCCACAGTAAATGTTTTATGGCAAAGTGGGTTATTGAAATTCTTTTGTACCTCACCTATGCGGTCAAATGTCCGTCTATTAGAGTTTTTGATAAATTATTGGGATCACGACCTTGGTATGTTTTACCTTCAAGGTGAGTTTCTAAAGGTTACTTCTGAGGATGTCTATTTTATTTCCAGTTTATCATGACAGGGATATCCGGTGAACTTAGAAGGTACTGGAAGAGGAGGTGACCTTCTAAGTGTACAGAACTACATAGATCTATATTGCAAGCCTGGTACTCAAAAGAGGGGTAGTTGCATCCCTATTTCTCGTATTCACAACTTTCCCTTAGAGGTATTGGAAAGCACTATAGTGAGGGTTGCAGGGTCATCATCACTTCACCTTGAAACTCAGAACCAAATGAGACTAGCAGTGAATTGTATACAGGGAGATCTATATGACTAATGTTCGGGAGTGATCCTGATAATAAAGAAACAACTCTCTAACTGCAAAAGAGGTAGGCAGAAAATTTTTAGTTATTCTAGCATATTGGTAGCCTTTTTCTTTGAGAGGGTGCCAGGTTTGAGTCATGCAGTACCATTGCCAGTTCATTCTCCCTGTCAACCTATACTGAGTAGGTGGGGAGATATCTTCCTCCACCAAGGAGGTGATGGATTGGTCCAAAGTGTATATGACGATGACTTCTACTTTTGGTGGGAGCGGCAGTTACCAGCCTTGGAGCAGTTTCCATATGCTGGGTTAGATTTCTGAGGTGATCCAAACATATGTATAAGAGTTTTAATCCTTTTCAAATGTCAAAATGCAAATATTGGACCAGTCCTCCCTACTGGGAATCCACGCATGTATGTGCGCCCTGTATTGGGGGAGGACCAAGGCTTGATTAGGGTTCTTGAGGGAAATTTGGCCAGGCTTACCCAGAGAGTGCCTACCTTATGCATTGATCATATCCCTGCCATCATGCAAGAGCTAGTGGTTGGTATACCACCTATCTGGATACGTGTTATGAGGTGGGTAGTGAGAGCAGTACTTGTGTATATTGATGTTGTTGAGGTTGTTGAAGCTGAGGAGGATGAAGAAGCCTGAGAGAGGGGTGATCATGATGATCAGGGGGATCAGGGTGGTCCAAGTGACCAAGGTCGTCAAGCTTAGACCTAGGAGCATTTTATGGATATTGATCCATGTTTTGTAAATTTGTTGTATATTATACATTTATGACTGGATCTGAGGATCAAAAAATTAACCTATCTATATGGACAGATATTCACACACACACACACACACACACACACACACACACACACACACACACACACACACACACACACACACACACACACACACACACACACATATATATATATATTGCCGATTTATTTACAAGTGTTTTATTATGTGTCTACTTTATATTTTTATACAAAATTTGTTAAATGCCAATCCAAGATATAATTAGCATATGCATCAGTTGATGAGTTTTGATTTCTTGGAATATGGTTGAATATAATAAACTCAAAATTTCTTTCCTAACTTGCATAAACTGATGTAGTAGAATAGGGTTCCGCACCTAATAAGCTCGATTGAGCTGGGAAACCACCAACTAAGAGTCAAGTCAGACTTCCATCTGAGTGATACCATGTGACAACGCATCCCATAAAATCTCAATGACAGCCCTGTATTCAGCCACATTGTTGGCAGCAGGACCTAAGCAAGCGCCTCTCGAGGAAACTAACTATCCTAAGGGTGAGTAAATAACCCATGCAGCTGAAGCCAAATTACAAGTGTGGTGACAGGAACCATCAACAAAAACTATGAACCACTCGAAAGACATCTGTAACAACCAACATATGGTATAAAAACACAAACTGATGAACTATTGTACATAAAATCAATTAATTCATATGCACCCTTCTTCAACACCTTTGACATGACATAAGGTCCTAACCACATAGACCTAAACTTTCCTACCCCTAGGAGTTCTTTGTCTTGATCCCAGAGAAAAAAAAGCTCCCCTTTAGAAAAAATTCCGGGCTTGACTAATTTATCATGTTGGATTTTTACCCTATTTTTATGAGCTTCATTTGCTATCAGTGCATCTCTACACTGCTCATCTAGATGTTCTAAATGTAATAAATGTTCTTCTAACTCAGTTGTATCAGGTAACACATGAAAAACAATCTTTAAGGATGAGATTTTGCATTCGACCAGGGTAACTGCTTCCACTCCATGAATGAGTTGGAAAGGAGAAAACCCTGTAGCAGTTTTCACATTGGTCTGATATGCCCAAAGTGTAGGATACAACATGATGTGCCAGTTGGAATGGATTGCATTAATAGTACATTTGATGATAGTCTTCAAAGTTTTATTAACAACCTTGACTTGACCATTTGCTTGAGGATAGAAAAAAGATGAATGTTCTTGTCTAAACCCTAGAATAGTGGTCAATTCAGTCATCATACTATTTCAGAAATGACTGCCATAGATTCTGAATCGTGCGATAATTTGGTTGAAAATGAAAAAATATGCAATTTCCCCATCAACTTTAAAGGCAGCCATTGCCTCTGCCCATTTCATGAAATAACATACATTGACAATGATATGTTTGTGCCCCCCAGCCGAGAATAGGTTGCATGTCACGTAATCTATCCCCCACTTCACGAGGGGGCCCACTGAGATGACGGGAAACAATGGAGTGGGATGCAACTGCATCTTTCTGGTGTAAAGCTGACAAGGATGACAGTGCTTCACGACTTCCACACAATCTTTAAAGATCGTGGGCCAGAAATAACTGGCACATAAGATCTTCTGAGCCGTTGCTAACCCAGATAAATGACCCCCACATGCTCCACTATGGGCATCATTTAGAACAATATTTTCTTCTTCGTGGGTAAGACAATATTGTTCTAAATGATGCCCAACGAAATCTACCCCCCTACGATATAAAGTATCTCCAATAATGAGGTAGTTCTTGCATGTACAAGTAGTTTGCATCATTCTTCCCGCGAGAAGGCTGCAGGGTACTTCAAAGTTTGGAGATAGATAAGTATATCTCTGTACCAAGGGTCATAGGTGGAAATCAAAAAGATATGCTCATCTGGGAATGAGTCTTCTTCAGTGGCTACATCTTCCTCTACTGGAAATTATGGAATGAGCTCAGGAAAAAGTAAGGATTTTTTGGATTTGGCGGACTGGAAATATAAGTCAAACTCTTGAAGAATGACTATCCATTTGTTGAATTTTCCTCCAACTATCCGTCGAGACAAAACATATTGAAAAGGATTAACATCTGCCACTACCATCGTGGTCCTTAGTAAGATGTAGTGACGCAACCTCTGAACAGCATACACAGTTGCCAAGGCCAACTTCTCAACATGGGAATACCTAAGTTTAGGGCTAGCTAAACCACGACTAAGATAATAGATAACATGCTCTTGGAGCTTGTGATCCTCCTCGACAAGTACTGCCCCTATGTTCGACTCAGATGTGGCTAGATACAATATAAAATCCTGAGAGTAATCTGGCAGACGCAATAATGGTGCCGACAACAAAGATTTTTTTAATGCCTCAAATGCAAGTTGTGCAATTTCATCCCATACAAATGGGGTGTCCTTTTTCAATAGGCGCATGAAACCTTTAGTAATCTTGGCATAATTTACAATAAAACATCGAAGGAAATTGGACTTCCCTTGCAAGATTTGAAGCTGCCTAATAGAACGAGGAGGAGGAAGATTTACAATGGCCTCAACTTTTAAAGGATTCACCTGAATTCCTTTGTTGGAAACAATGAATCCGAGCAGTCTTCCTGACTCGACACAAAAAACGCACTTGTGGGGATTCAAGTGAATTTTGTAGTATCTGGATCATTCAAAAATCAAACGCAAGTGATCTGGGTAGTCAATCCTCTTATGAGAATGTGCTGGAATATCATCAAGGTAGGCTTCGACAATGGATTTAATGTCATGAAAGGCAAAATTCATTGTCTGATGAAAGGTTTCCATTGAATTTTTCAATATAAAGGGAATTTTCTTCTACGTGAAGGTACTCCAAGGACAAATAAAAGCTGTTTTATGTTTGTATTTCAATTTAATTTGGATTTGATTATATCCGGAAAAACCATCCATAAATGAAAAGACTTCACTTCCCACACAAGGATCAATAATTTGATCTATAAATGGTGTGGGATAGTTGTCCTTAGGACATGCTTTGTTTAGATCTTGAAAGTCAGTACAAACGCTTATAGTCCCTTGCTTTTTGTCAACAAGAACAGGGTTGGATACCCATTTTGTCAAAGCTATGGGGTAAAGGAAACCAGCTTTCAGCAGTTTCTCAACTTCATCCTTCACTGCCACCACTTTACGTGGGTTGACAGGTCTTAACTTCTGTTGAAAAGGTCTAGCATCAGGGTATGTTCGAATTTCATGCTCGAATATTGATGGATCAATGCCTAGCATCTTCTCATATGACTAGGAAAATACGTCGTGAAATTCCTTAAACAAGACCGTATAGATCTCAATTTCCTCTGGAGAGCAGTTTGCGCCGATGTGTAAATTTTCCATGATGTTTGGAATTACAGAGATGTTGATAGGAATCGTAGTGGAAATGTTTTCCATATTCCCCGCAACAAATACTCCCTCCCTTGGTAAGGGATTAATAGGCGTATCAACATCACCTGTCAGTCTCATATGGAACTCCTGGTTCTCGATCCTGTTTAACTCTGGAAGAAAATAGGATCGATGGTGAAGATCTTCATATATATTATCTCATCTGCACATGGCTTCTAGAATGGCTTCATCCAAAGGTAAAACCATATCTAAGCAATCTCTAGAATGCAAAGAGTTCTCTCCCCAAGTAGGCAAAAAGGTTTCTTCCGGTTCCTTTGAGACTGTGAGACAGACCGAAATGGAATCAACAATGGTATGGATGATAGCTTGATAAGCCACTTCTGTTGTCGATAAGGGCACTTCAGGTTCATGGTGGGAAGGAAGAACCCAAGGATCAGTTCTATCAAAAACCATTTCTATGGAATTCCCCACACCAGTAGAACCTATATAATTAATCGGAGCTGGAAAATCAAATGTGCCCATCAATGATGTGTACATTCTAGACCCTAAGCTCTATAAAGAAAGTCTAACCTGATCAACCAATGGTATGGTGGACTCGTTAGTTTCCATGTGGCCTTTTCGAGTAAAACTGAGTTGGTCTACAGTAACCAACTTCCCTTCGTGTGGAAACACTACCACCTGAAAAACGGTCGATGCAATCGTTGACATGGCATAAGTCCAACTTCTCCCCAAAAGCAAGTTATAATCCAAAGGTGCATCAATAACCTCTACTTCAATAGACACCGCTTTCCCTGCCAACTTAATTTCAAAACCCGGTAGGATACCCCGTGGACGGAATGACGTTCCATCGAAAGTAGTAAGTAGGGTGTTTGATGGAACCAGCTCTGGGGATCCAAGAGCTTTCCAACAAGACAAGGACATAACACATGTAGAAGCACTCTCATCGACAACTACCCTTCCAATGGTCTTTCCACCATGGATGACATCTATCGATAAGGCTACATGATATGGCAGGAGAATTTTAACATCAGACAAATTAAATTTTTCCATGAGACTTGATGAGTCCATACCTCCTAAGGCTGCTAAGATTGCATCCCGCTGGGCGAGACAACTCTGTAACACCTATAAAGCCAGCATTCCACAAGGAGTCTGGTCTAAGTCTTCAACTACATAGTAGTTTGCTGCAGCTCTAGCATTAGGATTATGCAAGGTTTTCTTAAAGAAACCTTTCGGTATCTTGGGCATAATTTTGGTAGGTTTGTCAATCGTGAGAGGGTTAGAAGTTTCACCTATCGATTTACCCTTCTTTGAGGTCTCTTTTTCATAGTTCTTGTTCCTAGTCTGTAGTGAAGTCTCGGATCGAACCATGTTGATATAATTGGGGTTAGGAGCATTTGGGGTGCCCCCTTCTACATTTGAAGCTGAAGCTGAATTATGTCTTTGGGGAAAAGGATCCTTCAGGACAGTCAATTGTTGGCCTTTTAATAGCTTCTGAGCTTGTTCCATAAGGGGACATAGATGGGTCAGGCGATCTTCATGGCACAACTTACATGGGAATTTCACCTTCTTCTTTTCTTTCTTGCCCCCATCAGCATTGTTTATGGGTTTTTTCTTGTTTTGATTTCCCTCACCCTTTTTTCCTATCTTCTTTTTCCCACTGGGCTGTTGATTGTCCTTCTGAGAGGTTTGTGCAAAAACATTTGCATTTTGGGGTGAGGGGGAATCCTTTTTTGTCTCCGCCATAGAATGTTTGAAGGACAGCTGATGGAGCTATTTAGCCAAAGATTCTACAATGGGAGAATTCACAGAACCAACCACACCATCGGCATGGGGTCCAGGATTAGGTTTCTCTACATTGTGTGTTGGCCTCAGTGCCTCAGGGATAATGTCATATAAGATCCCAAACTGAGAATATATCAAATCTAGTTGCTGGGCCCTAAGGATAGATTCTTCCTCATTCGTCACTCCTGAAGTAGATACATCCTTAGATATATATGGAAATAGGGATTTAAGGAACCATTCTAATAAGAACTTGGGAGGAATAGTGGCTTTGATAAGGCTCTTCCGTCTTCTCCACTCTTGGATGTGATCCAAAATATGGGTGGCCTTGTCCTGCCGAAAGGTAGACAACAAGTCTATCTCTAAATCATATCGGACAGGAAGCTGGAAGTGACTAAGAAATGCATTAGGCAAGTCCCAAAAACTGCTAAATGCAGCAGAATTTAATTCAATATACCATTTTGCTGCAGTATTGGTCAAAGTTATTTGGAACAGCCTCAACCAAACGGAATCCTCATTTAGTGAGTTGGAAGAACACCGGAAATGGAAAGTGGTGGCATGAGCTCAGGAGCATCACCAACTTTTCCTTCGAATTTTGGGATATTCGAGGGTAGCTTGGTAGGTACGGGTGGCCAGGAGGGGTCATGTCTTATCGGGTCATTCATTAGTTTTGTCAAATCTAGCAAATTTAATGTTTCCAGGAAAGGGAACTTGGGTCTAACCGAAGTGCTAAAAGTACCAGCTTGGGGATTAGAGGGACTTGCCCCCATATTCCCATATGTGAAAGTGGGGTTTCCCCCTCCTGCTGGTTGTGAAGTGGATGGGATGCTTTGGAAAGGATTCCATCCATAAGCCAGTGGATTGTTTATGTGTGGTGCAGTATAAGAGGTTTTAGCTTCCCCAGTCAAAGCTAGGGTTTGGAATACAGAAGCATGTATCCCTCTGCTAAAAAGAAAAAAAGGAGACCTCATGAACGGAGCTAAAACCAGATTTTGAAAACCTTGACAATAAGGATTATGGTTTCCAAACTGCACCCCTACATATGTGGGTGTTGGGCCTACGTATGGAGTGGATGGGGGAATGTGCCCCCCATTCTAAGGAAAACCTTAGACAAAAGCCAAGGATCCTAAAGGACCACTCTGGGAAGTGTGTGCAAAGGAAGTAGGAACTGTAGGTACACTAGGAATCCCAGTGACCATACCACCAGAAGAACCTGCTAAACTTGTGGGAGCTGGTTGTCGAACCACTCAGCTAGCTAGAGTTAACGGTGTAGTAGGTATACTTGTTCTAGGGACACCTACCGAAGGAGGTAGCACCCCTCCAGCTAGAGCAGCTGAGGTGGATGTAGAAGGACTTTCTCCTATAGTAGACATTATTCTACCCAAAGGGACACCAATCACGGGTTGATTGAAAGGACGAACATGAACGATCACTGGATCGTTTAAGTCAGTTAGAGGTGAATTAAAATTCCTTGCAAACTCATCAGCCTACAAGTCTTCTATCTCAACTATGTTTAAATTAAAACGATTTTCCCTAAGTTTTGGTTCACCCAGAACTTCACTAACTCCTATTGGTTCGAAAGAACCGTCTGTGTCTAATCTATGCCTTTGAGGAGGAGGTGGAGGTTCCAATGTGATGAGCATAGGAAGGTTTTGCAACCTTCATGACCTTCTAATAGATTGGTCGTCCACGATTTTAAATTTGACTCTTCACACCCTAAGGTCGGCTAAAACACAGACAAACCACAGAGCAATCACTACAAAAATTTCCTAAAGTCTCAACAATCACAAGGGGTATAAGATATGCTTTCCCGAAGAAAGCTAAGAGACAGTTTCTTGGCATCCTTGAAGAGGTTCTTAGGCATAAGCGGAGGAATCACCCACTGCCCTCCTACACTTTCAACAAGGGTTACCTTCCAAGCCCGTCCAAGGTGAACCAGAAATATCCTTCTGGTTTACCTGTGTATAAACCCTAGATGTCCAAGATACTAGAGGCTACCTTAACTATGTCAACAATATGGGGGGACAATCACAAGCCTGATTTGTATGCATGGGAAGGGTAACAAAGCCTAAAAATATGTCTAGGATAGAATCCCTAGATACGTAAAAATCCTGGTCTACGTTTTGACAAGGAATCAGAGGGTTAACTCCTCAGTCCAATGCCTCCACGCGGCCTCGTGCTTAAATCTCATTTGAGAGGAGCTTCCCAGATGTTATCAACACAGAGAAGGATTTACCTATCGATTGTCCAACTACATCTGAATCTAAGTACGTATGGGGAGTTTACACTTCCTTTCCCACAAGTCTAGCCTAAGCTAGTAGGTGTATGATCCTATAAAACAAAACTTACTAATAAACTTTAAATTATAGCGTTCATTTTAAGGGCTGTTCTTAATCAGAGGATAAGTGGCGTGAATGACTATGATATTATAGACTCGATAAGAAAAGTAAAGTAGTTGTATAAATGAATTCCAAAGCGAATTATCACTACTTAAAGCAAGCTTATTTTTATTTTTTGTAAATATGAACTAACGAAAATGCAACTAGGAAAGAGAAAACTAAGACTTATTTTTGTATTTTTTGAGATTTTATTTAAAAACTGAAAGTAAAACTACCATATTCAATTCAAATGCAAATGTTTCCAATGCTTTCCTTTTCACTTTTCAAGTTCTTCAAAAATTACTATGCACCTAAATGCAAAAATTCTTGAGTATGCTTGAATAATCAAACTAGATAAAGCAAGAAAAATAAAGTAAAGTGGGATTATGAGAACCAAATATCAACCACCTAAGGAAGAAACTTTGGAAAAAAAAACCTATCTTGGGAAGACACAATGGATAAAATCCACTAAGATCAATAAAAGGAAAATGAAAAACTAACACTACTTGGAAATAGCATGAGATACGTGGTATCTAGAACCCTAATCACTGATTTAGACATGCAGCACTTGGACCTATCACCCAACAGGAAAATCCACCTCAAATTGCTAGAAGAAAGAAAATCCAATCAACAAAAGCACAAGGGATTACTCAAAAGCACAAAGTATGGTTAACAGGGATTGAAAACCTATAGTTAAATGCCAGTACTAGAAGACCACAAAGCAAGACGACATCCAAAAAGGACAGAGACAAGCAACCCTATCCAAATTTTTTTTTGCCAAAGTATGTACGCGACTATCTAGTGGAGCAACCCGCGTACTGTATTTGAGTGTTCAATACAACAACCCATGTACACAAGTCTCTGTACGTGACTGTGTAGCACAACAACTCATGTACAGGAGTAAAAAAAAAAATTTAAAAAGAAAAATTATAAAGGTCTCTAAGACACTACTGCAAGTCCAAACCAAGACATAAAACCACACACTGAATCAGAGCAAAGACTAGGCAAGGATCTATAGGACTAACCCATTGCAGGCTAGACTCCCCAGCGAAGTCGCCAGTTCTGTTGTTTAGGATTAAGAACCCTTGTAACCTAGGGTCTGGGGTTACCAACTTACTACTAACCTTACTAACAATCATCTTTAAAAGAGAAGAGAAAGGAAATAGGAAGAAAGTATTGACTTACCTGATTATCGACGTTTGATCCAAGCTTGATCTTCTTCTGATCTTCTTCTCTTCAAAGCTTCCAGGGATGCACCTCCTTCACCTGCAAAGAGAAAATTCTCCAAGTACAATCTTATAAATGTATATATGAGAGGTTAGATGAACAATATATCCAGTACATAATTAAAATATTCATTAACAATGATACATGAAAGAGACTCAACACAATGTTGGAAGAAGAATTCTCTTTATTAACAATCATTGAATGAGAAAAGAGTACAACCCAGCTTCTGAGTCAAGGACTCCTCTACAACCAAGGAACTCTGATTTCTACTGCTCCAAGACTTTTGAAGATATATCACCAACATAACTTTTCTCTCTAAACTTGATTGATTAATGCCCTCCCCAAACCCTCTACTTATACTTTGGGAAATAGAGTGGTTTCGAAGGTTAAGGAGGTTGAAACAGTTAGGATTGTTAATGATTAGGGCCCAACTAATATCCATTAATCGTGATTTTTATTTGTAATGTTGAATCAAGATGTAGACGACTATTGATATAGGCAACCCATGTATGACACACGAGTTTCTTAAAGGAAACCCGCGTACACTGATGTACGCAGGTTTCAATGTAGATAGTCGCGTACAGTATGCGAGTTGTCAATGGAAACAGTCACGTACGTACGCGAGTTGCAATGAGGATAGTCGTGTACGCAACTCAACACTCAGAAAAATAATATGAAAAAATGGTTCAAGGGTAAATGCATCCCAAGTCATGCCCATCTATAGTGTTTTGGAAAACTTCAATCCTAAGATGTCCTTTTGTGTACCAACATAAGGAATGTCGGCACTCAGACATAGAAGTGCCATTTGGGTTGATAACAAATTCTTTCATTTTACACACTCTAGATATCTAAGTTGTTGGAAGAATATTAGTTTATAAAACTTGTTGAAGACTTCAATACATTTGAATTCCCTCCATTTAGTTGTGGACTAAATCCTTCTTGGAACCTATGGAACGACCTTTACGGCTATCAATCTCTGAGGACCACTATACCTTTCCCAATTATTTTAGAGGATAAATTATCTCCAAAGGTGACTCTTCCTTTTTTCTATTTATTTTTAGGATTATAAACTTGTTTGGGTCTCTTGTCATGTGTTTTGAGCATCAACTGTCCACATGCCATATATTTTGTTTTTCTGTTACACATAGAGAAATTGAATATTTGACATATTCCTTCTTCTTCCAAACCTTCCACTCTTCATTTCCTTCATATTTTGTGGTGTCATTCTCCATAGGAATCACTAGTTTACAATTTCTAAATATGTGTCTTGGGTTACCACATTTGTAGCATTCAATATTATAACTCTGTAGAGGAGAAAAAGAATTATATTTTCTCCCTTTTGGATTGATTCTAGTAACATTCTTTTTATACAAAGGATATTGTGATGTAATATTTTTCCCAGTAGGAATCATTAGTGTACAGTTTCTAGCTATGTCCTTGGTCACCACACTTATAACATTCTATGTCATACCTTAGTGATGTTTTAAAAGAATTATGATTTCTTCCTCTTTGAAAAACACCAAAATATCCATTCTTGTAGAGAGATTTCTAATTATATTTTTGGTGTTCTTTACATTCCATAGCTTAATGTCCAAAATTGTTACATGGATAACAATTTCCAAAAATGAGTTGTTGATGTTTGTTTGCTTGGCACATTATCTGTCCTGCTTTCATTTTGAGAAGGAGCAATTTTTTGACTATATTCCTTTACAGCTGGTCTCATAAGTGCATTAGCATAACTTCTTTTATTTCCTTATTTATTTATGAAAGAAGATTGTTCTGAATTCTTTCCTTTGTCATAACCTAGTCCAGTTTTATTATTGGGTGATATTTGACTCCTTAGTATCTCATCTAGAGTTTTTGAGTTGCTTTTAGAATTTGATTGAAAGGATCCTTCATCAGTATTCCTACTAAGAAAGATCATTTCAGCTTCAAAATTTTCTAGTTCTTGCTCTCTTTTCTTGAGTTTCCATTCTAGTTTTTTTTCAACCTCTTTGGATTTTTTAATCTAATTTTTTAAATAAAAAATAATTATGTCTACATCATTGTTTTTCTCCTCAAATTCTATCATATGAATTTTTAGTTTTTTGTACATCCTCTTATACTTCCCTAATTCTTCAATAGAACTTATAAGTTCAGCTTCAATATCTACCACAACTTCTACTTCTTCTTCAGATATTGTGTTCTATATTCCCATGAATAATAATTCAGCTTCTTCATCTTCACTAGATTCATTTGAGCAACTATCATTCATGGAATAAAAGTTTTTCTTCTTATTCTCAAATTTCCTATTGTATATGGTTTTATTCTTTTGATATTTCTTATGACTGCAAGGCTCTTCATCATCAATATCTTCTTGTATTGGGTAAGGACACTTTGAAGCATAGTGACAAATATTTCTATAATTGAAACATCTCAGAGGTATATTTCCTTTGTACGTGCCAATACCTCTGTCAAGTTTCTTGATAAAAAAGATATTCTTCATCATTTGAGTCCTCTGAGTATTTTTGGATAAGGCTTCAGACTTATTTGGCTCTTTTGAGGCTTTAAATGCTGACTCATTTCTTGATGGTCCATCTTGTCATGTTCTCATCTCATAGGATATAAAGAACCCATGTAGTTCATCTACCACTACAACAAATCTTGGAATTAGCATCCCTTTTTAGCGTAATTTGTTTTTACATTGAGTGGTCAAACTAGACACGAAATGGGATGCATCATGGAAAAAACTTAAAGCATCTCAAAAAATCCTTGTTTTGATTCCTAGATAACATCCTTTATGATGTCCAAAATAGAGTCTATTCTTTTGCTTCTAGAATACTGTCCAAATTTGCTTGCTAAACAACGTCGAAGTTTGCTTCCTAAATAACGCCATATTTTGCTTCCTAGCGAGTGTCCACTTTTGCTTCTTAAATGACATACCTGTTAGTGCCATATTTGCATCCTTAATAGCACCATGTTAGAATCCAAATTAGCATCCAATATTTCTTCCATTTTTTCTACCACTTTAGCATCCCATTTTGCACCGTGTTTTACTTCCAAATCTGTGCCAACTTTTGCTTCTGAATTTGCACCAATTTTTTCTTCCTTTTTTGCATCGTGTTTTGTTACCAAAATCACGCCAAATATTTCTTCTGGTTTTGCACCATATTTTGCTTCCTATGTAGCACCATGTTTTGCATCCAAAGCAACATCTTATTTTTCTACCATATCAACACCATGTTTTGCTTTATCATCAACGCCATGTGTTGTATCCTTTTTAATGCCTAGTTTCACATCTCTCATTTTTTGGTCACTAATTTAGTCATTTTTCGTAATTTTATATACAAATTTTGGTCATTTTGTTTGGTCACATATCTTTTTTTTTCTTACTAATTTAGTTGTTTTTAACTGATATTATAATATCATTAGCGTATGGAGGAATCAAACCACCAACCTCCTACTTGTAAGGCAAGTGCTCTTCCATTGAGCTAGCACCCTTTAAGAATTTGGGAACCTAAATTACAGAGTCCTCTATAATGGTAAAATGCATCAATACACAACTTTGAGTATCTGATGGTCAACAAAGGATGATAGATTGTATAAGTTCACAATATATGATCAAGTAGGTTATGAAATCCATAAACCTTTTCTAGGAATTTTGAACAAAACTCAAGAAATTGGCTTAATGGGATTGAAAAAATCACTATTCCCTAGAAACCGTAAGTGTACCACTATATGAGACCTATCAACAAAAATCATCTTAGTGTGGATGCCAAGGATACAGTAGATAAGCATTATCATCATTGAGCCATGTATAAGTGGAGCTATAAGGAGAATCAAAACAGGATGATCAACTCAATGGTTGGTGCTTCACATGGATCCTATCCACCATGGGATGAGAAAAGTTCCTTCTTCCATCAAGATAATGAGTATCCACAAGGACACATGGTTAGGATATATTGTGATTCCAATTCATAATTTTTATTCACTTCCGAGGGTGATGTTGTAGTGCTTGCCTTGGGAGATCTACATGATCCCCAACAGCATTGGATATAAGCATATTCGTGGGGACATAGAGTATAGGATGAGGATGTATTTTTTTTCTTCGGAAAACCAGACATGATTTGAAACACTGGGAAAAGGAATAGAATCAGATATAATTAAAAAACTACAATCATAACAGGGCATAGGACTATACTCTATAGTCATTGTGCAGATGTTGGAAATGGGTATAAAATCCTAAGGACTATGAACAACATCCATTTAAATATTAATGCAAAACCTTCCATGTTAGAGGAATACTCCATGGCACTGAGCTTACTATTTCTAACATAAAGAAACAAAGAATCCAAAAATGGAAGCTCGAGGGGGATACGCATAACATTAGAATGCAAAATCAACACCCTAAAGAAGTTCCATCTAGATTTTGCATTGTAAACAAGCAAGCATTCATAATATAAAAAAATTTGACTATGGTCATAAAATAGGTCATATTTCACATACCTATATCACAATGTGATTACTCTATTGGTTAGGTTTCCATTTTGGTCACTACAGAAAGATCTTGCCATGAAAAAATTCATAATCTTTAGGATCCCATTATTATCAATTATTAGATAATATCATATTTAAAGCATAAAACGCCATGTTCAAACACTTGTTTCAATAATCATATCTCATAATGAAATAAAGAGAAGAAAAAAGATTGATAAAATCAAGAAATTACCTTTGATGTCCCAATGCAAAACTTGGTTGATATGACATTGCATACGTTTCTTTACCAACACAGCCTGCATCAAACAACATAATGTAGCATTTAGTTATTAAGAACCAGAGAAGTGTTTCATTATTGAATACTAAACAAGAATGCCATTCAAATTTTGTAATTATTCTTAATTACTGAGTAAGTTGCTATGGATTTTATATTAATTGGAGTTAAAAAAATTGTATTATGTGTTAAGATGAGGTGCTAGAATAACTGCCGCTCAATAATGTATTAGGATTCCTGATATATTATGTATTAATGTGTAATGAAAATCACGAGTGTTATTGACCAATAAAGTTAATGAATAAAAGTTCGTATTGGTAGTTAGGGATGGTCATGTAGAGAAATTAATTAAACCACAATGAAATGATGCTAGCAAATTGTATCAATTAACTCAATTAACATGTTTTTCTACATCTCTTCTCTTTCACAAGTGTTCGATGTTAAAGTCCAAATTTTATTGCCCTAAATAGCTTCAAGGAGACAATAATGATGGCTAAAGATACCCTCCTTTTGAATATTAGTTTGTATTCTAGAATGTTAGTGGACCTTCTAACCCTTTCAAAACATAGATTATGTTTGCATAATTCCATCCATACACTCACTTCCAAAGTTGTTTGTTTGGCATCTAAAATGGGATTGATCACAAAATTAGGACATAAAATAAATATATAAATATATTATCATCCTAACAACATAATAAAGGCGAATAAACTAAAAATAAAATTGAAAGAATGGTTCATGAAGCAATGCTATAGGAATACCATAATCAACCTAAATCATCATCGCACAAACCTATCATTAAGGAATTTAGAGAAATTTTAGGCCTTGGTCTCATCTAAATCAACGAGAAATGGAAAGCAATAAAATGTGTCTCCTATATCAAAATCTTGTGCTAGGAGAAATACAAACAACAACCCATTAATAATAATGGTCAAGTCATCTCTACATCCTAAAATTAATTCAATATGGAATGATTAATTGGGAAGGAAACCCCTCTCCCCGTTAAAAACTCGCGGGCTAGTAAAAAAGTAATTTATCTAGCAATGCACTTACTTTACCATTACATCAAGTATAGGAACACCAATGACAAGTAAGCAATGCTTATCAATATTACATACATCTCTGTATGCAATGATATAAGCTATAGTTATTATAGAAAGGAGAACACTAATCATTACAATACCATAAATATTTGTATTACATATGCTTCATTAACCAATTAAATCAGTACTACTAATACAAGATTTTTTATCCTGAAATATAATTTTTTTCAAAAAAAACTTATCACAATAGAAAGAACACGTTAAATTCAAATGAAGGGGATTGCATGGATATTAAATAGAGACATGCATGGAAAATTTGCACTCAAGTGAATTAAGAAAATCTCACAATTATTCATTTCATTTCATTTTTGATTAGATTCTCTTAACTGCTGGATGAGCCCAATTTGACTGAGAGTTGGCTCGAATCTGACAAAATATGCATCAAGGAAACTAATACCATCTTTCGGAAGTACCTACCATCTTTAGCTATATGTGATTTCAGAAAAAACAACCTTGATAAAAGGAGGAAATGAAACAACTAATTTTAAGCCATAAAATTGGAAAGGTTGAGCCTCCTAAGTATGCTAATTCCATTTATGACAAAACTTTTCTTCCAAGATTGTAAGGATTTTCTGAACAATGTAATCTATACCAATATTATTAATGAGATATAAATGTGCATCTCTAGATTTTGACACCCAAACATCACTAATCTCAATGGCTCATCTTGATTTTAGACTCTCTTGACATGCTAGAAAATCCAATCAAAGCCAAAAATATAGAAGACAACTTTGGACCATTATGATCAATTTCAGAGACACAAAATATTCCACAACCAGTACTTACTTGGAGTCTAGACTGTCTCTTACAGCCTCTCAAGTCTCAACATTGTAATATACAAGAGGATATTCATCCAAACCATGCCTACTGACCAATCTAGATATTTCCCTTATGATACTTGGCCTTTGAATTCTCTCCTAAAATTTTAGAAAACACACTAGGAACAAGTAAAAAAATAACTGAACAGGCTTTTCACTTACAAGCATAATAAAAAAAAAAGGTGTCGTAATATACAACACACTTCTTACTATAATCCTATCAACAGTAATATCTACTATTATTTGTTTCACTATTAACATGCATTCCTCATGGAAACTGTTTCTTAACAGCCAACATGAAAATCAGTGCACTACAAATCAATAAAATTGGTATTGTTGTTGAAATTTGGATAAGAATGGCGCTACATATGGAGGGCACCTTGTATTGGTTATTTTTAGCGTGCTTTTTATAGGATCCATCCACCTAACCTAGGTTCCTACCTTTTCGCTCTAAAATTTACCACCCATAGACCAGGTTCTAAGAAGAGTATTTACCATACTGTGAGGCATTGAGCCTCCTCCATTTTGTCTTCAATGGTGTCTAAAGAAATAACTTTAACATAGGTCTCCTCACACGGAGCTCGCAACTGCTTGATCTAATGTTGTATTTTTTTCTTTGGTTGTGCAAGGAGATCCCTTGGCTTCCAGAATTTCATTGGCTAGTGTGAGGACGAGAAGTGGAGTTAGGGTGCCCCATACCCACTCATTGACAGATTAACTTTGAAACTTTTAGTAACTGGATTCTTGATTCCAGGATGGATCGATGGAGAGAGCAATGAATGGAATCTATTGAAAGGTGTTCAATTTGTTTGCGGAAACCCCGTAATTTCAAGAGAAATTTGTTTTCCCCTAACAATTAACCCCCAAAAGCGTGAGATTGGAAGAAAAACCCACCATGTTTTTCAAAGATTTCCAGTTTCCCCTCTATGGGGTGGGTACAATCTATTCTATTTGATAGAATTCAAATACAAGAGGAAATCCATGAGCAGTGAGGTAAAATGTTTGGCTATGTTATAAATTCTATTGTTAACAATGTTGTCAACATTGATGATGATGTAATGTGCATGGAACAAAATTACATTTTTAGAGAAAGACATAAATACTCATGTATGTATTGAATTCAAAAATTAGTTCATTGGAAAGTCAGTTTTCTACTCCATTTGCCAAAAATCAAATTTGAGTTGACAATGTGTTCAAATCTGAAGAGAAATTGCAGCATCAGTTGAAATCATCAGATATCACTTAACAGGTTTTGCAAAATCCTAGCCACAGCTGGAGACCAAATTTAGAGAGATGGAGTATCTGTTGAAATAATCAAAGAGCTATATTAACAGAACTAAAGTTAGAACTTAAGGGTCTTTTGCATGCAATCACACTTGGGATACTACTTAAGGCCTTGCGACTTGGGCTCCTGCTTACAACCGTCAGAGCAATCAAACTTGGGATCATTGCTCAAAATCATTCAAGGACTTCTACTCAATACCCTTCTGGGACTTCTAGTTAGGCTCATGCTTGAGATTCTCCTTGGACTCTCACCCTGGCTCCTGCTCAAGCTCCTTCTAGAGCTTCTTCTCAAGATTCTTCTAGGGCTTTTGCTCAAACTCTTCTGAGGGCTCCTGCTAGGACTCCTTGGAGAGAAAATTCCATTTATTAAATTAGCAAGAAAACAAAGTGAACAATGTACAATTATACAACACCAAACTATATGAAATAATATATACATTGAAGAATTCCAAGATAATATCATAAACAAAATGATAGACCTTAATAACAATTCCATGACATTCACAGATCATTTCAATAAAAGGGGAAAGTAAGATTGACCTAGAACTACTAGGGGCATCACTCTGAGGAGATCGAGAATCTAAACTACTTTATTCCTTAACTTCAAATAAATCCATCTCTTTGGTTTTTTCCTCATTCTATATTACTAATTCTCCTTCTTCCACAATATCTTTAACCACGATTCCTTTCCCTTCCTCAATTCCTTTCTTGTCTAAATTTTCTTCCATTGGTAATTCATTTAGTTTTGCTGGAATGAAAAAAAAATGTAATCACAAGTGTCTGAATCTAAATCATTTTCTGATGAGGTATCTGAATCAGAAGAGTAATGGCATTGCCTCCTCTTTCACCAATCCTTACGCACCTTTCTATGCTTTTTCCTTTACGCATTTTCCAGATATCATCACTTGAAACTGTTTCTTTTATAGCCTTCTATTTCTTTCCTTTATTTTTATCTACAGATAAATACAAATTTTCATATCTGAAAGGAATAAAAGACAACCATTTCTACAAATTACATTCAAGATATCAGTCAAAGAATTATAACATTTGTGGTCAGTTAAATATTCAACAATGGCATATCATGATGCTTACAACTTAAAAAATAAAAGCACCTTCATCAAGTGCAAATATACCATTATCTTTGTCTAGAAATATTTCACCACACTTATAAATATTAACTGGAACAATAGGTCTTCCTCAATATGCATTTGATAACCGCTCAATTTTTTTCATTACGTCTATTCCCTCAACAACTCTTTTAAAGACGACATGCTTGCTACAAAATATAAGAAAAGGGACATTAATGATATGAGAGTAAAACATAAAATAGAGATGGGGAGAGGCAATATATCCACATTAGTCAGAAAAATGTTAGCATCACCCCCTTAGTAGCATATAGACCAATTGAACTGGACTGAAGAGAATTGCCTACAAAAATTTATCAAAATTTAAAAAGTCAAATGGTAAAAATACACTGGTGTTTGGCACCCAAAGAAAATAACCCATTATTTCGAGGTAAAGGAATATTGTATTTCTAAAATATGAAATTTCCATATGGTGACACGCATGAGTCATGGATAAAGAGAAAATATACCAATCACAACCAACATGTTAAGTTGCTCAGACAAACTCAACTGAATACAAAAAATCATAAATGACATTGAAGATATGGAATCAAGTATATACCCATCAAAATGCGGTGTTTCTGCAAAAGTAATAAAGAACTGAGAACCATTGGTGTTCGGTCCAACATTGGCCATTGATAGAATACCAGGGCCATCATGATGTAGCTGAAAATTCTCATCTGTGATAAGAAACATGGAATGTTCAATACAATGTTGACAATATAAATCAAATTGTTCAAAGCAAAGATGTTTCAAAAAATCATGTGCTAACTGACCTACAAATTTTCCGCCATATATGCGCTCCCCCCAGTTCCTGCATAGAAAACAAGAGATATTAACCGCAACATTGATATTGAGATGTCCAACCAATATTTGCCAATCTTTCAATTAAATTTCAGGAGGAATAAGTAATTTGACCTAAGACAGAATCATTTTCTAGATGGAAAATGGCCATCAACAACTACCAAATTAAGAATACAACATACAATAAATAAAACAAAATTTTAAATTGATTTTAAGAAAAATATTTTTAAAAACTGCAATTAGAATCAAAAGCTGAATCTTCAGTACTACATTAACTGTATTTTAATCTTAAACATTTCAATTGATTTAACAATTTTTTTTTGCTGAGTGCAAGTGTACAACAAAAATTTAATACTGATACAAATAACCATACCATTATACCCAGTCTTAAAATGATAAAGGCACTTGCGACCAAATTTAGTATAGATTTACAGCAATACACACCACCAGTAGTGTTCCTAAAGAATATTATCATATATGTAGAGGAAAATAACACACATATTAAAAGATATGGCTATCGAAAAAAGGTCAGCATTCACTGTGATCTATTTAAGAGCAACAATTTACATTAGATTTATAAAGTAGTATCTTCAAACAATCCACTTAATAGAAGACAGTCTTTTAGCACACTAATCCAAGCAAAAAAATGAAAACTTAATAAACTGGGCAATTAACTAGATCTGATATAAGGGTATTGCTACCAACTTGGAGACCTAAATAAATGCAATATATGCAATTTATATCACACTGCAAATATTAAGAAAAACATATTTTCACAGGAAATTAAATGAACTCGGCACTAGAGACCTACTTTCACTTAGCCATTACAAGGAAAATGTTGCTCCCTTCTTTTGTAAATTAACTGTTTATGATCTAAGTGCAGCCCAAAATTCACCCATCCATTCAATTAGCTTATAGAAGTCAAATGGAATGTTATCAAAACAATACTAAAACCAACATTCGATTTTAATCCACAAGACAAGGCACTATTTTATAAATTGGTTGCAAGGGGATTTGCCTATTATATAGACAATGATCAACACTAGCATGTAACTAACTACCAAATAATTCAACCACCCAATGATATATGGAGAATTTATTGGCTGCATATTTAAGACAAAACACAGCAAGTGAAGGAACAACAAGACAGACAAACAGAGATAGTTCGATTCCCTCAACAATTCGCCACCCAACGACCTCTAAGCAATGGATTGATTGGAGGTTTTGTTAATACACAACAAAAAGGAGAAAATAAATACACCCAATAGTGTTGGATTTTTCCACATGCATTCACCATATAAAATTTTTACCATATGCGTGCTAAATAAGGAACAACAAGACAAATAAACAGAGATAGTTTGATTCCCTCAACGATTCGCCCCCAATGATTTCTAAGCAATGGATTGACTGGAGGTTTTGTTAATACACAACAAAAAAAGAGGAAATGAATACACCCATGTAATGTCTCAAGTATTGTGTACAGACCTGAACACTCTTTAATTATGCAATTTAAAATAAAAATTCTGAAATTGAATTAATTCACACAAAGCCTTTTCGGACTGGGCAAATCAGGGGTTTCTTCTAGGAAATTTTGCAGACAAAAGGAGTGGGAAGTCGGAAGCAAAAAAAGACATTCAGAAATATAAATTTCTCTTCCCTAACACATTTATATATTATGCCATTTAGGGTTCATAATCCACTTTGTGGAAACCTACTACCACAATTTTGGGTAGTCAAACCATTAAACTAGGAAGAGTAGTTCGGTTTGTTTCAACTAGGGGATCCTAGAAAATTGCAGAGGGATGTTCCATCATTAATATAACATAGTAAAATTTTTTGGATAGTTTTCATAATTTCTAGAAATTTCTGAGTAGTTTTGGATGAATTTGGATTTTTCCGACAGTTTTGGTTAAGGGAAACCCTACGCAGAGGAGGATCCAAAAAGGTGGTATGACCCAAAATAAAAAGGTTTCTAGAGATATTAATTGGAAGGTGGTCCTATTAGTTACCCACTGGAACTTACAGGGATCATTTTGAGTTAACAAAACTCATTTTACATTAGTTTTGGAAAAACTAGTCATTAAAAGCTAGTAATCTAGCTACGGTCTAAAATTGAGCAATTAAATCATGTAAAATTTATTTCTATAATGCATATGAATTGTAACAGAGGTAAATATAATCTCACTGAACATATAAAATATCTTCAAACACTTCCCCGACCTTTCCTATTTCTTACAGCACTCATATTCTTTAATTTTCCACCATACAGTGATAAAATAAGCCTTTCTAGAGAAACTAAAGACATACTTCTTTATGGACATAGATGTTTCGACCCGATAAATGTAAATTACAAATTATTATGATTCTACAGAACATAAATCATATAATGGACTGACCATTACAAGGAGACTCCAAAAATAAGTGGCAGGAGGCCCGAAACATTACCAACAAGGGGCTGTGAGCATAGGTGAAGCATGGGATTCACTGGAGCTCGACCTGAACGTGATGGAGGCTACAAATAAATTTGATAATCCTTCAATTTATGCAATCTAGCACTCCATACCTGCAATAGAAGAGAAGATGATGGAAGGAGAGGGGAATGGAAGGCTGGGGCTCATCTCCCAGTAGTCCGAGGCACAACACTCAGAAGTAATGCTCACATAAGCATATCTCATCACACATAACAACCAAACTAAAGAAACGGGCTTGAATTCTCCTTTAATATCAATTTGGATGACTTGTTTAGAAAGTGGAGGCCAATGGTGATCTGTGAGAGCAATTCAACCCCATGGGTGCCCTAACCCTAGCCACATAAGTGCCCTCCTTGGGTAATTTGGAATGTAAGACCATGTGGAATTGTTTCTATGTCCCACTCATCCCTCACATTTAGAAACCGCGCCCTCCCTTAGTCAAAATATGTTGCTTTTGGTTTATGCCAGCTTTTTGTTTTTCCTGGCTCATAAGGAAACTGTTATTTCCTTCCAAAAATTTTCCTTCTTTTGTCCTTACACTTTTTCTGAGCTCTCTAAGAGACAAATTCTCCCTCCCTTTGCAAAAATTTCCTACTTTTACCTCTTTTACCTCTGTATGCTTTTCTGCTACTTTTAAGCAATTTTCCCTTTATTTTCTTAACTACTTTTGTCATGGAGTTTCTTATTTTTCACCAAGGCAAGTTGACTAGTTCCACCAATGTGCCCTCCTGACATGGAAGCCTTATTTCCACATAATTAATATGCATAATAATAAAAGTGATGAAATAAAATTAAATACATGCCTCAAAATCATTATTAGCAAAATTTGTCCTAGGAAGAATAATTAATGTCAGTTTGAGCCCCTAGGAACTTTAGCATGGTCAACACTTTTAATGGTCAAATTGACGAGAAATGACAGTCCTCCCCTCCCAAATCTACTTGTCCTCAAGCAGAAGACTCTAGAGTGCAGAAAAATTGGTCCTCCATGCTTTTATTGCACCACTCTGATTATAGTCATTTCTACAATGACCACTTCTTTCAACAAAATTGTGAAACTAGTTAAGGTAACTAAGTAGAATGTCTGGATCCCACTTCTTCCTCTACCAGGATCCAAATTTTTCTGCCCCTTTTGGAAATATTTCATTCCAAAGAATACCAGGGTCCCATGGTATTATTTTCCCCCTTCCAAACATCAGTAATAACAACAAAATTCTATCATCATAGAAGATGAAAATGAGGATGTGAAAATCATACCACCACATTGATAGTTGATCACTTCCCATGCCAAACTGTATATATTTGAGACTCTCTCACCAAGCATAGAACTTCTTAATGTGGGTCCAAGTCAACTTGAGCCTCTCTAAAGTATGAAAATCCATGTGCAAGCTATCACTGGAACTCCCATCACTGTTGTTATAAATACACATGTGGTTATCCCATGCCCCTCCATGTATACTGAAAGCATCATATAGAAGACATACATGCTCATGAAACTACTCATACGATTTCTCTGATGTGTCCAATGTCTCTCCATTGATGCAAGCAAGATGTTTACCCTCCAGTGCACACATCACAATCATGTGTCTATCCACCCAATCAATGGACAAACAAACTTTCATGCTCAATTATTCAGGTGGGAATAATTCAGCTACTACTGATGCACTTGTCAAACCACATGGCATGGCCAACAATCTCTCAACTATAAGAGTGGAAGTATCATGCTCCCCTTGTGGCATCAACAGAAAAAATCTTTTCACCCAATTTTCATCCCCACATGATGTGGCTGAAATAGAAGTGTAGAGTGAGGAATTGTGAGCCAAATCCCTACAATGCTCATCAATCAATATAATGGATCCACAACATCCTCTATTAGTTTTGTCAATGGTAGTGTGATCATGTGCCTCCTCCAAAATTGTACAACATTTTCCTATAGGAAACTCATAATCTCTTAGGAACCATGCAAGTGCTTGGTATTCATCGTGCTTGACCTCAAACTCCTCAGGAACATGAAAATCAGAATGCACCTCATGTGCATGTGTAGGGGGGGTAGATAATGTCTGCAAAATAATTCTTTGTTGATTTTCACATGTTAGGACAATGTCAGTCACAACAAAAAATGTATTGCAGAAATAAAATACTTTACCTCCCAAGGTCTTCATTCCAAAGATGTCTCTATCCACCCCATTAATGGATGAATAAGGACTTTATTTTCTGATCCATATCAAATGTGATAATCCACCTCTTTTGGAGAAGAATATACCATCCATAATTTTATGTCATAAGATGTCTCCTTCCAATCATGCATGTCAAACATCCCTCTATTGATGCAAGCAATCCTAGTACATCCTTGATCCTCTATTTTAGTGATATATTTATCTACACAATCCATTAATAGATAATCATCTTTGCTTGCGGATTCAATTGGAATGTCCTCAGCCATATTTCCCATAGCTAAGAACACTTCATCCTTCCTCTCAATCTCAATGAGTGTTTGGCCAAGATTTTCTTCCTCATATCTTTTCACAAGCATATGCAAATCTGCTCCTTCCTCATGGTTGTCCTCCACATGAGGTTCCTTCAACACATCCAAAGTAGTTACTACCATGTGCCCATGATTATTTTCCATGTAATATAGGGGGTGTGGTACATTCAACTCCCTTTGAAGTTGATCAATCTACAACATTGACTCTTGAAGAGCTTCTTGGGTTCTTTTCAAGGAATCATATGTAGCCTCCCATTAACTATGGAGTCTTTCAGACTCGTTTGTTTCCCTCTTGAATGGATAATGGTACATTTCAGCCACCATGAGGAGATGTTATCTATCATATATTAAGTTTATATATCTCTCCTTCATCTTGGACATGCCTTCTTTGATTCCTATGCACTCCAACAGAAAGTCTTGTCCTTCCATCTCTCCACCAGAAGCTTTCCAACAACATCTTGCCACCAAGGCATTGATGCCAACAAATTTTTTCATGGCTTCCCTAAGCTTCTTCATGTCCTCCTTTAGTGATATACTCAAATGATGTGGCTCACCAATAATATCCTCCACCAAGGTTTCTTCTTCTAATAGCTGACATAAATGACCATTTTTCTTGTGGCATGAATCCACCACATAGAACTCATCCTCAACATACAATTCAACCTTTGAATTTTCTGCACACTCACTTCCATGATGTGAAGGGGAGGGTATCTATGAAGGTTGGAATGACATGTGATCTGTACAAAAATTAGAAAGAATCTCATTCCTTGTCATTACAGCTTCATCATGCTGCAAGAGAGCCCAAAATTCTAAATTGTGTTCCTCCCTTTGCATCATATTTCTCTCCTTCGAAGTTTCTAATTTACACCCAGCTAGTGGGGGCTTGTCTCCCACTTCATTAGGAAGATCAGCTGATGATTTCAGATCTGATATATTTCCTTCTTTTGGATCTGTTCCAAAATATCCCTTATCACCATTGGCAACATCACATTGCCTTGCACCAATTGTTTGTTCACCAACAGAGAGACTAGGAGTAAATTCATCTCTCTCACAATCGTCCTTCATCTTGTAGTCCTTAGATGCAAGTGAAGTATTTTCCTCCTCCCATGGATCATAAGGTTGAAAGTGTACATGTCTGCTGCAAAAAACAGAACCTTTATCATCCATGTTCTTCATCTTCCCATCTTTTTGTATAGATACTTTGGTGGCTTGCTCCTCCACCAAATTTTCTGGTTCACACCCAAGCGGTGTGGCCTTGTATTCTTCTTCCTTATGTGGCTCTTGAGGTGACTGTAACTCTGATTTGTATTCCTCTTTTGGATCTGATCCAAAATATGTCTTTCCACCACCATATGAACCCACATCCTTAGCAGTGGTCCAAAGATCACTCACAAGAAAACTGGAAGTGCATTCTCTTCTTGGAGTAATGGGAAACAAGCAAGATCTTCTGGAACATCTTCTTTCAAACAAATTGAGGTTTCTCCTTCTTGAATGGTACTATTACCATTACTTGTGGAGAATATTCTTGAATAAAAACTAGAGAATCTTAGAATGCTTGAACATGCTAATGGATTTGATGACTCTTCACTTTTGGTTCCTTCTTCCTCCTCATTGCTCAGAGAGGTGGAACAACTCGGTTCCTCTCTTGATCATTTGCTTCTATTGAAAGAGTAATAATCTACATTCTTAGTCTCAAATCCAAATATGCAATAAAAATACTCTTTGAAAGGAATGGATTTACAAATCCCTTTCCCTACGATAAGATACTCTTCATAGTGGTGGGCCAAGTTTTCAATTGCATCTATGATCTTTGATAAATCCTACTTATGATTATCCATTGGTAGTTCAACCACTCTATATTCATACTCCTCATTTTAAAAAAAGTAACCATACTGGTCTCATGAAATTTGAAATTCATTATTAACATATATCCACTCTTCTTCTTCAACAAATTGATCAAGGTCACCATCTTCAACTACTGGTACAATCCTCATGGTTGCAACTTGAATTGTTGATATGCAAAATTTATTCACTGAGATCTCACTTTCCACAGGGGTGGAGGAAAGTGATATCATACCATTGTAATTTCCCAATTCTGGTGTGCAGACCTGAACACTCTTTAATTCTGCAATTTCAATTAAAAATTCTGAAATTGAATTAATTCACACAAAGCCTTTTCGGATTGGGCAAATCAGGGTTTCTTCTGGGAAATTTTGCAGGAAAAAGGAGTGGGAAGTGGGAAGAAACCAAAGAAATTCATAAATATAATTACATCTTCCCTAACACATTTATATGTGATTCCATTTAGGTTTCAGAATCCGTTCCGCGGAAACCTACTACCATGCTTCTGGGTAGTCAAACCGTGAAACTAGGAAGAGTAGTTAGGTTTGTTTCAACCAAAAGCTTCTCGAAACTTGCAGAGGGATGTTACAAAATTAATATAACATAATAAAAGTTTTTGTACATTTTTCATAAGTTCTGGAAAGTTCTGAGTAGTTTTGGATGAATTTGGGTTTTTCTGACAATTTTTGTCAAGGGAAACCCTGCATAGAGGAGGATCCCAAAAGGTGGCATGACCCCAACAAAAAAGTTTTATGGAGATATGAATGGGAATTTGGTCTTGTTAGTGACCCACTAGAACTTACAGGGCTCATTTTGAGTTAACAGAACTCATTTTACATTAGTTTTGGAAAAGCTAGTAATCTAGCTAGGGTCTAAAATTGAGTGATTAAATCATGTAAAATTTATTTCTGTAAGACATATGAATTGTAAAATAGGTAAATATAATATAACTTAACATATAAACTCTCTTCAAATACTTCCCCATCCTTTCCTATTTCTTAAGCACTCATATTCATTAATTTTCCCCCATACAGTGATAAAATAAGCCTGTCTTGCAAAAATGAAGACAAACTTATTTATGGACGGATATGTTTCGACCTGATAAATGTAAATTATAGAGTATGATGATACTACATAATATAAATCATATAATTTACTTACCATTACAAGGAGACTCCAAAAATAACGGGCAGGAGGCCCGGAACATGACCAGCAAGGGGCTGTGAGCATAGGTGAAGCATGGGCTTCGCTGGAGATCGACCTGAACATGATGGAGGCTGAAAATAAATATGATAACACTTCAATTACTGCAATATAGCACCCCATACCTGCAATGGAAGCTAAGAGGATGGAAGGAGAGGGGAATGGAAGGATGGAGCTCATCTCCCAGTAGTCTGAGGCACAAAACTCAGAAGTAATGCTCACATAATTATAGATCATCACACATAAAAACAAAAATGAATAAATGGGCTCAAATTTCTCCTTTAATAGAAATCTGGATTACCTGTTTAGCAAGTGAAGGCCAATGGTGACCTATGAGAGTAAGTCAACCCCATGGGTTCCCTAACCCTATCCACATAGTGCCCTCCTTGGGTAATTTGGAATGTAGGACCATGTGGAATTGTTTCCATGTCCCACTCATCCCTCACATTTAGAAATTGTGCCCTCCCTTAGTCAAAAGATGTTTCTTTTGTTTTATGACAACTTTCTTCTTTTCCTGGCTCATAAGGAAATTGTGCTTCCTTCCAAAAAATTTCCTGCTTTTGTCCTTACACCTTTTTTGAGTTCTCTATGAGACAAATTTTCCCTCCCTTTGTAAATATTTCCTTCTTTTACCTCTGTGTGTTTTTATGCTACTTTTAGGCAATTTTCCCTTTATTTCCTTAACTACTTTTGTCATGGAGTTTCTTATTTTTCACCAAGGCAATTTGACTAGTTCCACCAATGTGCCCTCAATTTGACTAGTTCCACCAATGTGCCCTCATGAAATGGAAGCTGTATTTCCACATAATTAATTTGCATAATAAATAAAAGGGATGAAATAAAATTAAATACATACCTCAAAATAATTATTAGCAAAATTTGTCCTAGGAAGAATAATTAATGTCAATTTGAGCCCCTAAGAACTTTAGGATGGTCAACAATTTTAATGGTCAAACTGAGGGGACATGACAGCCCAACAATGTTGGATATGTCCATGGAAATTCACCATAGAAAACGTTTATCATACGCGTGCTAAAGGATAACAGATGTGCGTAGGGAGTGAATTTATGCTATCAATTTTCCACCATATTTCTCCCCTGTGTTCTGGATGGACAACCTATACATTCCAGTCATGGGAACTGCCTAGCAAGGCTTACTAAACTTAATGAAAAGGACCAGCCAAGACAACCCTTAGGGAGTTTCAACAGATCGTTTAATATCTCCCTAAATGCACCCTAAAAAAGGACTAACAACTTGAACAAAGCCTTTTTGTCACTTCCTTTTACTAGATAACAAATTGGTGTGGACACCTATCTGTTCTAACTTAGAATTAAGAAACTCAAGATATTGCCTTTTGACAGTCTTGTAACATCCCTGGATTCAAGATCCAATCCCCCAAGTTGCTCAAAACGGCTACTAAGTTGAAGATATCATTGTGGGGATTCAGAAAGTCAGCTAAACCTAGAATGGATTTACAGTTTTATTGTGCTCAATATGTCATTGTTGGTACTGCTATGGACTCTCTTGGACCCAAACAGAGTAGATCATTTAGTGTGAGATTAAAGGTCGTGGAAGTACCTCTGGTGTCTCTTTTGACTAGAGGTAATTCTAAGTTACTTAAGGACATGGATAGAGATAGGAAGAGAGACAAGGAGATGGTTAACAAATGTATAAAGAAGATCAACCCTTTTTTATGTTAATATTTTAGAGAGTTCTATGAGAAAAAAATTCTGGAGATCTAGAGAAACCTAATGTAGTGAAAAAAGGTAGTTGGGCCAGTTCAGAGAGAAGTGGGAAGAAAATTTCATTTTCATATTTCTGGGGTAACTTGAATATGTATTACAAGCATTTTGGTAATGTGTGTACCCCCTCAAATCAAGAACTAAAATCTCGGTTGTTTTTATCAAAACTGTTGGAGGAATAAGGGGAAATCTTACGTTCACACCCAATAATCCATTACAAAGAACTAGACATCCCAAAGAAGTCTAGGAAGCTGGTCAATATTTCTATTGTAAAGTGAGAAGTTTGTTTCAATTAAAATCACTCATCTAACAAGTCTCCTTGAAAGGATTTAAAATTGCAGAAAGTCACAAACATGAGACATTCCTTTTGGAAGCTTCTCACCTGATAATTCCTATCCATGTTTATTAAATTTTTTCCTTGAAACACCTCAGATATTAGAGTGTTCTCAGTATTCAAGTTATTCAAATGGGATGGTGAATCATTATGTTTGGAATATGTACCAAAATCACTTGAATTGAGTTCCATGTCTTCAGTGTAGTTCACGTATACATTATGTAAACCAAAATACTTGAACAGGGCCGCCATGCATTTTGATAAAGATATTTTGTTTCTTATACAAGAGGATCTCCTATTGAGAAACTCATGAGGGATTTTTCTACAAACATTGTAATATTTTTTCTTCATGTATTTTTTAATGTCTTAAAAACATGCCTGCAATAGAGGATAAATTCATCCTAGATTATTGAAGTAGGAAAATAGTACATAATACAAGAACCTCATTGTTACGTCGAAGTTATGTTTATAGTTACAGAACTTTCATCCATCTCCATGCATTCTTCTCCTATTTCTTGATTATTTTAACCTCAAAGAGTATGTGAATCCTTCCATAGTAGAGGTGGGGTGGTGTCAAATGAATCCATCAAACTTAAATCAGAGAAAAAACTTAATTCAAGAGATGGTGAACCCTCTAAGACGACATGTTTAGGAAACCAATGGAACAGATTCCAAAATTCCAAGGAGAAAACCTCCAAAGATTGGTAAGACAAATTAATAATCAATGGAAAGACCCCCATCCAACATTCTAAAGAGAAATCCTCCATCTGTTGGCAAACCATGGACCTATTTGGAAAACCAAGCCTCATGGCATCCTTTTGCAACAAACAACATTACAACTGTGCATTGAATGTGTCAAATGTATTGGATGAGAGATTTTATAGTGCTTTCTTGGAGTATCCCAATGTCTGAACAGTGAAAATAGAGATTTTGGGCAATTTGAACAGCATTAAAAGTATTTTTGGGTGTGTTCTAAACAATTTTATCATCAAAAATACTTCAGACCTATGAATAATGGATCTTAAGGGAATTTGATAAAAAACTTGTTTAGGTTGTCAACAACCATTTATACATTTGTATCAACTGGATTTCCTTTCACCAAATTTCATATCAAATTACTATGTATGAGATTAATGTGATATGGAATAATCCTTTTGTGAACGAATGCAGGTTATCCTTGGAAAATTGAACGTGTTGAGGGATGTCAAGTTGTATTCAGCGGGGCTTGAAAGTGAACCCAAAAAAAATATAAGTGAAACAAAGCATTCAAGAATTTGATGATTTGAGGATTGAAATATTAAATGATAAAGGATCCGAAAGAGTTACTATGATTTAAAAAACAAATGGATATAGTAGAGTGACCATCAAACTTTTAATCAAAGTTCCCTTGTTTGTTATGGCCTTAGAGCTGAGCCCATGGAGGTGGCATTCTGGTGTTTCATAAATAATTCTTGTTAAGATATTTGACATCTTCTTTTTGTTTAGAATTGTAAAAACTCAGGATTTAAATGTAATTCCATTTTTATTGAGGACCCACAATCTTGTAGCGGCTTCAGAAACTTGGACTAATCATTTACAAGATATTGATGATTGAGATCATTTTTCTTCTACTTTTCCTTCTTCATTTACAACAGGTAAAAATTAGGGTTTAATGTTGGTCAGCAAGCAGTCAGGTCAAACTTAGGGTTTAGTGTTGGTCAACAACCAGTCGTAAATGCAACAATTTGAAATATGTGCAGAAAACGTACCAAATATGTTGAAGATAAATCAATATTTTTCAAGGATCCATAGTCGACCCCGTTGGCTTAGCAGCATTAGTAGCAAAGGTATAGGCTAAGCCCATGAAAATTGATCCATATATGGAGCCAGAGCTAGTAGTTTCACCCACAACATATTGATATCCAGCAAAAGGAATATATTTTATTGAATCAGTACTTGATCCACCAGTTTATTCACCACTAGAACTTCGTGTTCATTCCAAGTTCTCCATAAAACCTATACTACACGCATAAACCTATGGTCTGTGCAACGAGCATTCACGGTTCGAATCTCTATCTGATCGAGTGCTTGAAGTGGGTGAGTTAACCAACAAAATATAGATGGAACTAGGTGCTTTCTCAAAAAGTGTTTCCCTCCGCCACACAAGGCCAGCCAAACATGTGTGTCGGGCATGCGACCCATCAACAACCTACTAGCAATGGGGGGATAAAACATAGTAAAAAATAAATGTCGACTCTTCTCACCAAAAAAGGGGGGGCAGGACACGATCTGATCTTGCTTGATGGAACACTCTTTTCTAGTCTTGTATAAATTTTCGGGAAACTCTCGGTACACTTTTGGTATAAACAATTGCTTGCTTGTAAGTCCTACCTAACGCAATGACTTAAACTACTTCAGATTTTTGAAGCCTCGACACTGTGAATTACAGGTTTAATTGGTGCACCACCTCAGGCTTGGACTCCATCATCAGTCTCCTTTTTCCGCTCTAATACAGTCCGGTGTACCTAGGGAGGCAATTTTCACTTGGTGCCCTCTTCTTCCATGAAGAGGAAATTTTACAAAATTTGGTGCCTCACAATTCGATTTTTTTTTTTGAAGAGGCAAGGGAATATCGAATTACATTTCGATATGCACCATCTTACCCAGATCTGGTCAAATAATAAGTTCGCTTAGTTTTCTTCGTTTGCTAGTTATCTTATTAGTACGCATAGTGACTTTAGTGTCCATTTAGCTTCGTTAGTTGAATGGAATTCTTAGGGATCTTAGTTGACTTTTGGTGATCTTAGTGGGCTTATTTCTCTTAGTTGTCTTAGTAAATCCTTTGTATTGGTTCCATTGTTCACTATAGCTCGTAGAGACTATCGTTAGCTCTTTCTTTCATATTATATTGGTTATAATGATGACCATTAGTTGTTTTAGTTGGATTAGTTTTATTAGAAATTCGTTTTCTATAGCGCTTAAAACTAAAATAAAAAATCATTACGATTGCATATTTTACTTAATTGTGGATTGTATACTTTATAATGAAAGGAATAGTAATTCATTTAAAATGGGTCTATAAGCTATTCTAAATACAGCTCGAATATAATAATTTTGGTTTAAATCAATTTTGGTTAAAGAATATTTCACATGTTTTTAGAACTATTTAGTATACACTAGATGTTGCATAATTTCTAATATTTCATTTACTCTATTTCTCGCATTAATATTATGGGGTTGTTACATTGTGGTATATACATTATTTAGTTAACTTAGTTTGTTCTATTATAAATAAACACTATACACATTTAATATACACTATTATCTTTTGTGTAGTTGTATTGGTTAATAGCTCTTGGTTTATTCATTGGTTTCCTCCTTCCTTTAGCCTCTCTTATGCCGAGATGTCCATTAGATAATGAAACGCTGGAAATCACTCATTAAGTGTAAATGCTATGTACCGGACCATCATAAAACAATGCAATTCCTGGTATATCATAGTGGTGTTGATTAGAGCTCACCTCATTGTTTAACTAACTACAACACATCTATATTGTTTACAAGCTTATACACAATTAATTTGATTGAATAGGTCTAAAATCTCATATCATACATACTCTTATTACCATCATTGTTTAACTTATGCTTGGTTCCTTATTGTTCAAGTTCAATTAGGTGAATAGTGTAATAAATTAATATGGATGTATGGGCTTTATGTGTAAATCATAACCTACTATCATTACGTAATAGCAACTATAGTTACATGGGATTTAACATAAGGCTTTAGGTTTAACTATGATCTCTATTCTTATAGTTATAGTTAGAATGGGTTGATTGATTACATGATGCTTAGTGCTTGTTATTGCCATATCGTTATAATAGGGGTTTTGTTCTATCGGCTTCATTTTTGTTATACATATATCATTCTTCTTATTCAAGCTTACTTACCTAGTTGTATCCCATTATATAGTACTTTTTAGGGTACAATGGGATTTGTTTTAATATAAGTACATATGGGATGTATTTTCAATTTCTAATATTCTTAAATTTTATTTGATAGTTTTTGGTGTCTATAAAACTCACAAACAAACAATGATAAGCCTACATGTATGATGATAAACTACACGTCCTCTCTAGTTTTCCATCATATTAGGGAGACTTTGTTTTAAAGGTTACAAACCCTATTGCTTTACCAACTCAAATATTTTGAAGACAATGTGAAGTGTTTGGGTTTGTAGCTAAGAGTATGGTTATATGAGAATATGAAATACATCATTTAGAGAACAAATCAATCAGTAATTTAGAAGCAACCCTTCGTTTTGTAAGGTAAAATGTGTCTAATATCATAATTTAATATTTCCCTAATATACTCTAAATAAAATTGCTAGGAGTTAGAAAGTTTGGTAGAATATATGGTTTGACCTCTAATCCATAAATTCTAATGATAGTATTATCTTCAAAGATATACTAGCCTCCTACTATAGTATTAGGAATATAATTAATAACATGTGTTTCCTCCTAGAAAAACTTCATAGGTTGAAATATGAAGGGGTTAGGCTATGTAAATCTACGTAGACTTTAGAAATCAAATCGTTGAATGCAGGAGGTTCCTTGTTCCATAGAGAAAGGAGTCTCATACATTAATTTGATGTTTGGATTAGTCATGACCTGCAAATAGTTTAGGTGAGTGATCACCATGAAATACCATGAGAATTGTAAATATATACTTATAAACAAAATTTTAAAACCTGTATGTTGGACATGCTTTCTCATAGCAAGTGTCGACATAAAAGATATTCCAAGATCGACAATTGCACACAACCACTCATTTAGATAGATTATCATCTAGAACATAAGGAAACAAACTCTATTAAAGGGTAAGTTTCAAGAATAATAGTTTTAGCGAGGTCACAACTTCAAAAATGGATTAAATCACAAGAATATCAAAACTTTCCAAATGAAAAGTTTATATGTTTTTTTTAATGAAGGGTTTAAAATAATCATGATCCACGCCAGCAAATTTTTTTACTTCATGTGATTCTGAAATGGGTTTAGAAAATATATTAAGGAACCATGGAGAAAAAATGGTTGTACAACAAAATCAAATGAAATCCTGGAACGTAAGAACAATTCTAGCCATGCAAATTGCCAGTTTTTGAATAGTAGTTATTGCTTGAGATTCAAACCACGGTTCAAAACATTTACTGGCTTAATGGCTCAACTTTTAATGGATATCTGATGAATGGTGACATTTTTAATATTATTCTTATATCTTGAATCTTTAATTTCATCAAACATAACAACCTTCATTAAATAATTCCTTGTGATTTGGGCAGATGCCCACTTTTCATTTTCTCTGATCAATGGTAATTAGTAAGATACAATCTTTTGTTCATTCGTATATTCATTAATCCATGTGAAACGCCTTGAAATCGATAAGCTATTTACAAAGCATGACTAGTGGTTTTCAAAATTTATTTACTCTCCACCATCGCTGAATTTATTCCACATTTTGGGTGGTTTTTGGATTGTAGAGGATCGTTCCCTTTTTAAAAATCTAATACTTTTTTTTCTTGGATTGATAGGGGCCATCAATAACACCTAACCTTTAGATTTGAACTTTCATTGAATATTATCTTTACATGAATGTCATCATCCCTTTCCTCAATTTAGATGTACTTTTCACTTATGTGTTACACTAAAATCTCATCATGTTGAGCCATGTGTTATCCCTATGCCTCAATCCCTAAAGTTTCCTTGGCTGAATGGAATTGAATAGGAGGTTATTTCCTTAAATTTTTTCCCTCTAAGAAGGTAGGAGCTCTTTGACCTAAGGAAAGGTGTGTCGACACATTTTTCCTTCATGCTAGAAGCACCATCGGTGCTCTTTTCCTTCATGCAAGGTGTGTTGGCGCTCTTTCCCTTCATGAAAGGTTCGTCAAGGGTGTTTTGAGGGTAAAAAACCAAAGCTTAGAGGTCCTTCTTGAAGGTGGATGAGGTGAAGGACTTTCCCTACATTCTAGGTGAGGTGGAAGTCAGTTCCCTAACCTATGGGGAAGATCCCTTAGACCTCTCCTCTTAATACTCAACCTATTGTATCCCTTTAGCCTTATAAATCGAACCCTCTCTCCCTTGTGAAGGGAGGAAGGACTATGGTACTTTTATGCTGGTGGAATTTCTAGGTGATCCCTATCATCCTTTGGGATGCTTACTATCTTGCTTTGGAGGCTTGGCTTGGATTGTTGGATGGAAGGTTGCAGCGTTAAGGCTTGGTTGTGAAATTCTTTCTCTTTGTAATTCTATGTATCTCCTTAATTACAGTAATATAAAATATTTCCATAAACATTGTTGTGTTGATGATGTTTAGATCTTTCTTCCTTAACTATTAGCTTAGATCAATTCATGTTTAGATACACATGTACTGTTTTCTTGTTTCCACTTTCTCTACAGGGTTTTGCAGCTCAAGATCTGAAGGCTCTAGAGCTTGGATCAATAAAGAGAGAAGAGGATATGCAGACCTCAAGTAGGTGATCTATATGTTAACTTGCATTTATATTTGATCTGGGAAAGTAGGATGTATTATGTACTTGATTTGTTCTAGATCCACTTGGACTAGGGAGATATGGCTTGAGTCCACTTGAGTAGATTTAATCAATAACATTAAGATTATTAATTAGGGTAAAATATAAGTGCAAACCCACTTTTTTCCATCCAATCAGCCACTTCAGCATTACACATGGAAAAAATTTTAATTGGTGGAGAAGTAAAGACCATGACAACTTCATGAGTGACTTTGAGACATTATGGATATTTAATTTTTAGGTTAAAATCAAGGAGGAAAAACATATGTCATTGAAGGTTAATTAATTCTTGTTGAATTTTTAAAGGCCTTTAACACTATACCCATATACTTAGTAATGGAGCAACTTGGAACCTTGGGTGTACTTGATATATTCATATCAAGTATAATGTGGATCTACAAAATTGTGGTGGGAATATTTTGCACACCTCATGGACTCTCTAATACTATTAAGAACATTATTGTTAAACATGAGTATCTTGTTTTCCCCTATGTTAAGTCGGGGTGTTAAAAGATAAATTTTGTCTATGGGACTTATGGGTCATACATGGTGCCTAATTCTTCCACAAGAGCCTTAAATATATCTTGGTCATGTTGAGGTTTAACACCCCATTAATAATTTTCAAGGTCTAATCACATGGCTTAGGAGGAATGGTGGAGTCCATATGGAATTGTGATGGAGGCATGCGAAAACAACTTGTGTAGCCAGATAATTTTGGAGCCCTTGTTTTGTATGAAATAAACTAAGAGATTTGCATGTGTACTGTTGGAGTGGAACTCTTTAGTTCTTTGTTCCTACATATGATTATTGTCAATTTCTTGTAAGCAATTGGCCCATGTTGTACATCAAATTCATCGTCAACAATATTTTAATTTATGGCTTATGGGATATATGTTAACTCCCAGGTCATGACACATGGTCTAAATAGGGAAACTTTGGCTTGCAACTTTAACATGGTGGAAATTTCAAGGTTTGGCATAGTATAAATATTTATAAGGGATATGGGCATGATACAAGGCCAACACCAAATATATTGGGTAATAAAATTTATATTTATGGCTCATGGGACATGTGTTCTCACAAACCATAATAGATGCCTTGAATTGGGATTGTTGGTTGGATGTGTTGGTCATTTCAATGTTCAACACACTAATGCATTTTAGAGCATTAATAATTTGTGGATGTATTTCTGAAGAATGTCATATTCACTTGGAACAATTGGTGTGGAGGGTTGATTCATGATGTAAAAAGGATAAATCAAATTCTTATTTAAGAGCCCCTTTTCTCAAATTACTTCAAAATAGGTTATTTTATTCTTCTAGGAATTATATTTGACAAGGATTGGATAATTGGCCTATCCTCTTATAGTGGAACCTACAAGGTGAGCCAAAAAAAACCCTTTTATTTTAAAAAAAATGTGGTTTGGTCAATGGGGGTTTAAAGGTAATTCAAGTGAGTGGTGAGAGGATGTTGATATCCACATAAGCTCAAAAATATTATATTACAACAAAAAATTAAGCCTTGAAAGCTACAATAAATTCCTTGAGATTATTTAAATCCTTGAAAGCATTTACACCTAAAAAATGAGAAACATAACACTGATCATTGGGTGGAACTTCAAGGTTCAATGGACCTTCTTGGGAACTCATATATTTTGATACAATGACTGTATTTATGTAAAACCAACACTACTAGATGCAACATGACCATGGAATTTCATAATTGTTTTCATAATATAGATTTTGTCATAATTGTTGGACTGCCCCCAAAAAGTCCAATTTCTCATGACTTTTGGGGGTGGCTTTAAAACAATCGACCCCAAAAGTCCAATTCTCATGACTTTTGGGGGCAGATTTAAAACAAGCGTCCTCAAAAGTCCAATTCACATGACTTTTTGGGGGAGGGGTTTAAAATCCACTCTGGAATTTTAGGGAGGGGTTTAAAATCCACTCTGGAATTTTGGGGAGGGGTTTAAAATCCACTCTGGAATTTTGGGGAGGGGTTTAAAATTCGCTCTGGACTTTTGGGGAGGGGGTTTAAAACCCGACCCCAAAAGTCCAATTCTCAAGACTTTTGAGGGGGATTTTTAAGAACCACCCCCAAAGACCTAAAACAAAATTTGGGGGGGAGTTTAGCAAAACCACCTCAAGTCAAAAATGCCCCCAAAAGGGTATTTTGTTGTAGTGATCCACTTATTCAAAGTAACACTATGAGAATTATTTAAATGCTTGCTTCATTCCATTTTAAACCAATACCAAAATTTCCTTAAGAGTACAAAGAAAGTTAACTTTTGTGTTAATATTGATATCCACTTCTCGTGCCTTGGATGTTCTTGGTAAAAATGAGGGTATGGATGGGGGGTTTTCAAAAACAACCTTGTAGGGTGACATTTTAGTAGCACCATGATAGGTGGTATTGTACTACGTTTCTGCAAGCCTGGCGTGTAGGGGGGGTGGTGAGAGTGGGGGAACTACTAAACCCAATGGCCATATCAATCAATGTAAAACCCAATGGCTAACAATATTTTTAAGGTCAACACCTCACAACCTCTATTACTTTTTCTTAACTCCAATATCTCAAGTCCTGCAATATCCAGAAGTATTATGACATGCATCATCATCGTGGACATCGATGTTGTTATCATCATCATCATCAATGCCATATGGTGCATCAACATCATCTTGATCATCATCCTCATTATCATCATCATCAGCAGAATTATGTACATCATCAACAAAATCATCGTCGTCATTGTCATTATGGTCACTCATATGTCATTAGTGTTCATAATCACTCGTCACCATTAGGATTCATGTCATGTAATTGTTAAGGTCGTTTACATGTCATTACAGTCATTTCGATGATAATAGGGTCATTTAGATGCCATTCTAGAAATTTAGGTTCCATTAGAATCAATTAGGATCCAAAATTGCTACCGCATGCATAGTCATTGTTGACATCCACATCGTCATCATCATCATACAGTAAATCAACATCATTTTCGTCTTCTTAGTCATCATCAATATAATTCTGATAATAATGAGCAAGGAGCCCTATTACCTCACAAGAATGGATGATATTGTCTTATACTTATCAAATAATATCCATACGCTCCATCATAAGTATCGCAATGAATCATTGTCATGTTCTTAGGGACAATCATATGCAATTAGGGTCTATCAAATGTTGTTGGGGACACTCAAATTCTGTTAGAGAAATTTAGGTGACATTAAGGTAATTTACCCTTCATTAGGATTAATCAAGATCCAAAAGTGACATGATTGCGACCATTTAGGTGCCACTATGATAAATGAAGATCCAAAAGTACTATCACATGAACCATGATCATTGACATTGACCTTGATATATCTGATGTTATGTCAAACGTTTTTTGAACATAGTTCCTAGCTCTAAACCTAGTGCAATTCCTAGCACGGTTCCTTTCAAAATTTATGGCATTATTCTACACGCTATACTTGGCGTTATGTTGGATTTTTTCTAGGCGCAATTCCAGGATCTATAATTAGCGCTACGGTTGCATGTTTTTCTTGCCGAAATTCATGGCACAATTCTTGTCGCTAACCCTGGATTAATATATGGTGATATGCTATTCAATACGTTTTATTGGAGGCTATTATGGGCGTTATATGGGATGATTTTTTTGGACGCTAATTGGGAGGTTAATTGGGATGCTAATTGGGATGATAATTGTGATGCTAATTGGGATGATAATTGTGATGCTAATTGGGATGCTATTTGGGATGATAATTGGCATACCAATCAGTGTCCAAAATAGTGCCAACTTTTAAAAAGGGACACTAATTGGGATGCTAATTCAGACGCTAATTGGGACAATGATTGGGACTCTAATTGGGACTCTAATTGGGACTCTAATTGGGATGTTAATTGGGACGCTAATTATTGTCCAAAATAGCGTCAACTTTTAAAAAGGAATGCAAATAACTCCGTTAAAAGCGCCATCCCGTGGAAAAGCGTCCACTTTGTCCAAAAAGTGATGAAAATACACTAAAAGTGATAGTGGACGCTAAAAAGGAAGCTAACAGAGACACTAATCACAAGATTTTGTTGTAGTGTACTATCATAAGTTCAAGATCATATCAATCTTCTAAAGTAGACACCTATGAGTCATACCTCATTGGTAGGGTTCTTAGTACCTTTTAAACAACTTATTTCTTCTCCCAAGTTTCTAATAGCATTGACAATTTCATCTACTCTTAGAATATATTCTTTGATGTTTTCCTCTTCTTTCATTTTTAAACTTTCAAACTTCCCTTTGTATTTTTGAATTTTGGACTGTTTGAATTTTGGACTATTTGACTTTAGAATATCCTTCATAAAAAAAAAAAAAATTCTCCCAGGCATGTTTGGTTGTCTTACATTGCATAACCTTAATAAACATTGAATTTGTCAATCCATTTAATATTGCATTCAAGGCTTTTGCATTTTATTCATATTGATCTAGCTCATCTCTATCTATAGGTAGGTGTTCTGGTATTTTATACTCTTTTTCAACAGAACTCCAAACCTTGCATCCAAGATACATTAGATGGCATTTCATTCTTACACTCCAGAATGCATAATTTTATCCTGTAAATAATGGAGGTATGTTGATAGCTAACCCTTCCTGTTGATCCATAGTGATTTTTAATAGGATCTTCCTTCCAGTGATTTAAATTGTAGTGAAGAATCCTTCTCTGATACCAATTGTTGGAATATCAAGCAATACTGAGAGGGGGGATCAATCACTATTAATCTACCTTATTTAATGTTTACCACTTAAATATAAAATAAACAATAAAAATAGAACACCAATATTATCATGGAAACCCAATTGGGAAAACCACCAAAACTTTATATTACTTCAAAATTATATTTACAAATAATTTGCAAGCACCAACACCCAAGTTTTCCAACTACCACTAAAGGATGCACCAACACACTGTTTACCCACAACAAATGGAAGGAGGCTAAGGCCCCCTATAGGCTTGCAGCTTGTCCTTGTGCCTCCCAACCACCCTTGTATAATAATTTGATCTCTAACATCTGTACACCTTTGAATATTTTAATCATATGTTCATAGACACTTGTTTGAAGGTTCAAAGCTTTACTTATATACCCTCAATCGTTCCTCTTCGTCTAATAGTAAAGTACCTTCATCGTGACCCTTCACAAATCAAAAACTGTTAAATAACTTCTTCATTAAAAAAAATGTGAATTATTAGTGGGATAATGCATTATTTCGACTCTGCAATCCCAATTTCGACTTCTGACTTTCATACTTTCAACTTTCTGATTTCTAACTTTTGGAGTGAGAACCTTCAAAATATTTAACAATGGAAACTAATGCTTCCGAATTTCATCCTTTCGACTTTTGGATTTTCAAATTTCCAACTTTCAGAATCAGAAACGCTAAAAACTTAGCATCGAAAACTAACGCTTTCGATTCCTACTTTCCAAATTTCTGACTTTATAGATTTCCGACTTTCTGACTTTCTATCTTTATGGATTTCTGACTTTTTGACTTTCTGACTTTTTCGAATTTTTAACTTTTTGGATTTCCTACTTTCCAATTTTACGGATTTCCAACTTTCCAACTTTCTGGATTTTTAACATTTTGGCTTTTTCTATCTATGCCTATTTCATCAATGTTTCTTTATGATATTATGTTGACAACAATTCCAATTTAATCAACACTATTTCACTATGGATGTGATGATATTTTGTTCTAAACTTAGAAATATTAATTTTCTTCTTTGAACTAGTTAAAACCAAGAGATAATTTTGATCCTTTACACTAGGGTTAATGACCTCCTTACAGTATCACAATTTTCTTTTAACCTCTAAATATTTCTTGCACCACATTTTCTCTTTGGACTTAGAAGTGATAATATTTTTAATGTTATTGATATTTTGCAAAATGACATTTTTGTAAATCCCCCAATAGTTTACCCATGTCATGACATATTTATGCCACCCCACTTGAAGAACATGTGGTTTTGGCTAGAATTAAAATTAATTTTAGGAAGTATATGGTCTCCCGTGTTGTTTATCTTTTGCTTGTACATCAGGTACTTATTCATATCCATGCTCTCTATACAGGAGATCCCCCTTCTAAGAGGAGAATATGATATGGCGTATTTATTTTAAATTTAATTTCAAGGTTATAAGTTATGAAACGCTTCTATATTTGATCAATTTTTATCAAATATTCTTTGGAGATATTGCAACCCCAAAATTCACAGCAATACTATTAAGTTTAATGAAGCATAAGATATTCAGGCCTTCATGAATTCAATGAGAAAAGAAGGTTGCAGAAGAGAGAGAAGAATTTAGCCGAGATTAATCAATTACTCATGGAAAAATTGCACACACACGGAGACAAAATTGGAATAATGATATTACATCCATTAATAAATATGAAATATTTAATACAATGGTGTTAGAAATAGGATAATTTGAATGCATAAGATAGGATTCGAATCTACCAACCTAGATTGACTTCAGAGCTAGCTCAGTGTGGGAAAATCACCAGTAGAGCTCACTAATGCAACTACGGATCACTAAATCAGTTCAAAACCAGTTAATTGATGTAGGTAGGTGAGAAAATGCACTATACCTCCCTTAAATCATGCAAACTATTGCTAGGATGACTGGGAGTAAACTAACTTATTGGAATTGGAGCATAACTGAAAATAACTGAACCCTCACTTAGGTCAACCGTTGGAGACTATTGGTGGCACCCAAACTAGACTCCTAAATTTTAACAATTTACTCTCACCGTTGATCGATGCTAGATTTTAACAATTTAGCTAATCTTTGATTTAAATTTCTCCATGCATATTTCCCCACTGGAATCATTGTGAATCGTAAATCCATTTCCTCTTTAAATATTTAACGTAGATCTATGTTGGCGCTAACCTTTTCCGCTGATTGGAAAATTTTATTTCTCTGCGCAAGTCTCACTAGTGGATTTATCCCTAACCATAGATTTCCTTTATGTTTTTCCCTGACCATAGATCTAGGTTATCCTTTAAACCTTTCCTCCAATTATGAAAATTATTTCTGCCATGCATCTTTCATCAGTGGATTTATTTTACACTGTATATTTCATTTTCCTTTTCTTCTAGTCGTATATATAGGTCACTTTTTAAACTCTTGCACGAATCATCAAATTTACTTTTACCTTACACATCCTGGAGGGAGATTCAATTTCATCCATAGTTCTACCTATCGGAAGATCTGACCCATTAAAATGTTTCAGGATATACCACAGGCATTAGTTTTCACTCTTATCCTCTTTCCAAAGTTTTTAACTTATGGTTTATCTAGAAATACATGCCTTAACTTTGGTTTCAACTCCATTTAACATATTTTAAGAACCTTATGAACACACCTTAGGTTTTATCATCAAGATTTTCCATATTTTCTTTTATTTTCTTAGTCTTGCCCCATCCAACTACTAACAAAAATGGTGCTAGCATGACTATTCATGGCCATTATTCTATTGTGTATCTGGGGACTACTAAAATTCATATTTGTAGTCACATGTTGAGATGTATCATTGTATTGTACTGACGAGAGGCTCATTTTTCCACCTGGGTCTTCATTACTCCACTTCTAGGATCGGCATAATGTATTTCGGCCATCGTGTTACCCCTATAACCTCACACATTAGGGGGCATCTGTTACAACTGATTTTACCACACTTGCTAGATCATGGTTTTATGGCCTTCCCTATCACTATGTAGACTCTTTGGACCCCCTTTTCTCACTATAAAATTTAATGCTCCAAAAAGTCCCTTAAAAAATTATTTTTTATTTGTATTACATGGGTCACCAACTTATAGACCATGTGTACATGTAGCTTGGTCCACTATGACCGCGTACATCGAGAAATGTGCCCAAAAATAAAACATTTGGGGTTTTTATTACCAAATAAAGAATGACTTAACTATTAGCCTTTCATATGCTTGGAAATGCTCTGACTCAACCCTTTACTTCCTATTGAAGGGCTATATATTGAGCTACTTGTATGCATTAGACGAGGATAATTTATGAGAGAAAGGAAACTATAGGGAATTGTACCCCATTCTTGCATACTCGAGTCTGGATCCCTTTGTCCTTTGAGAAGCCATTGATGCTCTTCCCAAGATTTCCTTTTTCTTTTGAGCTTTCCATTTATACAGAGGATTGAAGTGGTGGAGTCCTGGGTGGAGGACTCGGTTTCTCGATTTCGACGAGGTGTCGACATAGTTTGTCACTTATATCTCTATTTACAATTAATAGAAATATCCATTTCTCATCCATTGTATATGTGTAACTATGAATATATTTGTCCATGGATGTAGTTGCTTTGATTTATACATATTGGATTTAGATATGTTAGAGTATGTCTAACACTCAATATCCATCATTCTTGTATGTTTCATTGTTGTTGAGAATGAAATGTAGGTGCAAGTGTGGTTGAAAGCTCAACAGGGATCTACTACAACTGTTCAAAATAAGGTACGCTTATCATCCCTTAGTGTTATCCTTATTTATCTCTATTGCATATGGAAATGGATTGATTTCTGGTGGCATACTAGCTTTTCTGGTCCACCCGAAGCCATAAAACGTTTTCTCTGTAACACCTATATGGTGGCCAAGAACTATACCTTCTTCCAAAATTATTTTACATTTTTCATGGTGCAAAGAAAATTTAGCCTCTCGACATCTAATCAAAACTTTCTATACCTAGAAGAAATATGGTGGCCGAGAACTATACCTTCTTCCAAAATTATTTTACATTTTTCATGGTGCAAAGAAAATTTAGCTTCTTGACATCTAATCAAAACTTTCTCTAGGTCATAAAGGGAGCCCTAAAAAGAATCACTATAAAATGTAAAGGCATCCATGTAAATATCTACACACTCATGAATTGAATCAACGAAAATACCCAAAAAAACTTGTTGAAATGTGGCAAGGGCATTACATAATCCAAAAAGTAAATCCTTACATGCATATGTCCCCCATGGGAAAGTAAAGGTGGTTTTATTTTGATATTCCCTCATAATTTGAATCGTATTATACCCATTGAACACATCAAGAAACCGAAGTTAATTTTTCCTAACAATGTGTCCAATACGTTATCTATTAAGGGGAGTGGAAAATAATCCTTTAGTGTTTCTTTATTTATCTCTCTAAAGTCTACACAAATTATCCACTTACCATTTTTATTTGGTACAATCACAAGTGGAGAAACCCACTTGTTGTCAAATATAGGATATATGAAATTGGCATTGAGTAACTTTTAGTTCTTGTTTCGCAATATCTTTCTAGGTAGGGTTTTTCCAGAGTTGGAATCGTCTAACATGAATAACATTTTCCGGTGTATAAATGTGATGTATGCATGTATTGGTATGGATTCAACGCATGCCCTTATAATCCCAAGAAAATGTACTATATTTCTCTTTTAGTACTTGAATCAACTATTCTCGTTTATATATGTCTAGGTTAGAGTTGAAGTTTAAAAAAGGCTTGGGGTTAACTTCAATAGATCTAGTATAAGATCATAAGCTCTTACTAATGTTAAAGAACAATAATTATGACAAGCTTGTTGGGTCACAATTCTCTTGAAACTCTCCTGCTCATATTCAATAGTGACTCTGGCTATTCAATACAATTAGTGGTAGAGAGGAATTGGTTTAGTATATTCTCTTCAATTTGTTGTTACCAACCCCGATATTATTCAATTGTTAAGAGAGGTTGCATATTTTATTCATCCCCATAGGGATATTCTAACCATAAAGGATGTTTAATGGAAGGTTGTGAGGGTGGCTAAAGAATAATTTTCTTCATTGTTGTCCCATTGTATCTTTCCATCTCCCTGAATCTACAACCAAGGAAGGCATTAGGTGTAGCTAGCCATGGTCTAGACTTAATATTACAAGATGGCCATGCATATAAATATTTGTTTGGATCACTAAAGATATATATAGGGTATTCCCATGAAGCTACGGTGATTCTGACATCATTTAGTACTCCAACAAGAAGGATTTTAGATCTATATGATAGTTATAACATTGTTTGGGTCGGTCTAACATAATCCAATTGTCAAAATTACATGGTTCATATAGTATTTATATTAATTACAACACCTAGGTCAATTAATATGTTATCTATGGGAGTAATGTTAATATAAATGGTAACCATGGGGTTCCCGGGATCAATATACCTCACAGGATTTTCATATATAAGTTCAAATAATTGACCTACAACATGAATAGTGGAAAGGAATTTTCATTTTATGCTTGGATTGTTTATACAAAATTCCCTAATTGTTTTTGAATAAATAGGTACATCCTTTATAGCCTGTAATAAGGGGAATTTCACACAAAAATTTTGCAGTTCATATTCGAAATTAAATTATGAGAGTCATATAGGTTTATCTATACCAAGTCTCTCTAAATATGGAGGAGTTTTAGGTACTTCTGGTTTCTTAGAATGTGAAGGTGGTAATGTTTGTGATCATGGAACAATCGCATCTTCAATATGGTCATCATGTTCTTCTTTAATTACAACTGTGGGGTTTGTTTTATTGAGAACCTTCCAAGACATAATATGTATATCATGTAAGGGTAAAGGGGTAATAAAGTAGGTTGGAAAGGTTTGATCCTAAGCATTAAAAATGGATTGATTTCTATTATTGTTAGAAAAATAAGATTGCAGAGAAATAACAATAAACAATAAACAAGATGCAAATATTAAAACACATTACAAGAGAGACATAGATATAACATGGCTCACCCAGGATGGGATATGTCCACACAAAAAATTCCAGTCCTTTATTATTATACCATCTATAAAAATGAAGGGATACAACCTGCAACAACCCCGTTAGGCTTCCTCTTCACTCTCTCATAGTCTCTCTCACACAATCATAAAGATTGTTTTTACAATGATACAATACAATACATGCAGTAATATTACAATGCATTCCTTTTATAGGGGAATTACCATGGGAAAATACCACGAGTCACCTAATACCATAGGCCCGCAAATTGTTCACTAGCAAACATCCCCAAAAAATTATTTTAGAGGATTCACCTCCAAATCCCCATTGTCCCCTACACCCCTATTAGGAAAATTTGACAGTAAAACTGGGGTGTCATGTCCCCTCCCGCCCCAGAGAAGAGAACTATTGTACAAAACCCACCAACAAAGCCTCATCGATAGGGGTTCTTTCTTTGTTGATGCCCAACTAGTGCGATCTCCCTAAGCACCAACCCAAATAGGTTTTACCCTACCCAACAACACCGGTAGAGTTGATGAAGTCTCACCCAAGATGTTCGAGAGAGAGCTGTCGAAACCAAGTTTTCAACAGTAAGGAGGAGGATTGGGGCATCAACGATTTATCAGGATAATTATCAGATCGAGCAGATCCATTCATTAGGTATCGCAACATTCATCACATATCTATCAGTATAACCATAGATCTAAACAGATCGCATCATTTACTTATTCATCGCAATAGTATCATATTATTCATTTGTTAGTTTTTTTTTCAACATTTAAGCTAGCATTATGTTAAGATCTTTTCACTAAGAGAATAACAAGTATAGAAATAACATAAGCACATCACATGAGACAAGAGACACAAAGATTTTTGATCGGGGAAACCATAAATGGAGAAAACCCCGCAACTTCCTCTAAGATAGAATCACCACAAGATGTGAAACCCAAAACAGTAAGATGTGCTCCCAACACAGCAATAGCCTTCTGTCTTCTGTCAAGCCCAAGTATTTCCTTCTCCAATAGTGCACTACACTTGAGAGAGCAAGTGATGTATTTCACAAGTGATAAATAGAGAGACTCTCACTCTCTATTTATATTCATCCGTTCACTTGAATTGCATTTTCACATGTAGGCTCGACCTAATATTACTTACCCGAGCCTACACCTTAATTAGTGTATAATAACTCAAGTGCCCCGAAACTGTGGGGACTTACCTAATGACTTGATATGACTTATTTACATTATCAATCCTCCCGATCGAAACATCGAGGCAAGACAACATGACTCAAATGCATAATAGAAACATCCCGGAATAAACATCGGGTTACAATACATAAGATACATGGAAGAATACATTCCGAAGTTACATATACATCAACACTCCCTCTTAACTAGGAAGGTATTCTTTCGACACAATTTTCAGCACTGGTCTTCTTCTCTATATCAGCTGGATCTCTTCGTCTTCAAGTCATCTTTGTCTTCAAGTCATCTGGATCTGGATCATCTCTCGATCTGGATCGTCATCGAACTGGATCCAGATCATCACTCAATCTGGATCATCTCTAGTCATCATCTCTGGATCTGGATCATCACTGGATCTGGATCATCATCACTGGACTGGATCTAGATCATCACTCGATCTGGATCATCACTCAATCTAGATCACCACTGCTGGATCTGGATCATCACTCGATCTGGATCTCTCGGAGTCATCATAACTGGATCTAGATCATGGCTCGATCTGGATCATCTCTGGTCATCATCATGTGTGTACTATCTCGTCATAGGAAGTTCTATAGAGCCAGACCTTTTTCATGCTGGTTGTAGGCCTACCCTCATGTAGGTATTCTCCCAGCACTTACATCTGACCTGCTCGTCAGAAAGGCACGCCCAGCACTCACATCTGATCATGTAGTAAACTACAGTGACATCAGAAAGGCCCAGCACTCACATTCACCAGCATGGTAGGCACAATCAACTACCATCTGTGAAATGGCTCTGCACTTATATCTGACCTACTCATCAGAAAGGCACAGTACTCACATCCATCCAGGCTGGAACACATCCACTCACAATGATGGGAGAGTTCTACACTTCCATCCAGGCTGGAACCACATCCGCTCACAATGATGGAAGACTCTCATCTAGGCTGGAACCATATCCGCTCACAATGATGAGAGATTTTCTCACTTTCATCCAGGCTGGAACCATATCCGCTCATAATGATGAAAGACTCTCATCCAGGATGGAACCATATCCGCTCACAATGATGAAAGATTTGTGCACTCGCATCTGACCTGGTAGGAGCTGAATCCTACACCCTCGTCAGAATGGCCCCCAATCCTTGACTGAGCTACCTGGTAACGAACCAGGCGCCTCCACTCTCACTGAGAGTGGCAGTTTCCCTTACATTTGTCCTACTCGACAGAATGGCCAGCACTTATATCTGACATGGAAGGGAGCAACCCTCTCACCATGACAGAATGGCTCAGCCCTTACATCTGACCATGGAAGGAACCAATCCTCTCACCATGTCAGAATGGCTATGGGTCTCATCACTGTCTCTGGGAGGAAGCCTCGATCTGGAGAACACCAAGTCTCTCTCTGAAGTACTCGAACTTCAGCCTAGTGAATGGCTTCATCAATACATCGGCTATCTGTTCCTCCATCGCAATATACTGGAGCTTCACTGCTCCTCTCTGCACCATATCCCTGATATAGTGATACTTGATCTCGATATGCTTCGACTTGTCATGGAACATTGGATTCTCTGACAACTTCACGCAACTCTGGTTGTCACAATGTATACAAGTAGCATCCAACTGGAGATCAAATATATTAGACAGTAGCTTCCACAGCCATACTGCCTCACAACTAGCTGAACAAGCTGCGACATACTCTGCTTCAGCTGTACTCAGTGCCACATAGGATTGCTTCCTACTAAACCAAGAGATCACACCTGATCCCATACTGAAGCAACATCCTGAAGTACTCTTCCTGTTGATGGCACTACCTGCCCAATCTGAATCAACATAACCCTCTAGGTTAATCTTCTGATTCACATCATACTTGAGCCCATAATCAATTGTACCCTTCAGGTACCTCAGAATATGCTTTGCAGCAATCAAGTGAACACTTCTCAGATCTGTCAAATACTGGCTCAAGGTGTTCACAGCAAAGCAAATATCGGGTCTCGTGTTCGTCAGATACATCAATGACCCAATCATCTGACGATACATCGTAGCAACAACTGAATCTGAAGAGGTATCACTCAATAGCTTCAAGTTTGATGCCATAGGTGTGGACATAGCCTTGCAGTCCATCATCCCGAACCTCTTCAGGATCTCTACTGCATAATTCCCTTGTCCAAGGAAGATTCCATCTGTACTCTGCAATACCTCCATACCTAGGAAGTAATGCATCATTCCCAAGTCCTTCATCTCGTACTCAGCAGCAAGCTTCCTCTTCGTATCAGCAATCAACCCATCTGTACCTGTCACAAATAAATCATCTACATACAGTAGAAGTATCACTGGGTTTCCATCTTCAACCTTGTAGTAAAGGTTGGAATCTGCTTTACTTTTGGTAAAGCCCAAACTGGATAGAAAGCTATCAATCCTGTCGTACCAGGTTCTGGGTGCCTGTTTCAAACCATACAAGGCTTTCTTCAATCTGCATACATGAGACTCTCTGTCATGTGTCTCAAAACCGAGTGGTTGTTCTACATACACTTCCTCGTCTACTACACCATTCAAGAAAGCAGTCTTGACATCCATCTGGTGTATCCTCCACTTCGTCACTGCAGCCAGAGCAAGTATTGATCTGAAGGAAGTGTATCTGGCTACAGGTGCAAAAGTCTCTTCATAGTCTATTCCCTCTTTCTGAGAGAATCCTCAAGCTACAAATCTTTCCTTATACTTTTCAATGCTACCGTCTGCAGCATGCTTGATCTTGTAGATCCATTTGGAAGTAACAACTGAATTCCCTTTTGGTCTTGGGACAATATCCCAAACATCATTCTTCATGATCGATTGATATTCTTCGATCATCGCATCCTTCCATTCTTTCTGATCTGCCACTTCTTCATAATTGGAAGGTTCTTTATCAATGAAACCACATAGTAAAGCTACATACCCGAAATTTGATCTGGTCCTCTTTCTTTCTCTGTGATTCTCTTCTGGAGACCCATATCTTTTTGCACCTTGGATAAGTTCACGTACCCAAGCAGGTTTCCTCTTATGAGGATTCTTCTCCAGAGGTGGATCTATAGGTATTTGTGGTTCCTCGAACTCTTGATCTTGAGCTTCTTCGTTCATAATTGTATCACGGATCCTAGGTGCTTCTGCTTCCGCCTCTTCAGGTTCTTCAGTAGGTCTCTTTCTAGATTTGGTGTAAGCTGTGCCTTCATCAAATGTCACATCCCTGCTGATGTCAATATTCTTGTATCTTGGAAAGTAGATTCTATAAGCCTTCGAGCTTTCCGAGTATCCCACAAATATACCCTTCTTTCCTGAAGGATCTAATTTTGTTCTCTTCTCTTTTGGAATATGTATGTACACTGGACAACCGAATATTCTGAGGTGGCTGACTTCTGGTTTCTTACCGGAGAAGACTTCTTCAGGAGTCTTGTTCTCGATTACTCTATGTGGAGTACGGTTCTGTACATACACTGTTGTTCTGGAAGCTTCAGCCCAAAGATGCATAGGTAGATCTTGATCATGAAGCATAGCTCTTGCTGCTTCCATGATAGTTCTTTTCTTCCATTCTGCAACCCCATTCTGTTGCGGATTATAAGGAGTGGACAACTCCCTCTTAATCCATGATTCTCTGCATAGCTCCTTGAATTCATTCGAAGTGAATTATCCACCATTATCTGAACGGATGGTCTTGATCTTCTTTTCAGTATGGTTCTCGATCAAGGCTTTGAATTCCTTGAACTTGCTGAATACTTCATCTTTGTTCTTCATAAAAAAAATCCATGTCTTTCTAGAAAAATCATCAATAAAAGAGACATAATATGCATACCCGCTAAGTGAGTTTGATGACATAGGACCGCATACATCGGAGTGGATGATTTCTAGAATGCTTTTGGCTTTGCTTTCGCTGCTTGGAAATGTCTTCTTTGTATTCTTTCCTTTCGCACATCCTTTGCAGACCCCTTCATGTTTTGCTTGAATTTCTGGAAGACCTTCGACAGCTTTACTTGCAATAGGTAGTGCTCTGTAATGCACATGTGCAAGTCTTCTATGCCAAAGTTCATTTGGCTCTACTGTGTCATGGATCAAGGCTTGATCTGGATGACCCTTCAATTTGTACAAGCCTCCTTCTTGTTCTCCAATTACTACCGCATCATCGATAGTCTTTCCTTTTGGCCACATGATGACTTGACCATCTATGAATGCAACCCGCATTCCTTTTGCATCCAATGCTGAAATGGATAGAAGGTTCTTCTTGATTCTTGGAACAAACAATACTTCTTTCATTGTTACAGACTTACTGGATTCTAGCTTGTATGAAGATTCCCCACTACCTTTTATTGGATATTGGTAGCCATCTTTTAGTTTCACCTTGTGAGGTGATTCATGTTCTGATAGTCTCACAAAAGATTCCTTGAATCCCGTCATATGTTTGGAAGCACCACTGTCTATGAGCCAATCATCACTTCCATGAGTAATGTTACATGTGAGAGCTGATATCAGTACATATTCATCCTCGCTTGAAGAATCTTCACTTTCATATCTGGATCTCTTTCTGGATGGTTCATCATCTTCTGCAGCATGAGCATGATGTCTTCTTTTGCTGCTCTTCTTCATTTTCTTCTGTTTGTTAGGACAATCTTTTGCATAGTGTCCCGCTTCATCACAAGTATAGCATATGACCCTAGACATATCTCTTTTAGGATTATCTTTGTAAGAGTGCTTACCTTTGAAGTGATGAAGCCTTTTTCTTGATGACTTGGAGTGAGTCTTGGAGCGTATTGTGAGGGCTTGGTCTTCACTACCCATCTTCTCTTCTCGAGCTGCTATTCGAGCTTCTTCTTGAGAGAATTCTTCCCACAGTCTGCTGAATTTGACTAACTTCTTTCTAGCACAGATTCCTTGAATGAAAGCATCCCATGACCTAGGGAGGCCATTCAAAGTAGTCATGACAATCTCTACATTTTCCACTTCTTCATCAACAACTTCTAATTGTTCCTTGATTTGAGAAACTCTTGTGAAGTATGACTGAATAGTTTCTCCATTCTGAATCTTCACATTCTTCAACTGGTTCCTCAGGGTCATCTTTCGATTGATGTTCTTTCCTTCAAACAATTTGGTTAGGGCATAAAACATAGCTTGGGGTGTCTTGAGAGAGGACACCTGAGGGATAAGATGATCTTTGATGGAATCAGCAATGATCCTCTTTGCCATAACCATCTTCTTCTTATGTAGGGCCTTTGCCTCATCTCCCTCTGGAACTGGAACCTCCTCATGAATGTAGGAGTCTAATTCATTCTCTTCTAGGACCAGGGAGATCCTATACTTCCAAGCTCGGAAGTTATCAGCCCCCTCAAGATTTTCATCAAGCTTGGTATGATGAGACATCTCTAAATAAGAACCTCAAATGGAAATACAAAAGATTTTAGATCTTACCAGGTTCAAGATGTCAAATCTGAAGCTTGAGCTGAAATCCTGCAGAGTTGGCTCAGGAGCAACAAGGGTTTTGCTTTCCCCGAGTTCTGTCCACCCAAATGCCTTCAAATTTGTTCCTAACTTCGATTTTGGGGAGGAGATCAATCTAGGCTTGGGGCTCACTGAAAAATTCCTCTTCTGCAAAAATCCCTAAATTCAGACCCCAGTGACAGGTCCAAAACTGAAAAACCTCAGAATTGAATTCTGTTTCGACAGAAAGATGCACCCTAGGGAGGAGAGTAATTCCACCTTACTTTTGCTGAAAAACTGTGGAGAAAGATCCACAAACAAGGAATCCCTAGCCTCTGCAGCTGCACAGTGTCTTCTTCTCAGGTTAGCTCTGATACCATGTTAGTTTTTTTTTCAACATTTAAGCTAGCATTATGTTAAGATCTTTTCACTGAGAGAATAACAAGTACAGCAATAACATAAGCACATCACATGAGACAAGAGACACAAAGAGTTTTGATCGGGGAAACCATAAATGGAGAAAACCCCACAACTTCCTCTAAGATAGAATCACCACAAGATGTGAAATTCAAAAAAGTAAGATGTACTCCCAACACAGTAATAGCCTTCTGTCTTCTGTCAAGCCCAAGTATTTCCTTCTCCAATAGTGCGCCACACTTGAGAGAGCAAGTGATGTATTTCACAAGTGATAAATAGAGAGACTCTCACTCTCTATTTATATTCATCCGTTCACTTGAATTGCATTTTCACATGTAGGCTCGACCTAATATTCCTTACCTGAGCCTACACCTTAATTAGTGTATAATAACTCAAGTGCCCCGAAACTGTGGGGACTTACCTAATGACTTGATATGACTTATTTACATTATCAATCCTCCCAATCGGAACATCGGGGCAAGACAACATGACTCAAATGCATAATAGAAACATCCCGGAATAAACATCGGGTTACAATACATAAGATACATGGAAGAATACATTCCGAAGTTACATATACATCAACATCATTCATAAAGTAGATGCATAAAACATCCATCATTGATATCACAGCACATAAGAATAGAAAAGAGGCATGAAAAAAATAGCAATTCATAGCAACATCTATCATGTCATATTACTTATGTGCAAAAGACCCAAAACATACAGTACTTCTCCATGATTGAAGAATGCTCAACCCACAAAATAACGCAAGATTCAATCCCTCATAGATTCATTGATCAAAATATCTCTATTTAATGTCTCTCCCAGATGTATATGTCAGATATCAGTTCGTATATCTATGCTCGTGGATATATATTACATTTGTAATTCTAACTCTATATATAGGCTTGCACCTTTACATTCAAGGTCCACTTCTAACTAACTCCTAACAACTTCTAACAAATTTAACCATCAAGGACCAATATTCTGAAGAAATGGTCAATGAGTACAAACATGACTTAAAAAGTGGACTATTTTCCACCTGTCGCACTATATTTTCCTTGCATGGTGCCTTGTTAGAATGTGCAACATCCTAGATGCTACGCAACTCAACTATCTCCAACCCCTTGACAACAGGCCCCAAATAAAGTCTTGTGTCTTTCCCTCAAGCCACGTCAGCTGGCCATGGTGTCTTCCATGATCCTTAAGAGCACAAACTGTCACATATGCATCAGTGTGCAACTGTTTCCAGATATGTTGACGTGCAGTTGGCCGCAACTACTTCCTTCAACGTCAGCTGCAGTGGACCTTAGAAAACTTCTGGACTTGTGTAACCTGCAATGCCATCGTGCTCTGGATTCTGTGAATATTACATCATTCTCCATTTTTTGTCTCCCTTCAATAAGTGTTTAGCGGCCAAATCTACAGCCCTGTATCTGCCCACTTGGTCCTTCCTTGCATTTAGGCTTAGCCCACGTCTTCCCACTTGGTCCTTTTGGGTTCATCCCACACTGCCTGAAGTTGACCCGCTCCCCTATTCCTGCAGACTTAGTCATGTGGGGCAGGAATTATGATCGCACCTGGATTCCTCATGGGTGTCTTAGTTGACACCTCAGATCGAATGGGATAAATATAGCCAAGGATGAATTTGCTAGAGACTTCTATCTCATTCAAAATAACCCGCATACTCACAACTTGTTCATTAATTTATGCTGAGACATCATTCTCACTCATAGGCTGCCCCGTATCAAGGGAATCCTTCATTGCCTTGTCAACAGCCATTGCCTTACGCAGTGGAGCTTCCTTCAACGACCCAACGCAGCTCTCCTGCAACTTTGCTTAGTGCAACACTTCCTAATGGTGTCTATTCAGCTACCGGTCCTCAGCTTATAACCCCAACTTTAGCTTAGATGCCATCATGACTCACTCAGGTGCATCATTATGACTAAATCATGCATGTGTGTGCTAAATATGTCGCTGATTCTACCACCCTGGATTTCATATCTACTATCATTAACTGCGATGTCAACCATGTTATCCTTTCTGTAACACCCAAGTTTTGAACCTGCTTGCATGATGTATATATTGTAATTAATCGTGGTGAGGAGATAGAGGCAAAAGCCCCACCGTCGATTTGGTTGTGTATGTTTTGGCAATAGGGATAGTTGCCGATGGTATGTCATGTTATCTGACACATTATAGTTTAGCATGATGTAAACATGCACATCAAATAAAATAAACCAAAACTAGCTACGGCAGTGCAACGTTGAATGAAAAGGGCATGATTCTGAAGGATAAGGGGTGGGGGATGTCAAACCTTGGTCTATGGGGGGAAAAACCCATGTGCTACCTCCTTGTTTTGTTTTTCCTTCTTCCCTTGTCTCATTCAATCTCTTCAATGCTTTGTTTTGTTAGTTGGGGCAGTTATTGCTGAGTGGTGGTGGTTGTGGAGGACTGTCAGCCTTTTCCCACGTGCCCACTCCACCAGCATCCTCTCCCCTTCACCGTCGCGTGGGGAAGAAGAAACAGTTACCCTTCTCTCCCAAGTTTCCAACATTCACGATGGTGGTCTGCTCGTTCCTCCTCTCAATGGTCTGTTTGTTCCTCCCGTTGGTCCGTTGATTCGCGTGCATAGGCGAAGCTGTTTCTCCTCACGCGCAGGCTAGGTCCTCACGTAGAGAGACGTTTTTCTCTCTCCTCACGCACAGGATTTCTGCGTTGATTTCCTCATGCAGGGAGTGGATGAAATTGTAGCTGTCACCCAGGATTTTCGGGTGCAGGAGCCATTCATGCTCAGGGCCGTGTGCCTGTGTGTTCCATACCGGGTTCAGTGGTATGTATATGTTTCGTTACTGATTGCGGCCCATGCATATGTTTTCCCTATGTGTTTTCCTCATGCACAGACCGTTGGATTCGTTTTCCCATGTTGTGAGTCGTGCTCACTGATTACATTGTGGAACTCTCATCTCCCCCACGCTTTGTTGGCTGTGGTGTCCAACTGTGTTTTGAGCCGCTATGGATTCTTAGTGAGTCGCTGCCTATCATCAATAATGTCCCTATTTTGGGACTGTGTATAGCTGTCATCATCTTCATTGTGAGTTTGTGACTGTGATTGCCACATCCTTTGGCTGAGTTTCCCATGGCTATGCTGGGAGTTTTGTTTCTTATCCATTGTGGGCTATGGATTGTTGCCTTCGTTTGCATCGTGAATTTGGGTTGCTGAAGTACCCTGGTTTGCTTATGCCTTCTCCACAGGGCTGTGAAGGGGTTGTTTTGCTGGTGGTATGCAGTGGTTGTCCCTTGGACTTTGCTGGCTTGGCCGATCTGTTGATGGCCTGATAAACCCAGCTTTGTTGGCGTGCTGATTGTGTCCCTTGGATATGTGTAAGCCTGCATTGACCCTTATCCTTGGAGGAATCATGCCCAGCTAGGGGGTGGCATCGTTGCTGAGAGATTGATGAGTACGCTGGCCTATGGTTGGGTGGATAGTTGCAGCGACGTAGCTGGTTGTGGGGCGAGTTCTTCATTGAAAGATAAGCAATGCTGACTATTTAATCTCTGCAATTATATTTATGTTTAATGAAATGAACATGCTGAATGCTGGTTTATGTATATGTTTGCTTCCGTTGAATGATTGAGGAATTATGCATCTTGTATGATGTTTTATGCATCATGTTATGCATGATGTTTAAGCTTTTAATATCAGCATTTATGTTTGTCCATGTTCATGGGCCTATTTGTCCGGTTGTATTGTTGTTTCGTCGCGTCCTCTTCGCCGGTCGGAGGGATGGGAACATGACAGAGTGGTATCAGAGCTCAAGGTTGCAACAGTGGGCCTCTATGGGCTAAGAAGGGGCAACTGACAGAGGGTAGAATTACCTTCTATGCCCAGCAGAAGTCATAATTTGAATAACTGTAAAATTCCACAATTTTTTTTAAGTGGTGAACAGTTGGCTCATCGAAACGCTTAGTGGTTTGGACTTCCGATGTAGCGGATCACTTAGTCGGAAGGCCATCCGACGAGGCACAGCAGTGGGAAAGGATTTTTGAAAAATTTGTCTAAGTGCTTGAGCCATCGGAAGACTTAGCAGAATTGACTTCCTCTGTGGCAGAAGAGTTAGCAGAATTAACTTCTGACGTAGCGGAAGAGATTAGGCGAAGGCATGCCGACGGGAACAGTTTGAAGGAAAAATCGCGGGAAATTTGGCTAAGTGTTCGATGTCCATCGGAGGAAATAGTGGTTCGAATGCCCACCGTTGCGGCTGCGGAAGGGACTGGAATGCCGATGCAATAGTACATAATGGTTCCGACCGCCGACGCCACAAGAAAGTTAAAATTTTTCTCTAAGTATAAAAAGTCGTCGGCCATCGGAAGAAGAAAGTTCTTCGAGCATCCGTCGTTGCGGAAGACGAAGTCACTAGTCTTCCAATGTAAAAGTTCTACCGATGCTGGTTCGAATTAGTTCATTGAATCAGAAAAAGAATGAAGTTGGTGGGCCGCCATTGCGGCTGCCTAAATGACTAACCACCCGAAGCACAAGACGTCCGACAGCTGATGAGAAGGAAATTTGAAAAATTTTCTAAGGCAAGAAAAAATCAAAGATCGGAGGACTTTAGTGGTGAACATCGGCAAGATATAGCAGACGATGCACCATCGTTGCGGCCATTGGTGGAACTAATTCGCCGACGAAGAAGAAGTTAAGGTAGCCGATCAAGTGGCAAAAGGAAGACTAAAGGGGAAATTTTTCAAAAATTTCTCTAACTCCAGAAAAACATCACCCAATCGGAAGAAGAAAGTGGTTTGTGCGGCACAGTTTCGGGAGCATAAAGCACTAAGTCTTCCGATGAGAAATACTGCCGGCGTCGATCAGGTACCATTGGAGATTGGGCCATCAAATCGGAAGGAAATAGAGGATTAGACTACCAATACCTCGAAAGCTTAGACAAATGGGTTCCGAAAAGTCGGAAATATTTAGTTGATTGGACTACCGATGAGCTACGTCGAAAAAATTTAGTGGTTCCAGTCGCCAACGTAGCGGAAAGGATTATGGTTCAGGTCGCCGATACAGCGGAGGATTTAGTGGTTTTGAGAGCCGATTCTGCAGAAGATTAGTTGAAGTGAGACCCGATTTGACAAAGGCAAATTTTGAGATTTTCAAGGAGGGTTTTCCAACAGATTTCAAATGTTTTTCAGCAGGATTTTTCAGTTGTCTTTCAGTGGATTTACAGATGGCTGAAGTTGGTGCCCAGTCCAAATGCAGCAGTGTGTAACAATGCAAAGATTTGGTGAAAGTCTTCATTCTTGGAAATGGTGTGGTTTTCACATTCGGGGTCGGAATGAAGCATGTGGATAGGCATTGGAAAGCGTATCCAGTAGGGAACAAGGGTAAGACACCAGAATCTAAGCATGAAGCAACAAAGTGCTAATGATGGCCGCTGCTATCAAATGGACAAATCTGGACAATTGCATGCCTAGAGGTAGCAAGGACTATGAATTCAAACCAGCTATTGGGTGGAAAAGGAATTCCATGCCAGGATGAAAGACTTGAAAAGGGAAGTTTCCTTAAAACCCTGTCTTGCTAACTATGTTACATTTCCTAAGTTTTATGCATGAAATGCATGAGGATATGTATTGTATACATAGGATACTAAATATTATACATCTCTAATGAACCACTAATGATAATCATTGCTTTGATGTTGGCATTAGTGGAAAAACCAAAGACGACATGGACCTAGCTGAATATGTTGCTGATGTGGATAAATGTGACCAACAACAGGCTATGAAGAAAGGCATAAGGCAACAAGTCCATAAACAAAAGTTGGTGAGCAAATTCTGTAATATCCTGCAAATAACCAACCAAATTGGTCATTTCAAGGGTGTAAGTAGGACCCATGCAGGTAAGAGTTTGATTTTTGAAAAAATTCCATGGAGTGGTAAACGTAAGAGACCTCATACCATGTGGATGTTTGAATATAGAAAGGTATCATGACTGTATATAATGGTTGAGCTTAGTAGCCCAAGGAAAGTAAGTATGGATGAAATGTTGTGGTGCATTGCATGAATGCATTGAGATGAGTGAATGTGATATTATGAATGACTAATGGCTGAAATGATGAATTGATGACAATTCAGGAACCATTTCAAAGGTTGTTATGAATGCAGGATAGTCATTGTCAATTGGCTGCCAGAAATGCTCCATGGAAGAGCAAGGTGGTATGAATGATACACTTGTGAAGTAAGGAGTATCTAAACATGTCCTTTAATTGCATGAATGATATGAATATACCTTGCAATGTTAGCATGATAATGATTGCATGAATTAAATGAGTTTTGGTAATATTGATGTGACTAACAGCTGGAAGTATTTGAATTTTATAAATTCTGAAAATGCTTCAGTGATGGTTGTAGAAATGAAAGGGTTATATGCATCCATACTTACCAAGTGTTTGGTTGATTGAAGCTCATGTTTCAGGTAGATTATTTCGAGCATGGAAGTGAGAGGTAAGACCCTGACCAATGCCAAAATCTACCATATGATATGCATAATAGGTTGTTAAAATTCGAATTGTGAATTTCGGATTTAAGGAATTGCTGACAACTACTAGTCACTATTGTGAATTTAAGATTGTGTTGGATGATTGAAGCTCAGGTTTCAGGTAGATTATTTCGAGCATGGCAATGAGAGGTAAGACCCTGACCAATGCCCGAATCTACCATGTGAAAGAGCCAAACTTTATGAGAAGAGTCTCATGGTTGTGAAAATAGTTGGTATGCATAATGGGTTGTTAAATTTGAATTGTGAATTTCGGATTTAAGAATTGTTGACGACTACTAATCACTGTTGGCTTGTATAAGATTGTGTCAGGAGGGACGCATGTTAAGTGGGTATTCATGTTATGATAGTAAGCATAAAATTATAATGGGCATAGTAGTGCTGCTTACAAGAAACCCACAATTGAGCAAGTCAATTTCTGTAGTAGACAGAATTGCAAATTCTATTTGAATTTGATTACTAATGTCATTGCTTGGTTATGGAACGATCAATTTGGATTGTATTATCAGGTAATGATTGACTGTTTGGCTATTTGATGAATGTGCCAAGAGTACACATTGCAGGAATATCATGTGTGATGGCCTGCAGAAGCCAAACTTCATGGGAAGGTTTCCCTTATCTTGGAAATGGGTTTCGGGTGAAACGACATTTGACATTTCGAAAATGTCTCATCTGCACTACATGTTTGGTAGTAACATGAGTGATATGGTATAAATTATGTCAGTAAGACATGTGTGGATATGAAATGCAAAGAGGAGTTGGGATGGCTAACCGAGGGACTGTGAACTCAGAGAAGGGAGCCCCATTCCTCCTTAACGAAGGAATACAACATCGGTAGATGGATAAGTGTTCTGTTACCCTTGCTAAAAATATGCATGTCAATTATTAAATTCCATATGCAGAACATGTTTTGGTTTTATTTCCATTATGACCGATTGCTTGAGTATGAATAGGGCCTACATGGCACACACTGGGAATGGGTGCACACTTTTCCGATGTCGATTCATGAAAGGGTTTTCAATACTAATTACACTCTAGGGAGTGGATGCACTCCTAGTGTCTCAATACTTGATAGTGAATGATGAGAGATGTGATTATAGTTTTAGAGCAATAATGCTGATGAGTTTGCTTGTATTGCTTGTATTTCTTGTGTTAACAGGATAAATAGATGTAGTTGGGTGTTTCACCCTAAAGGTAAAGGTAAAAGGTAAAAGGTAAATGGTTGTTGTGAGGGGTTGCAGAGTAAGGGTTATTGTTGATATAAGTGTGTGCTGGTATAAGTGTATGTTGGGATGCGATATTCCTGCGGATCCATAGTAGATCCTAGACCTGGAAATGGTCACGGTAAATTTCCAAGCCCAGTTGACATGATTGTGTACTGGCTGGAAATTAATTATTTGATGTTGTGGAATTTGTGGAAAAGTTACAATGTTGGCTTGACTACCTGTAGTCTGATAAACCCAACTGTTAGCTGGCTTGGCAGAGCATACTGATAAACCCAACAGTGTATTGGCTGTAGAAATTCAGGCCTGCAGTAGATTAATTTCACTCACAGCAATTAACAATTGATCATGCAAATTATCAACAATGGAGACTGAATATGGAGCTGTAACACAAAATTATATTAACTGAGTGTACAATAGCCAACCCTGTAATAACATAGTCTGCCAAATATATAGAATACATGAGCAAATTGAATGCATAAGGAAGCATCCAAATCTAGCATAAAGCAGGCTTACCCAAAATAGGCAAATCCCCCATAGGTGTAA
>LPNX010999556.1:201659-240314 GCA_001517045.1 Pseudotsuga menziesii
GTTTTAAGCTCTTGTTATAGAGATAAAACCGATGAATAAACTAAACATGTGAATTTATTCAATGTTTGGATATAGGTATCACTAGAGGCGAGGACTATGAGAGCATCCTAGGGGTGCATGTGGACATGTGACTGTCCTAGAAAGCTCGGAATGAGCGACAATGAAAAAGGTGCTAGTGATACCATGAGGTTCCTAGCAGTTAAGACAAACCATGTGGAGAGACTCCATGGTTTGGAGGTCTGGAATAGACCGAAGGCACTAAGTGTCATGACCAAGAGAGATTGGTCCAGCATTCACGGTAAAGTTAAAGAGGCTGAGAGCATGAAAAACCACTGTGATGGTGTGGGTTCCAGGATGGAACAAAACAAAGAGGGGAAAAAACTCTTGCTGCTCTCTCTTGCCTTTTAAATTATATATATATATATATATATATTTATGCATGGTGAAAACAAAAGATTGTTGAATGCATGTATGATTGAAATGGAATGTGTGTATTTGCTTAAAGTAAATTATGAATGCTGGAATAGTTAATTCCCTGCCCAAGAATGGAAATGAATGAGCTCATGTGCCTGTTGGGGAAAGGCATGAAAAAAAATATGAAAGTCTCCTTGATGAGGCTTGGACTGTCATGTCGAGTGGGTAATTAACTGACTAATTTTAATGTCTATATTATGCTTGGTCTGATAGAACTTCAATGGTGCATTTCACAGGTGAGAAAAGTGAGACTTGGTGGTGCACATTGATCATGGCAGTAGATCAAAAGTTGTTGGACTTGGCTGGAAGTCTCCTTCAAATGATTGCCAAGACCTATTGGCCCAATTTTCTGACCTAGGCCAACAAGGAAGTTTTTCCCACACAATCAGCTTAAAGCAGCGTCCGGTGTGTTTGGATTAGCAGAACTTCGCAGGTTATGGTCCTGGTACCAGCTGATTTTGTTCTTAAGGGGAAATTAAAATCAGCAAAATCTAACCTATCCTAATGTTACTTTTATCTAATTAAATCTTAAAACTATTTAAGTTGTCTAAATAAATCCTATAATTAACTTCAACTATCTAAATTGTTTGTTGGTTTCTTTCTTAAGGAAAGACTCCAAGTTTTGAAAAAAAATTCTGAATATAAAGACTTGTCAAAAGTATGCAGAAATTATACTAATTGATTTAACAGCTGTTAACTAAAATATATTAAAATAAAACTTAATCTGAATTATTCTATCTATCCTATCTATCCTATCTCAACTGAGAGCAGTTCAAAAATACTAGATTAATTATTAATTAATAATAGATAAACAGACAGACAAAGTGCACAATTTAAATATAAACATTTAAATTATACATAATAATTCACTCTGTCATATAATCACTGGTCAAAAAAACAGAAAAACAAACAATTATTTTTAGTTCTCTGAAATTAATTAATAATTAATTAACAATATAGCTATTTGAATCTAAAGATGATGTCCAATATAAAATCACTGTAAAAATACAAATGATATTTTTAGCAGACAGAAATATATATCATTATAACTCAAGTTTATAGTAAAAATACTAATAAACACAATCATAACGATATATTTATTCAAAATGCGATATTGGATTGACAAAGTGAAAATTTTGATTAAACCCCAATATAACAAAGCATACTGTGTTAATATTAAGATAGAAGATAAAATGTTGAAATATATAATATATCCAAAATAATAATACCAGTAATGATATCAGTCTGTAGATGTCCAGTTGTATCTCACATCCAAAGATTCAACTTCAGGAATGAAACAACACCAGCAGCAAAATATATTTCAAGTATGTTTTCTTCAAACACTCTCTCCCTACTATCATCAAAATTTCTAACTTATATAGTACTATGATTCAGTTTTCCCTATTAATGTTACATGCAACATTATAGGGTTCTTATAACTATAAAGAGAATCGAATCTCTTTGATTAAACATCTGTCACTAAAAACAGAAAACGACTAGCCTGCATGTTTCTTGATTTCCAGGTACTTGGAAAATTCTTGGCCATTGCTGAAACTCCAGCTTTTAACAAACAGCCACATCTCCCAGCAAACGCATTAACAACATCCTAATACTCTGGAGAGGAGTGATGACAAATCCACCTGCGTTTAACAAACGAAGTATCTCATTAAAGCTGTTTACAATAAATACAACAGAATAAACTAAGATTTTAATGCATGCCTGTAAAATCTGCAATTTTACAGGCATGTATTACAAAAATATTTCATTACCTGTTTGACAGCAATACGATCCATGCACTTTGAAAAGGAAAATGAGAATAACCATCATGTTTTACTTTGAAGAGCGATTACTCTTCGTGCTTCAGTTAATTTGGCCTTTAACCTGATAATCTTTATGTTTTGTTTTTCAATTCTTTCAAGTAGGTGCTGGCTCGTACCTAATATCGACCTCTTTGATTTTTTATATTGATTCTTTTTAGCACTTATTTCTTTCCATCTGCTGATCCAATCCAGCAACTCCTTTCTAAATGTTCTATTTTCCTCTTCTAACAATGTTGTACTAGATAGGAAATGCTTAAGTTTATCCTTTAACCCTGTAATCTTGTCCTGGTATGTCTTGTCTAGAACTTGTTGTAGAGTTTCTTCTTCATTGGCTACCTGAGGAAAATTAGGACTATCAATATGTTGACTACATGACTGGGGACTGACCAATGATGGTTCAGGATCTGCAATGCATGTGTCTATACCTGGTTGAGTAACCTCGGCCTTGCTCGATTTTGCATCATTAACCTTTACAAAAGTAGGATTATTTACATAAACAATATCATGGATAGATGATGGAATGTCATCTTCAATGTGGACGACTGCAGGCTAAGAAGCCTTTTGATTAGCCATAGGAACCGAAATTGAAGGTTTCATACTCCTAGTAACCCTCCTTGAAAACAACATATTTTCCGAATCGAACCCTCCCTTATCACAGCAAATCTCGGCAAGATGATCTAATTTACGCATAGACTCCCTTCTATGTTCATAAGGATTATTTGATTCAGATAAATTTTTACACTCAACAACATTATTAGTTTTGCCTTTGGTTAATCTTTCTTCTATTTCTGCAGGGGTGTTATGACCTTCATCAAATAAGGGCCGATTCAGGACTGTTTTAGAGCAACAAGGGACCGTATTCCCGTCATCATCATTACTAATCCCATAATTTATGGGTATACTGACTTCCCCAAACCCTTTTCCCTCTGATACAATTTCAGGAGCATTATCGACCTCAGGCTTAACAACCTTTCATTTCTTACGAATTTTTGGGGAGGGATTCGGCCAGTACTGCGTCGGCCCCAACTGACAGTCGGTTAAAAACCCATCCCATGACTTTCCATTTACAGACAATTGATGTTGCACTATAATTTTGATTAACCTGTGGTGGAAAATACTTCTATCAGGGTTATTAAAACTTCTAACTTCCTGTGACATCTTCTTCAAACTTTGCCATAAGTAAAATGGAAAATTGAGCTTACAACCCTGTAATGCTAGCAAGAGTCTTAAATGGTAATAGTGTAAATGGGAGAAACGTTCATCATAGGACACATACCTGATCATAATTTCGTAATAGGCTCTCCATTCGGGCTTCAAGAACTTGACAGGGACACCTATCTTCAGCTTAGTATCATCTGGCAATGGCAGCAGCAGAGATAAACACCTCTTCTTATTAACCTTAATACCCTTGAACCAGCGTTCTGCAACTTGCGGGAGCTGTGTCGCTTCTGCTATCTTGTCTTCGTTAATAACGAACTCAAAACCCCCTATCTGCACAACGTCATCCTTAAGCTTCATGGAAAACATTTTAGTTACTTCTGCATGATGGCCGTCGAAAATCTTAAAGAATTGCCCCCACCCAATTTTCTCGAAACGCAAGGCTACCTTCTCGTCTGCTTCTATGAGCTCAGAACTAGAGATTTCAAAACAGTTCAATGGAGCCATAGTTTCCTCCACGCTCTCCTGGCTTCGAACTGGAATAAACGAAAAGGTGAACAGGGAGGGAATAGGTACCCAAACGTATGACATGATGTGCAAACTTCACATGATTTGAATCTGACAAACATGAGACCTCTGGTCTTGGTCATTTTAGCCGAGCCTTAGCAATGATGAGTGCTGCAACTTAACGTTATATTATGATATATACAGGTTTAACCACAACTTAGCCATGACTAGCAGTGATATTTAACCAAATCGGCGTACCAGAGATCTTGTGATTGACATATCATAATTTCAAACATTGATTACAAATAGCGATCATAATGAATCAGTACATCGAAGTGAACTGGAATGACTATCAACATTTAATCCTGTTAATACGATGCATTCATATATTTACAGCTGTCGGTTTATCATGAGGTGCAAGCCACATTTCTATGCCAACTCAGTGATCCGAGTGACAAGCGTTATTGTTTTGACATATGGCCCTTATACACTCTGTCACCTTAATAGTCTTCTCCAGTTTTAGCGTAAAAGGTGGTGGCACTCAATGTGATATAGTGACGAAATCACATATTCTAATGTTAGCATGACAACTAGCGAAATTGCTTTATTTAATATTTATGCTAAGTATATACATAACACTTTTCAAATATATATTAAAAAATTTTCAAAACCTTGAATTTGATAGGATAAACGAAAACTATAATATATAAAAATCTCCCTATGATACTCATTTATTTACTAACTGCATATATACAATGTTTACAAACTCATAGTAAGGCATTATGTATGTAATATGAACATTGGGTTTTAATAAGAGGTTTAATTGAATGAGTTACCTTTAGTTCTAAAAGTTTAGAACTCATAATACCCTACCCATATCTAGCTCAGACTGTGTTTCATTGATTTCCCTTTGGCATATTATCATATATAATCATATACATTTATCTTAATGATTGAATTGATTATATAGGATCTACTGAAACTGACTTATTAAACTGACAGCTGCTAACTGCCATGTTTTCACCAACTTCTAACATATTATTTTACTTTTCTCGAATTGAGAGTACCTTCAAAATCATAGATCCTGAAGGAACTCTATTATAATTTTTGAGTAAAATATAAAATAGAGCTGATCTCCTTTCATCATAATGCAATATGAAGGGGTTGTTGCTGGCTGCCAACAAGACCCAAGAAAATCTTGGGGAGATGCTCAAGATATAGAAAAGGCAGAATGAAATGAACCACCAGATTTTGCAAGACTCTATCGGTTTGCAAAGAGAGGTGAAAGTCCTTCTGGGAGCAATCAGCAAAGGAAAGGAAGGTGGACCAGCGATGGGACAATCCTCCAAGTGACCCGATAAGAAACGGTCCAGGCATGAAGACTCAAAAGAAATTGAGCAAGTAAAGATGAAGCAGCCAGTGAAATGCTGGAAATGTGGAGGACGTCATTTACACCGGGACTGTCCAATGAGGGAACATGATGAAAGTTCCTAGACTTCGGGATAAGCTGGAAGCTGAGAACCAGCAGGACAAGTCCGTGGAAGCTGAGGGGCTTGGTCGTGAACATTCAAAGTAGATGATTGAACATGGGACAGATCTGTAAAGTTTTGAAATTTTGATGTGCAATTGTATATGTATTGTATATATGTAATGGAACACTGAGGACGGTGTTATTCCAAGGGGGAGGGGAATGTAACACCGCGGTTTTGACCCCGCTTGCATGATGTATATATTGTAATTAATCGTGGTGAGGAGCTAGAGGCAAAATCCCCACCATCGATTTGGTTGTGTATGTTTCGGCAATAGGGATAGTTGCTGATGGTATGCCGTGCTATCCAGCACATTATAGTTTGGCATCATGTAAAAACGCACATCAAATAAAATAAACCACAACCAGCTATGGCAGTGCAACGTTGAATGAAAAGGGCATGATTCCGAAGGATAAGGGAAACCCATGTGCTACCTCCTTGTTTTGTTTTGCCTTCTTCCCTTGTCTCATTCAATCTCTTCAATGCTTTGTTTTGTTAGTTGGGGCAGTTATTGCTGAGTGGTGGTGGTTGTGGAGGACTGTCAGCCCTTTCCCACGTGCCCACTCCACCAGCAGCCTCTCCCCTTCACCGTCGCATGGGGCAGAAGAAACAGTTACCCTTCTCTCCCACGTTTACAACCTTCACGATGGTGGTCTACTCATTCCTCCTCTCGATGGTCTGTTTGTTATTCTCGTTGGTCCGTTGATTCTCTTGCATAGGAGAAGTTGTTTCTCCTCACGCACAGGCTGAGATCCTCACGCAGAGAGACGTTTTTCTCTCTCCTCATGCACAAGAATTCTACATTGATTTCCTCACGCCGGGAGCTGATGAAATTGTAGCTGTCACCCAGGATTTTCGGGTGCAGGAGCCATTCACGCTCAAGGTTGTGTGCTTGTGTGTTCCATACTGGGTTCAGTGGTATGTATATGTTTCCTTACTGATTGTGGCCCGTGCATATGTTTTCCCTCTGTGTTTTGCGGTTTGGTGCAAGTTTTCCTCATGCACAGACCATTGGAGTCGTTTTCCCATGTTGTGAGCCGTGCCCACTGATTACGTTGTGGAACTGTCATCTCCCCCACGTTTTGTTGGCTGTGGTGTCCAACTGTGACTTGGGCCGCTATGGATTCTTAGTGAGCCATTGTCTGTCATCAACAATGTCCCTGTTTTGGGACTTTGTATAGTTGTCATCGTCTTCATTATGAGTTTGTGACTGTGATTGCCACATCCGTCGGCTGAGTTTCCCATGGCTATGGTGGGAGTTTTGTTTCTTATCCACTGTGGGTTGTGGATTGTTGCCATCATTTGCATCGTGAATTTGGGTTACTGAAGTACCCTGGTTTGGGTGTTGCAGCTGAGTTTTTTTGGCCACGCTAGGGCCAAGAACAACTCTGAGTTGCCTTATGGGCTTGAGTGGTGTTTCATCTTTTGTTGGGACTCTCCTCAGTTGCCTATGCCTTCTCCACGGTGCTGTGAAGGGGTTGTTTTGCTGTTGGTATGCAGTGGTTCTCCCTTGTACTATTCTAGCTTGGCCGATCTGTTGATGGCCTGATAAACCCAGCTGTGTTGGCTTGCTGATTGTGTCCCTTGGCTATGTGTAAGCCTGCATTGATCCTTATCCTTGGAGGAATCATGCCCAACTCGAGGGTGGCGGCGTTGCTGAGAGATTGATGAGCACACTGCACTATGGTTGGGTGGAACGTTGCAGCGACGTAGCTGGTTGTGGGGCGAGTTCTTCATTGAAAGAAAAGCAATGCTGACTATTTAATCTCTGCAATTATATTGATGTTTAATGAAATGAACATGCTGAATGTTGGTTTATGTATATGTTTGCTTCCACTGAAAGATTGAGGAATTATGCATCTTGTATGATGTTTTATGCATCTTGTTATGCATGATGTTTAAGCTTTTAATATCAGCATTTATGTCTGTCCATGTTCATGGGGTTGTTTGCCCGGTTGTATTGGTGTTTCGCCGCGTCCTCTTCGTTGGTCGGAGGGATGGGGACGTGACAGAGTGGTATCAAAGCTCAAGGTTGCAACAGTGGGCCTCTATGGGCCAAGAAGGGGCAACTAACAGAGGGTCGAATTACCTTCTATGCCCAGCAGAATTCATAATTTGAATAACTATAAAATTCCACAAAATTTTTCTAAGTGTTGAACAGTTGGCTCATCGGAACGCTTAGTGGTTTGGACTTCCGATGTAGTGGATCAGTTAGTGAGAAGGCCGTCCGACGAGGTGCAGCAGCGGGAAAGGATTTTTGAAAAATTTGTCTAAGTGCTTGAGCCATCGGAAGACTTAGCGGAATTGACTTCCGTTGTGGTGGAAGAGTTAGCGGAATTAACTTCTGACGTAGCGGAAGAGATTAGGTGAAGGCGTGCTGACGGGAACAGTTTGAAGGAAAAATCGCGGGAAATTTGGCTAAGTGTTCGATGTCCGTCGAAGGAAATAGTGGTTCGAACGCTAGCCGTTGCGGCTTCGGAAGGGACTAGAACGCCGATGCAATAGTACATAATGGTTCCGACCGCCGACACCGCAATAAAGTTAAGAATTTTCTCTAAGTATAAAAATTCATCGGCCATCGGAAGAAGAAAGTTCTTCGAGCATCCGCCGTTGTGGAAGACGAAGTCACTAGTCTTCCAATGTAAAAGTTCTGCCAATGCCGGTTAGAATTAGGTCACCGAATCGGAAGAAGAATGAAGTTGGTGGGCCACTGTTGCGGCTGCCTAAATGACTAACCACCCGAAGCACAAGACGTCCGACAACCAATGAGAAGGAAATTTGAAAATTTTTCTAAGGCAAGAAAACATCGGAGATCGGCGGACTTTAGTGGTGAACATCGGCAATATATAGCAGACGATGCGCCGCCGTTGCGGCTGTTGGTGGAACTAATTCGTCAATGAAGAAGAAGTTAAGGGAGCCGATCAAGCGGCAAAAGGAAGACTAAAGGGAAAATTTTTTAAAAATTTCTCTAAGTCCAGAAAAACATCGGCTAATCGGAAGAAGAAAGTGGTTTGTGTGACGTCGTTTCGGGAGCATAATGCACTAAGTCTTCCGACGAGAAAGACTGCCGACGTCAATCAGGTACCATAGGATATTGGGCCACTGAATCGGAAGGAAATAGAGGATTGGACTGCCGATACCTTGGAAGCTTAGACAAATGGGTTCCGAAACGTCGGAAAGATTCAGTTGATCGGACTGCCGATGAGCTACGTCGAACAAATTTAGTGGTTCTGGTCGCTGACGTAGCGGAAAGGATTATGGTTCGGGTCGCCGATACAGTGGAGGAATTAGTGGTTTTGAGAGCCGATTCTATGGAAGATTAGTTGAACTGAGACCCAATTTAACAAAGGAAAATTTTGAGATTTTCAAGGAGGGTTTTCCAGCAGATTTCGACTGTTTTTCAGCAGGATTTTTCAGCTGTCTTTCAGTGGATTTACAGGTGGTTGAAGTTGGTGCCCAGTCCAAATGCAACGGTGTGTAACAATGCAAAGATTTGGTGAAAGTCTTCATTCTTGGAAGTGGTTTGGTTTTCACATCCGGGGTCGGAATGAAGCATGTGGACAGGAATTGGAAAGCTTATCCAGTAGGGAACAAGGGTAAGACACCAGAATATGAGCATGAAGTAGCAAAGTGCTAATGATGGCCACTCCTATCAAATGGACAAATCTGGACAATTGCATAACCAGAGGTAGCAAGGACTATGAAGTCAAACCAGCTGTTGGGTGGAAAAGAAATTCCATGTTAGGATGAAAGACTTGAAAAGGGAAGTTTCCTTAAAACCCTGTCTTGCTAACTATGTTACATTTCCTAAGTTTTATGCATGAAATGCATGAGGATATGTATTGTATACATATGATACTAAAGATTATACAAATCTAATGAACCACTAATGATAATCATTTCTTTGATGTTGGCATTAGTGGAAAAACCAACGACGACATGGACCTAAATGAATATGTTGCTGATGCGGATAAATGTGACCAGAAAACCTATGATGAAAGGGATAAGGCAACAAGTCCATAAACAAAAGTTGGTGAGCAAATTCTGCAATATCCTACAAAGAACCAACCAAATTGGTCATGTCAAGGGTGTAAGTAGGACCCATGCAGGTAAGAGTTTGATTTTTGACAAAATTCCATGGAGTGGTAAAGGTAAGAGACCTCATACCATGTGGATGTTTGAATATAGAAAGGTATCATGCCTGTATATAATGGTTGAGCTTAGTAGCCCAAGGAAAGTAAGTATGGGTGCAATGTTGTGGTGCATTGCATGAATGCATTGAGATGAGTGCATATGATATTATGAATGACTAATGGCTGAAATGATTAATTGATGACAACTCAGGAACCATTTCAAAGGTTGTTATGAATGCAGGATAGTCATGATCAATTGGCTGCCAGAAATGCTCCATGGAAGAGCAAGGTGGTATGAATGATACGCTTGTGAAGTAAGGAGTATCTAAACATTTCCTTTAATTGCATGAATGATATGACTATACCTTGCAATGTTAGCATGATAATTATTGCATGAAGTAAATGAGTTTTGGTAATATTGATGTGACTAACAGCTGGAAGTATTTGAATTTTATAAATTCTGAAAATGCTTCAGTGATGGTTGTAGCAATGGAAGGGTTATATGCATCTAGACTTACCAAGTGTTTGTTTGATTGAAGCTCATGTTTCAGGTAGATTATTTCGAGCATGGAAGTGAGAGGTAAGACCCTGACCAATGCCAGAATATACCATATGGTATGCATAATAGGTTGTTAAAATTCGAATTGTGAATTTCGGATTTAAGGAATTGCTGACAACTACTAGTCACTATTGGCTTGCATAAGATTGTGTTGGATGATTGAAGCTCAGGTTTCAGGTAGATTATTTCGAGCATGGCAGTGAGAGGTAAGACCCTGAACAATGCCAGAATATACCATGTGAAAGAGCCAAACTTTATGAGAAGAGTCTCATGGTTGTCAAAATAGTTGGTATGCATAATGGGTTGTTAAATTTGAATTGTGAATTTCGGATTTAAGAATTGGTGACGACTACTAATCACTGTTGGCTTGTATAAGATTGTGTCAAGAGGGACACATGGTAAGTGGGTATTCATGTTATGATAGTAAGAATAAAATTATAATGGGAATAGTAGTGCTGCTTACAAGAAACCCACAATTGAGCAAGTCAATTTCTGTAGTAGACAGAATTGCAAATTCTATTTGAATTTGATTACTAATGTCATTGCTTGGTTATGGAATGATCAATTTGGATTGTATTATCAAGTAATGATTGACTGTTTGGCTATTTGATGAGTGTTCCAGGAGTACACATTGCAGGAAGATCATGTGTGATGGCCTGCAGAAGCCAAACTTCATGGTAAGGTTTCCCTTATCTTGGAAATGGGTTTCGGGTGAAACGCCATTGGACATTTTGAAAATGTCTCATATGCACTGCATGTTTGGTAGTAACATGAGTGAGATGGTATAAATTATGTCGGTAAGACATGTGTGGATATGAAATGAAAAGAGGAGTTGGGAGGGCTAACCGAGGGACTGTCAACTCAGAGAAGGGAGCCCCATTCCTCCTTAACGAAGGAATACTGCGTCGGGAGATGGATAAGTGTTCTGTGACCCTTGCTAAAAATATGCATGTCAATTATTAAATTCCATATGTAGAACATGTTTTGGTTTTATTTCCATTATGACCGATTGCTTGAGTATGAATAGGGCCTACATGGAACACACTAGGAAAGGGTGCACACTTTTCTGATGTCGAGTCATGAAAGGGTTCTCAATATTGATTACACTCTATGGAGTGGACACACTCCTGGTGTCTCAATACTTGATAGTGAATGATGAGAAATGTGATTACAGTTTTAGAGCAATAACGCTGATGAGTTTGCTCGTATTGCTTGTATTGCATGTGTTGACAGGCTAAATAGATGCAGTTGGGTGTTGCACCCTAAAGGTAAAGGTAAATGGTTTTTGTGAGGAGTTGCGGAGTAAGGGTTATTGTTGATATAAGTGTGTGATAGTATAAGTGTATGTAGGGCTGTGATATGCCTGCGGATCAATAGTAGATCCTAGACCTAGAAATGGTCATGGTAAAGTTCCAAGCCCAGTTGACATGATTGTGTACTGGCTGGACATTAATTATTTGATGTTGTGGAATTTGTGGAAAAGTTACACTGTTGGCTTGACTACCTGTAGTCTGATAAACCCAACTATTAGCTGGCTTGGCAGAGTAGCCTGATAAACCCAACAGTGTAGTGGCTTGATTGGCAGCAGCCTGATAAACCCAATTGTATATTGGCTTGGCTGGACGGTCTGATAAACCCAACGGTAGGTTGGCTTGACTGTGCCTAATATATATAAAAGGATGTTGTGGAGTAGCCTGCGTGAGAACCTAACATCCAAGTCCATAGGCGATCCCAAGTCTTGCAAAGCGAAGCCGGATCCTATGGACAAACGAGGAAACGCACAATACAGATAAGTATTGGATTATTTTGCTTATGCATGTACATGCGTATATGATTTGGTTATTATGTTTTAAACTCGTGTTCTAGAGATAAAACCGATGAGAATAAACTAAACATGTGAATTTATTCAATGTTTGGATATAGGTATTGCTGGAGGCGAGGACTATGAGAGCATCCTAGGGGTGCATGTGGACATGTGACTGTCCTGGAAAGCTCGGAATGAGCGACAATGAAAAAGGTACTAGTGAGACCGTGAGGTTCCTAGCAGTTGAGACAAACCATGTGGAGAGACTCCACGGTTTGGAGGTCTGGAATAGACTGAAGACACTAAGTGTCATGACCAAGAGAGATTGGTACAGCATTCACAGTAAAGTAAAAGAGGCTGAGAGCATGAAAATCCACTGCGTTGGTGTGGGTTCCAGGATGGAACAAAACAAAGAGGGGAAAAAACTCTTACTGCTCTCTCTTGCCTTTTTAATTATATATATATATATTTATGCATGGTGAAAAAAAAAGATTGTTGAATGCATCTATGATTGAAAGGGAATGTGTGTATTTGCTTAAAGTAAATTATGAATGCTGGAATAGTTAATTCCCTACCCAAGAATGGACATGAATGAGCACATGTGCCTGTTGGGGAAAGGCATGAAAAAAAAATATGAAAGTCTCCTTGATGAGGCTTGGACTGTCATGCCGATTGGGTAATTAACTGACTGATTTTAATGTCTATATTATGCCTGGTCTGATAGAACTTCAATGGTGCATTTCACAGGTGAGAAAAGTGAGACCTGGTGGTGCACATTGATCATAGCAGCAGATCAAAAGTTGTTGGACTTGGCTGGAAGTCTCCTTCAAATGATTTCCAAGACCCAAGTAAATCTTGGGGAGATGCTCAAGATACAGAAAAGGCAGAATGAAATGAACCACCCGATTTTGCAAGACTCTATTGGTTTGCAAAGAGAGGTGAAAGGCCTTCTGGGAGCAATCATCAAAGGAAAGGAAGGTGGACCAACGATGGGACAATCGTCCAAGTGACCCGATAAGAAATGGTCCAGGCATGAAGACTCAAAAGAAATTGAGCAAGTAAAGATGAAGCAACCAATGAAATGCTGGAAATGCGGAGGACATAATTTACGTCGGGACTGTCCAATGAGGGAACATGATGAAAGTTCCTAGACTTCAGGATAAGCTGGAAGCTGAGGACGAGCAGGACAAGTCTGTGGAAGCCGAGGGGCTTGGTCATGAATGTTCAAAGTAGATGATTGAACGTGGGACAGATCTGCAAAGTTTTTAAATTTTGATGTGCAATTGTATATGTATTGTATATATGTAATGGAACACCGAGGACGGTGTTATTCCAAGGGGGAGGGGAATGTAACGCCCCGGTTTTGACCCCGTTTGCATGATGTATATATTGTAATTAATCATGGTGAGGAGCTAGAGGCAAAATCCCCACCATCGATTTGGTTGTGTATGTTTCGGCAATAGGGATAGTTGCCGATGGTATGTCGTGCTATCCCGCACATTATAGTTTGGCATCATGTAAACACGCACATCAAATAAAATAAACCACAACCAGCTATTGCAGTGCAATGTTGAATGAAAAGGGCATGATTCCAAAGGATAAAGGGTGGGGGATGTCAAACCTTGGTCTATTGGGGGGGAAAACCCATGTGCTACCTCCTTGTTTTGTTTTTCCTTCTTCCCTTGTCTCATTCAATCTCTTCAATGCTTTCTTTTGTTAGTTGGGGAAGTTATTGCTGAGTGGTGGTGGTTGTGGAGGACTGTCAGCCATTTCCCACATGCCCACTCCACCGGCAGCCTCTCCCCTTCACTGTCATGTGGGGCAGAAGAAACAGTTACCCTTCTCTCCCACGTTTCGAACCTTCACGATGGTGGTCTGCTCGTTCCTCCTCTCGATGGTCTGTTTGTTCCTCTCGTTGGTCCATTGATTTGCATGCATAGGAGAAGCTGTTTCTCCTCACACACAGGCTGGGATCCTCATGCAGAGAGGCATTTTTCTCTCTCCTCACGCACAGGAATTCTGCGTTGATTTCCTCACGCATGGAGCGTATTAAATTGTAGCTGTCACCCAGGATTTTCGGGTGCAGGAGCCATTCACGCTCAGGGTCGTGTGCCTGTGTGTTCCATACTGGGTTTAGTGGTATGTATATGTTTCCTTACTGATTGCGTCCTGTGCATATGTTTTCCCTATGTGTTTTGCGGTTTGGTGCATGTTTTCTACACGCACAAACCATTGGAGTCGTTTTCCCATGTTCTGAGCCATGCTCACTGATTATGTTGTGGAACTGTCATCTCCCCCACGTTTTGTTGGTTGTGGTGTCCAACTGTGTTTTGGGCCACTATGGATTCTTAGTGAGCCATTGTCTGTCATCAACAATGTCCCTATTTTGGGACTGTGTATACTGTCATCGTCTTCATTGTGAGTTTGTGACTGTGATTTCCACATCTGTCGGCTGAGTTTCCTATGGCTATGCTGGGAGTTCTGTTTCTTATCCACTGTGGGCTATGGATTGTTTCCATCATTTGCATCATGAATTTGGGTTGCTGAAGTACCCATGTTTGGGTGTTGCAGCTGAGTTGTTTTGGCCACGCTAGGGGCAAGAACAAATCTGAGTTGCCTTATGGGCTTGAGTGGTGTTTCATATTTTGTCGGGACTGTCCCCGGTTGCCTATGCCTTCTCCACAGGGCTGTGAAGGGGTTGTTTTGCTGCTGGTATGCAGTGGTTGTCCCTTGGACTGTGCTAGCTTGTCCGATCTGTTGATGGCCTGATAAACCCCATTGTGTTGGCTTGCTGATTCTGTCCCTTGGCTATGTGTAAGCCTGCATTGACCCTTATCCTTTGAGGAATCATGCCCATCTTGGGGGTGGCAGCGTTGCTGAGAGATTGATGAGCACGTTGGCCTATGGTTGGGTGGAACGTTGCAACAACGTAGTTGTTTGTGGGGCGAGTTCTTCATTGAAAGATAAGCAATGTTGACTATTTCATCTCTACAATTATATTGATGTTTAATGAAATGAACATGCTGAATGCTGGTTTATGTATATGTTTGCTTCCGCTTAATCATTGAGGAATTATGCATCTTGTATGATGTTTTATGCATCCTGTTATGCATGATGTTTAAGCTTTTAATATCAGCATTTATGTCTGTCCATGTTCATGGGGGTGTTTTCCCGGTTGTATTGGTGTTTCATCGCGTCCTCTTCGTCGATTAGAGGGATGGGGACATGACAGAGCGGTATCAGAGCTCAAGGTTGGAACAGTGGGCCTCTATGGGCCAAGAAGGGGCAATTGACAGAGGGTAGAATTACCTTCTATGCACAGCAGAAGTCATAATTCGAATAACTGTAAAATTCCATAAAATGTTTCTAAGTGTTGAATAGTTGGCTCATCGGAATGCTTAGTGGTTTGGACTTCCGATGTAGCAGATCACTTAGTCGGAAGGCCGTTCGACGAGGCGCAGCAGCGGGAAAGGATTTTTGAAAAAGTTGTCTAAGTGCTTGAGCCATTGGAAGACTTAGCGGAATTGACTTCCGCTGTGGCGGAAGAGTTAGCGGAATTAAATTTCGACGTAGCAGAAGAGATTAGGCGAAGGCGTGTCGATGGGAACAATTTGAAGGAAAAATCACAGGAAATTTGGCTAAGTGTTCGATGTCTGTCGGAGGAAATAGTGGTTCAAACGCCCGCCGTTGTGGCTGCGGAAGGGACTAGAATGCCGATGCAATAGTACGTAATGGTTCCGACCGCCGACGCCGCAATAAAGTTAAAATTTTTCTCTAAGTATAAAAAGTCGTCGGCCATCGAAAGAACAAATTTCTTCGAGCATCCGTCATTGCGGAAGACAAAGTCACTAGTCTTCCGATGTAAAATGTCTGCCGATGCCGGTTAGAATTAGTTCACTGAATCAGAAGAAGAATGAAGTTGGTGGGTCACCATTGTGGCTGCCTAAATGACTAACCACCCGAAGAACAAGATGTCCGACAGCCGATGAGAAGGAAATTTGAAAATTTTTGCTAAGGCAAGAAAACATCGGAGATCAGTAGACTTTAGTGGTGAACATCGGCAAGAAAAAGCAGACGATGCGCAGCCATTGCGGCTATTGGTGGAACTAATTCGCAGACGAAGAAGAATTTAAGGGAGCCAATCAAGCAGCAAAAGGAAGACTAAAGGGGAAATTTTTTGAAAATTTCTCTAAGTCCAGAAAAACATCGACCAATTGGAAGAAGAAAGTGGTTTTTGCGCCGCCGTTTCAGGAGCATAAAGCACTAAGTATTCCAACGAGAAAGACTGCCAACGTCGATCAGGTACCATAGGAGATTGGGCCGCTGAATCGGAAGGAAATAGAGGATCAGACTGTCGATACCTCGGAAGCTTAGACAAATGGGTTCTGAAACGTCGAAAAGATTTAGTTGATCGGACTGCCGATGAGCTATGTCAGAAAAATTTAGTGGTTCTGTTCGCCGACGTAGCGGAAAGGATTATGGTTCAGGTCACCGATACAGTTGAGGAGTTAGTGGTTTTGAGAGCCGATTCTGTGGAAGATTAGTTGAAGTGAGACCTGATTTAACAAAGGCAAATTTTGAGATTTTCAAGGAGGGTTTTCCAGCAAATTTCGACTATTTTTCAGCAGGATTTTTCAGCTATCTTTCAGTGGATTTATAGGTGGCTGAAGTTGGTGCCTAGTCCAAATGCAGTGGTGTGTAACAATGCAAAGATTTGGTGAAAGTCTTCATTCTTCGAAGTGGTGTGGTTTTCACATCCGGGGTCGAAATGAAGTATGTGGATAGGCACTGGAAAGCGTATCCAGTAGGGAACAAGGGTAAGACACCAGAATCCAAGCATGAAGCAGCAAAGTGCTAATGATGGCCACTGCTATCAAATGGACAAATATGGACAATTGCATGCCCAGAGGTAGCAAGAACTATGAATTCAAACTAGCTGTTGGGTGGAAAAGGAATTCCATGCCAGGATGAAATACTTGAAAAGGGAAGTTTCCTTAAAACCCTGTCTTGCTAACTATGCTACATTTCCTAAGTTTTATGCATGAAATGCATGAGGATATGTATTGTATACATAGGATACTAAATATTATACATCTATAATGAACCACTAATGATAATCATTGCTTTGATGTTGGCATTAGTGGAAAAACCAACAACGACATGGACCTATCTGAATATGTTGCTGATGCAGATAAATGTGACTAGCAACCCTTTGAAGAAAGGGATAAGCCAACAAGTCCATAAACAAAAGTTGGTGAGTAAATTCTGCAATCTTCTGCAAAGAACCAACCAAATTGGTCATGTCAAGGGTGTAAGTAGGACCCATGCAGGTAAGAGTTTGATTTTTGACAAAATTCCATGGAGTGGTAAAGGTAAGAGACCTCATACCATGTGGATGTTTGAATATAGAAAGGTATCATGCCTATATATAATGGTTGAGCTTAGTAGCCCAAGGAAAGTAAGTATGGGTGCAATGTTGTGGTGCATCGCATGAATGCATTGAGATGAGTGCATGTGGTATTATGAATTACTAATGGCTGAAATGATGAATTGATGACAATTCAGGAACCATTTCAAAGGTTGTTGTGAATGCAGGATAGTCATGATCAATTGGCTGCTAGAAATGCTCCATGGAAGAGCAAGGTGGTATGAATGATACACTTGTGAAGTAAGGAGTATCTAAACATGTCCTTTAATTGCATGAATGATATGACTATACATTTCAATGTTAGCATGATAATGATTGCATGAAGTAAATGAGTTTTGGTAATATTGATGTGACTAACAGCTGGAAGTATTTGAATTTTATAAATTCTGAAAATGTTTCAGTGAAAGGGTTATATGCATCCAGACTTACCAAGTGTTTGGTTGATTGAAGCTTATGTTTCAGGTAGATTATTTCGAGCATGGCAGTGAGAGGTAAGACCCTGACCAATGCCAGAATATACCATATGGTATGCATAATAGGTTGTTAAAATTCGAATTGTGAATTTCGGATTTAAGGAATTGCTGACAACTACTAGTCACTATTGGCTTGCATAAGATTGTGTTGGATGATTGAAGCTCAGGTTTCAGGTAGATTATTTCGAGCATGGAAGTGAGAGGTAAGACCCTGACCAATGCCAGAATCTACCATGTGAAAGAGCCAAGCTTTATGATAAGAGTCTCATGGTTGTCAAAATAGTTGGTATGCATAATGGGTTGTTAAATTTGAATTGTGAATTTCGGATTTAAGAATTGGTGACGACTACTAATCACTGTTGGCTTGTATAAGATTGTGTCAGGAGGGACACATGGTAAGTGGGTATTCATGTTATGATAGTAAAAATAAAATTATAATGGGCATAGTAGTGCTGCTTACAAGAAACCCACAATTGAGCAAGTAAATTTCTATAGTAGACATAATTGCAAATTCTATTTGAATTTGATTACTAATGTCATTGCTTGGTTATGGAACGATCAATTTGGATTGTATTATCAGGTAATGATTGACTGTTTGTCTATTTAATGAATATGCCAGGAGTACACATTGCAGGAAGATCATGTGTGATGGCCTACAGAAGCCAAACTTCATGGGAAGGTTTCCCTTATCTTGGAAATGGGTTTCGGGTGAAACGCCATTGGACATTTTGAAAATGTCTCATATGCACTGCATGTTTGGTAGTAACATGAGTGAGATGGTATAAATTATGTCGGTAAGACATGTGTGGATATGAAATGCAAAGAGGAGTTGGGATGGCTAACCGAGGGATTGTCAACTCAGAGAAGGAAGCCCCATTCCTCCTTAACGAAGGAATACTGCGTCAGCAGATGGATAAGTGTTCTGTGACCCTTGCTAAAAATATGCATGTCAATTATTAAATTCCATATGCAGAACATGTTTTGATTTTATTTCCATTATGACCGATTTCCTTAGTATGAATAGGGCCTACATGGCACACACCGGGAAAGGGTGCACACTTTTCCAATGTCAAGTCATGAAAGGGTTTTCAATATTGATTACACTCTAGGGAGTGGACGCACTCCTGGTGTCTCAATACTTGATAGTGAATGATGAGAAATGTGATTACAGTTTTAGAGAAATAATGCTGATGAGTTTGCTTGTATTGCTTGTATTGCTTGTGTTGACAGGTTAAATAGATGCAGTTGGTTGTTGCACCCTAAAGGTAAAGGTAAAAGGTAAAAGGTAAATGGATGTTGTGAGGGGTTGCGGAGTAAGGTTTATTGTTGATATAAGTGTGTGCTGGTATAAGTGTATGTTGGGATGCGATATTCCTGTGGATCCATAGTAGATCCTAGACCTGGAAATGGTCACGGTAAAGTTCCAATCCCAGTTGACATGATTGTGTACTGGCTGGACATTAATTATTTGATGTTGTGGAATTTGTGGAAAAGTTACAGTGTTGGCTTAACTACCTGTAGTTTGATAAACCCAACTGTTAGATGGCTTGGCAGAGTATCCTGATAAACCCAACAGCCTATTGGCTTGATTGGCAGAAGCCTGATAAACCCAATTGTATATTGGCTTGGCTGGACGGTCTGATAAACCCAACGGTAGGTTGGCTTGACGGTGCCTGATATATATAAAAGGATGTTGTGGAGTAGCCTGCGTGCAGACCTAACATCCAATTCCATAGGCGATCCCAAGGCTTGCAAAGTGAAGCAGGATCCTGTGGATGAACGAGGAAACACACAATACAGATAAGTATTGGATTATTTTACTTATGCATGTACATGTGTATATGATTTGGTTAGGATATTTTAAGCTCTTGTTCCAGAGATAAACCTGATGAGAATAAACTAAACGTGTGAATTTATTCAATGTTTGGATATAGGTATCGTTGGAGGCAAGGACTATGAGAGCATCCTAGGGGTGCATGTGGACATGTGACTATCCTGGAAAGCTCAAAATGAGTGACAATGAAAAAGGTGCTAGTGAGACCGTGAGGTTCCTAGCAGTTGAGACAAACCATGTGGAGAGACTCCATGGTTTGGAGGTCTGGAATAGACCGAAGACACTAAGTGTCATGACCAAGAGAGATTGGTCCAGCATTCACGGTAAACTGAAAGAGGCTGAGATCATGAAAATCCAATGCGATGGTGTGGGTTCCAGGATGGAACAAAACAAAGAGGGGAAAAGACTCTTACTTCTCTCTCTTGCCTTTTTAATTATATATATATATATATATATATATTTATGCATGGTGAAAAGGGAAGATTGTTGAATGCATGTATGATTGAAATGGAATGTGTGTATTTGCTTAAAGTAAATTATGAATGTTGGAATAGTTATTTCCCTGCCCAAGAATGGACATGAATGAGCTCATGTGTATGTTGGGGAAAGGCATGAAAAAAAAATATGAAAGTCTCCTTGAGGAGGCTTGGACTGTCATGCCGATTGGGTAATTAACTAACTGATTTTAATGTATTTATTATGCTTGGTCTGATAGAACTTCAATGGTGCATTTCACAGGTGAGAAAAGTGAGACCTGGTGGTGCACATTGATCATGGCAGTAGATCAAAAGTTGTTGGACTTGGCTGGAAGTCTCCTTCAAATGATTGCCAAGACCCAAGAAAATCTTGGGGAGATGCTCAAGATACAGAAAAGGCAGAACGAAATGAACCACTAGATTTTGCAAGACTCTATTGGTTTGCAAAGAGAGGTGAAAGGCCTTCTGGGAGCAATCGTCAAAGGAAAGGAAGGTAGACCAGGGATGGGACAATCGTCCAAGTGACCCGATAAGAAACGGTCCAAGCATGAAGACTCAAAAGAATTTGAGCAGGTAAAGATGAAGCAGCCAGTGAAATGCTGGAAATGCGGAGGACATCATTTACGCCGGGACTGTCTAATGAGGGAACATGATGAAAGTTCCTAGAATTCGGGATAAGCTGGAAGCTGAGAACCAGCAAGACAAGTCCATGGAAGCCGAGGGGCTTGGTCATGAATGTTCAAAGTAGATGATTGAACGTAGGATAGATCTACAAAGTTTTGAAATTTTGATGTGCAATTGTATATGTATTGTATATATGTAATGGAACATTGAGGACGGTGTTATTCCAAGGGGGAGGGGAATGCAACACCCCAGTTTTGACCCCGCTTGAATGATGTATATATTGTAATTAATCATGGTGAGGAGCTAGAGGTAAAAGCCCCACCATCGATTTGGTTGTGTATGTTTCGGCAATAGGGATAGTTTTCGATCGTATGTCATGCTATCCGGCACATTATAGTTTGGCATCATGTAAACACACACATCAAATAAAATAAACCACAACCAGCTATTGCAGTGCAACATTGAATGAAAAGGGCATGATTCTGAAGGATAAGTGGTGGGGGATGTCAAACCTTGGTCTATGGGGGGGAAAACCCATGTGCTACCTCCTTGTTTTGTTTTTCCTTCTTCCCTTGTCTCATTCAATCTCTTCAATGATTTGTTTTGTTAGTTGGGGTATTTATTGCTGAGTGGTGTTGGTTGTGGAGGACTTTTAGCCCTTTCCCACGTTCCCACTCCACCAGCAGCCTCTGCCCTTCACCGTCGCGTGGGGCAGAAGAAACGGTTACCCTTCTCTCCCACGTTTCCAACCTTCACAATGGTGGTCTTATCGTTCCTCCTCTCGATGGTTTATTTGTTCCTCCCGTTGGTCCATTGATTCGCGTGCATAGGTGAAGCTATTTCTCCTCACGCGCAGGATGGTATCCTCAAGCAGAGAGACGTTTGTCTCTCTCCTCACGCATAGGAATTCTACGTTGATTTCCTCACGCAGGGAGCGAATGAAATTGTAGCTATCACCCAGGATTTTTGGGTGCAGGAGCCATTCACGCTCAGGGCCGTGTGCCTGTGTGTTCCATACCAGGTTCAGTGGTATGTATATGTTTCCTTACTGATTGCGGCCCGCAAATATGTTTTCCCTCTGTGTTTTGCAGTTTGGTGCAAGTTTTCCTCACGCACAGACCGTTGGAGTCATTTTCCCATGTTGTGAGCCGTGCTCACTGATTACGTTGTGGAACTGTCATCTCCCCCACATTTTGTTGGCTATGGTGTCCAACTGTGTTTTGAGCCACTATGGATTCTTAGTGAGCCGTTGTCTGTCATCAATGATGTCCCTATTTTGGGACTATGTATAGCTGTCATAGTCTTCATTGTGAGTTTGTGACTGTGATTGCCACATCTGTCGGCTGAGTTTCCCATGGCTATGCTGGGATTTCTGTTTCTTATCCACTGTGGGCTGTGGATTGTTGCCATCATTTGCATTGTGAATTTGGGTTGCTGAAGTACCCTGTTTTGGGTGTTGCAGCTGAGTTGTTTTGGCCACGCTAGGGCCAAGAACAACTCTGAGTTGCCTTATGGGCTTGAGTGGTGTTTCATCTTTTGTCAGGATTGTCCCCAGTTTCCTATGCCTTCTCCATAGGGCTGTGAAGGGGTTGTTTTGTTGCTGGTATGCAGTGGTTGTCCCTTGGACTGTGCTGGCTTGGCCGATCTGTTGATGTCCTAATAAACCCAGCTGTGTTGGCTTGCTGATTGTGTCCCTTGGCTATGTGTAAGCCTGCATTGACCCTTATCCTTGGAGGAATCATGACCATCTTGGGGGCGGCAGCGTTGTTGAGAGATTGATGAGCACGCTGGCCTATGGTTGGGTGGAACATTGCAGCGACGTAGCTAGTTGTGGAGCGAGTTCTTCATTGAAAGATAAGCAATGCTGACTGTTTCATCTCTGCAATTATATTGATGTTTAATGAAATGAACATGCTGAATGCTGGCTTATGTATATGTTTGCTTCCGCTAAATGATTGAGGAATTATGCATCTTGTATGATGTTTTATGCATCCTGTTATGCATGATGTTTAAGCTTTTAATATCAGCATTTATGTTTTTCCATGTTCATGGGGCTGTTTGCCCGGTTGTATTGGTGTTTCGTCGCGTCCTCTTCGCCGGTCGGAGGGATGAGAACGTGACACTTTCCCTCTTTGATAGATGTTATTGAGTATTGATGTGATGTCCAATCACCATCACGGAGTCTCCCGTACAATGCAAGCCACTCTTTCTATCTATGGCGACCACCTGTCATGCAACCCCGTCCCTTTTTCATGTCACAGCCCTATCTTCTTAGTGCATCCTCCTACTGACGTGCAACCTTTTTTCTGTCACACAACCTTGTATTGGTGGACCGCTTGTCACGGCCCTCTCCCCTTAGCGCAACCTCCTACTAACATGCAACCTTTTTTCTATCACACCAACGTGTTCTAGCACAACCATTTTCCCTAGATAATTAGCTATCAACTATTGAGTCAACTACCCTCTAACCTAATATGGCCCCTACTGGTGGGCCCACCGTTCCTCTTGCTACCTGTCTCTAGCTTCTCTCTCTGTTTTTTTTACTGTCGCAACATCTCAAGCATTGCGTGGCTCTATCCCGGTCCTATAGGGATTCAAGCGTTTACTGTTCACTAGATTCGATAGCACCACTCCATCTAACTACTACAATTGAACTTCACTGCCAGAGGTAATTGAATTAACAAGATATGGGCCTAACCAGTGCATCTGTAACTTACTCGGATGCTTCATGAACTTGTTGTCGTATAACAACACCAAATATCCTTAGGAATTTTTTTTTATGTTGCGATCATGCAATTCCTTCTATCGATCCTTCTCGACACTCTACTGGAAGTCCGTGATGAAGCGGTCCTCTTCCAATTGGACTAGCTGTGTTGCTCGCTCCTCAATTTTTGCTTCATCGACCATGCCAGTTACTATTGCAATGCATAGACTAGGAACAATGTACTTCATAGGCATGAGTGCCTCTTTCCCAGACACTAATTTTAACGGCGTCTACCTCATCGCCGTCTTGCAAGTGATGCGATATGCCCACAGAACTGTAGGAATATTTAAATCCTAGTCATCACGATTAGAATTGCATACCTTTTTCAGTGCGATTTCCAAGATTTTGTTGAAGGCCTCTATCGTGCCATTTTCCTGTGGATGATATGGGGTACTCTTCTTATGTTTCACTTGCAATTCCTCTATCAATGCTTTTACTATGCGGTTGATGAAGTGACTTCCTTGGTCGCTCATCAATATCCTAGGGCATCCAAACCGTGTCACAATATTTTAAAATATGAACTTTGTTGCTGTCATAGTAGTGCAATCCACAACTAGTGTGGCCTCCACCCACCTTGTCAAATAGTCAGTCACAGTAATTATGTACCATGCTCCCTTTCTCTTCCTTGGTGGGTTTATGGGACCCACAAAGTCTACAGCCCATTTATCAAAAGTTTGCAAAGTTACCTGTGGTACAAGCGGCATTTCATCTCATCGCAATGGCTTCCTGACATGTTGATAGACGTCTCAGCTCCGTGCATATTCTGTAGCAACATTATGCAAAGTAGGCCACCATATCCAGATGCGTAGAACCTTACGCACAGTTTCCCATCCTCCATACTGTCCATCTGCAACTCCTGCATGTGCTTCTGCCAAAATTTACCCTTATTAATGAGGTAGAACACACCGTTGCAGGATCCCATCAAGTCCAAGTTTGTATAACTACCCAACGATCAACTAGAAATATGAAGTATTCACTACCAACTTCTTCTTTTAACTAATCGACAAGTCCTCCAGTGCAACTCCGGTCACCAAAAACTGAATGATTGAAGCATAATGGTCATCTGCGATATCAACTTGAAACAGCTACGCATTCGACACTCCATCATCAATATTGGTGGGCTCTTCACCTGTTTCAATGTGAGATAGATGATCATGACTAGCATTCAGGAATCCTGGCTTCATGATTATTTTGAAATCAAACTTCTGAAATAGAATTAGCTAACGACATATATTCCCCCCAAACACAAGCTTATTGACTAGATATTTCAAAGCTGAATGGTCCACGAACATTTTGAAGTGACTGCCTAAGAGATAATGCCTAGAATTTTGCATTGCATATACCATCACCAACCCCTCTCTTTCTATGGTCATGTAATTCTTCTCAGGAAAGGATAACTTCCTGCTAGCAAAGGAAATCGGGTGATCCAGATCTCCTTCTCCTGGTTGCGCGAGTACCACTCCCAATGCAAAAGATGGGGCATCGACATGGGCATGGAACTCCTTGTTCCAATCATGGAACACAAGTATGGGTTCTAAAGCCATCTGAACCTTGAATGTGTTGAAGCTACTTTGACACTCCTGGCTCCATACGAATGCAGTATCCTTCTTTAATAGTTTCTCCATAGGGGTAGTAATCGCAACGTAACCACGGATAAACTTGCGATAGTACCCAGTGTGTCCTAGTGTCGCATGAAGCATATTCGTATTTGTAGGTGGAGGAAGGCTTAGAATAAGTGCAATCTCCACTATATCAACCAAAATCCCCTGCTTACAAACTATATGACCCAACAGTATCCCAAATGGTGCACAAAAGATGCACTTCTTTGAATTCAATACGATCTGATGTTGTCAACACCTTTCCAGCATCAAGTGCAGGTTTTCCAAGTGATCCTTAATCATCTAGTAGACTATCCAATAATCCATATATACTTGCATAAATATATGAACAAAATCTCTAAATGCAGCGACAACAACCCAAGAGAATACCTTAGGTGCATTCTTCAACCCAAAGGGCATCACTGTGTATTGAAAGCAACCCCATTCAGTGACAAATGTGGTTTTATGGTGGTCTTCCTTTGCAATTTTTATCTGGTGATAACCATAAAATACATCGGTAAAAGAGTACATTTATTAACCACCCACCCCCTCAAGAACCTCATCCTACTCCCTCAAGAACCTCATCCATGAACGATGTCGGAAAGGCATCATGCATGCAAGCATCGTTCAGCTTTCTTAAATCAACACATGTTCATACTTTGCCAGTTTTCTTGTCTTGGACTACCATAGGGCTTATCCATTATGATTCTTCAACACGATCAATAATCCCTGCATCTAGCATCCGATCAAGTTCAGCCTTGACCTGTTCTTTATATCTCGAATTCAAGCGATATGGCCTCTATCGCACTGGTTTTGAATTTGGTTTTAACGGGATTTTCATATCCCCTAGGTCACCCAATATCCCCTTCATTTCTGATAATTTGGTTGGGAACAGATCTTGAAACTCATGCAATACATCTGTAGTCTTTTCCATGGTCTCCTCATCCTAGTAGTCCCCAATATTTGCAAATTTTGGAATCTCTTCTGTCCCAATGTTAACTTTCAAATTTTCAGCAGTTGAGTCATGGGATTCGTCGGCACATTCGGTGTTGCGACGTCCTGAATTCCTTCAGTCTTTAGAATATTAATATTGTGCAACTCATCGTCATTCTCCAACTCGTTAGAGATGTTATAACATTCCATCATCAATTGTATGTGGCAATGTGCATGTGGGTCCACAAGATATGCAACTAGGACAACTTTCAATACAAAATCGTGAATGATCTGTAGTGCATTGTTAACCTCTGCATTTGAATCTGCAAAGCCAAATGTATGCGCAAAGAAAACAGTGAGTTCCTCCCAAGTAGTTATTTATCTGCACAGTTATGTTGATATATACCAAGACCTTGTAATTTCATCCAATGTGTGAATAAAATCATGGACCCACTTATCCTTGGGTTGGGATGCCCACAGAGTCTAGCATTCCCACAGATGACTACAAGGGTTATTTTGTCCATCATGTCTCCCAATGTGATATACCTCCATATCTCCGAAGTGCATAGTCATCAACCATCAAAATTGTGCCATTCATGAATGGTCTCCTTATGAACTTCCCACCAGCACATTGGAGTGGCCTTCAATGCTTCCCCTAATGTCAACAAGCTCTAAGGCTCAAATACCTTCACTTCAAACTACTCAAGGAACCCAGATAGTCTCGGTAGTCCTTCATAGATTGGAAACTCAATGATATTAGTCACGACATGGTGTAGTGACTGCATGATCAGCCCACATTTTTTGAGCGATACTTCATGCATCTGATTTTGCCAATTTTCCAGCACATCATCAGAAATAGAGGACGTTGAGCTATCGCTGCACCAAACTAGTTCTCTGTCGACAGTAGGATGGATGTAATCCTCAGAGATATTGTAAACATGATCCCATCCTCTAACAAATTCATCTTTTATAGGTTCAATATATCGCCTTCCTTCAGTATATCCATAGGGGCAATGACTCGGATATCCTGGTTCTCAAATGTCATCAACAGCTTCTTAAAATTTATCATGGCCATGTTGTCCTTGGCCCATCCAATCCCTAGCAGCATAGGATAGGAGCCCCCTCCATCAACGAAATCGATTACATCAAAATTAGTGAGATTCCTCGTACCTTTGACATTTGCGCCCAAGTTCAACACACTTTCAATTGGTTGGACTTTGTCCTGATTAGCCAAGCTCAGCTACACTAGGGACCAGCCAAGTTTTGAATACCCCATATTTTGCCACATCTGTTTCATCAGGATGTTCACATATGACCCAAGATCCATAATTACGGAATCGACTTCATAGTCCCCAATCTGGATGTTCATTCGCATTTCCTTTCCTGTATTTTTCTTCTGTAAATAATTCACCGCAGAGTCCTGCAACTCTCGATCCAGACGGTGCAATAAATTCTTGATCTCAATTAGAGCATTGGGATCTCTTTCCAGGGATAAAAAACTCTCAAATAAATTTTGTAAGGTACCATACTATCGCGATGGTCCAAATTCTAATGAAGAATCAAAAGCAGAAGGCATGCCAAAAATAGGTGTCTTACCAGGATTTCTTCCAAGCGCCTAGTGAGCTTCGAAAAAGGTATCTCTCTCGGTCACAATATAAAACTATTCTTTCTTATTTCCAGCTATTTGCACTTATGGTCACATTCCATCTTCTCCATTCCTCGCGGCTCCTCAAGTAACAATCCCAACATCAACATCCTCTATTCGCAGCTCTGCTAGAATGGTTGCAACCGTCGACCCTTGATTTTGGTTCTACAGTGAAGGCTAATTCAGAGTTGGATTCTGGTTCACTGGTGGATTCATAGGCTGATTGATATTCTGATTTTGTATTGGAATTTTGGGCTGATACTGACTCTGCAATTGCTGCTAGTTATGTTTCTGATTATGGGACTAGAACTGGTTTTGATTCTGCAATAGAGGGAAATTTTCAACCGTATGATCATTCACCGCGTAGTATACACACTGCAAATGGGGAAAATCCATTTGATAGTTCCCAAGTGTCCCACCATTGTAACACTAGATTGATGCATGGCCTCGTCCTCCTCCTTAGCTGAAACCTCCCCTTCCCCTGAATCCTCCACGGAATCCTACTTGCTATTGATATTATGGTTGAGCTACTTGCTACTGATAATGGGGTTGGACCATTTGCTGCTGCGTGGGATTCAGCTGCTGCTGAACATAATGCATTTCTTGGACATACTATTGTGGCTGAGCCATTGGCATCTGGGTGTATTGTGGTCGTGGTGCAAACTGCAGCTATGGTGCGACCTGCGTCTATGGTTGCGACAAAATAAACTACATCTATGGTGGTGGCGTATACTGGACTTGAGGTGGCGACTATGATCACCTGTGGATGTTGTTGCTGCACCATGTGAGTATCTTCACCTTTCATGACATATGAATCATATGTCCGCTCTTGAAGCATATTATAAGCTCGGCAGTCCTTGTCCTCGTTCCCAACTAAGAGACAAAAGGTGCAATATAAGATTGTTGGCTTCGTAACCATTTTCTGCATGTAGGTACAGTCTTCATGTCGATTCCCATATACTTGAAATATGCGACACCATGGCACACCACCGCAACTCAATAGGTTCGGTGCTCCTAAGAGTAGATAATTTCAGAAAGTAGGACAGGTATCTTTGGTGTGTCCATCCACATGACACTGAGTGCACCACAAGTCGTCGTGTTCATCTTTCTCCTTCTTGATATCTGGGAATTGAAGCATCAGGTTTTCCAGCTGTGCCTAGATGTGGTTCATTCTGACAGTAGTTTCTCCAATAGGTGAATCCCCCAGCTTCATTGCAATTTCCATAGCCTCGCTCTGTGTCGCGATATTTTGTTGCATTAATGGATGTCGGATATGAGGGACCAGAGCCACAATGAACCATTCTTTGTGTTGGATGTCACTCATATCAAAGTTGACCCATGTCATTAGTGTCTTAAACCTCTTATCAAAGTCCCAACCCGTCTCATTATGGAATTGTTTGACTTTCTTCGACTTCGTAATGTACTGTGTTTCAGATTTTACTTTCTTGAATTCTTCAAGTAGTCCCTTCTGAATCCCATCCAAATTCTTCTCCGTAGTCCCATGTGGGACATGTATGAATCTCATATACCAATTGAATGTATGACCTTGAAGGGTGGTCGCTAACTAGCCTTTCTTTACATCATCGTCAATAGTCTGTCTAGAAGTCCAGAATTCCTCACATAAGAACCAATATTGTTCTGGGTCATTAGTTGTATTTCCATGGAACAAAGGTAGCTTCATATCGTCTCTCGCCATCTAGACCTTCTTCCCACAAATGCTTCTTTGCTACTGGATGCTGCTTGGCACATCATACATGTTGACATAGATTGCATATATTTTCCTGATGGTGGAGTAGTGCACGGAGGTGTGGAAATGTTGCTACCGAGGTTTGACCTTACTTCTACCCTAAGCATAGCCTAGGTCTTCTCATCTTCTTTGTCACTGTAGGTCTACTTCATCCCATGTGGTTTTCCTTTGCGGTCTTGCATTCCTATCGCAGCATGACCTTCCCCTATCCTCTTCCTCTTCTTTACTCAGAACCTTGCTCCTCCCCTTGGCTTCCCTCATAGTCTCATCAAAAATTACACCCATCTACCCCTTATCTTTCCATTCTTCGCCCCCCTTCTATCGCGGTGTTCCCAGCCTCTGCACACCATATTTTTACTACTCAAGGTGCATCTTTAGTCTATCCTTTTCACAAACAAGCATCTTGATTGACAAATGCAAAGATAGTAAGAACCTACCTCGTGGTCTATTACAGCTGATTTTACCACACATGGTGGATCACACATTTATGGCCTTCCATGTCCCTCTGTAGACTCTTTGGATCCCATGGACCATTTTTGTACCTTTGATGTTTCCAAGATCATCCCTAAAAACATGCATTATTTTCCATACATGACTTTTAAACCTATTCTCGCATATATACACGGATATGACCCTTAAACCCGTGTACATCGGGATGTGTGCAAAAGGCCAAATAGTTTTGGAGTTTTCCTTGATGTGGAGCCAAATCACTTGTCTCTTGGCCTTCCATATGCCTTGATATCGCTCGGATTCGACCTTCCATTACCCGATTGAGGCACTATATAAGGAACCCTTTGGATACATTGAAAAGGGGGAGGAATTGAAGAGCAAGAAAACTATAGTCCATTATTGCCGAAGCTTATACTCTAGTCTGCATCCCTTTGTCCCTTGGAGCACTTTGTGTTCTTCCCAAGATTTCCTTTGCTTATGAGATTTCTATCGAGAGATGGAGGATTGAAGAGGTGGAGGCCCAGGTGGAGGACTCAATTTCTCTATTTTGCAGACGTTCCAACAGAGGTTGTCATTCTTGTAATATTTGATTTATATTAATAGAAATATATGTTCCTGTCCAATAATGTGTATTTAAATGAATATTGAATCCATGGATGCTTTTAAATGCTTATATGTTATTGATTATATATGCTAGAGTAGGTCTAACACAATTATATAGTATGCTTGTCTTGTTTGTTGATTGTTGAGAGAGCAAATTTCTAACACAAGCGAGATTGGAAAAGCTCAACGAGGATCTACATAAACCATCCGGAATAAGGTATGTTTTGAGATCCTTTAGTGTTATATGTTTATTTCTCTTGCATATTGGGAAGGGCTTGATTTATGCGGTTACTCTTTCTGTTGTGGTACCCCAAGCCATAGGATGTTTTCTCTGTAACATGGTCCGTTGAAGAATTCTCGTTCTACTTCATTGTAGGACTTGTTGGTATCAACCACGAACTCAATGATGTATCCTTCTAGAAGATTGTCCAACCAAACTTTGACAGCCTACGATGCCTTATTTTCAGTCTCTTGTAGTTCCTGAATTAGCTTGGGGGTCCAGGACGTCGGCTCTCTGTTAGGGTTAACCTTGACTCGGGATTGAGTCAAAGGTGGTTTAGGTCTTGCACATGGTTTGGGAACATGGTTTGTTGTAGCCCATGGTATTGTCCCATGGTATTAAATGTGATTAATCCTTTATAAGGCTTGAGGAGACTCCATTGTAAAGCAGCCTGGAAGTGAGCGGTGACTAGCTTGCTTGGCCCAGATGGTCAGTTTTGGCCATGTAATGAAGATCTTCATTGATGCTGGTTTTTCCCACATGGGGTTTCTAGGGTATATTGTGTGTCTATCTTGAATGTTTCTTGCAATGTTTATTTTCTCGCATATTTATTTAATGATGCTCGTTTTAACCTAACAATTGGTATCAGAGCCATGGTTTGGCTTGGTTATGCTCATTGGTGTTTCTATGTTGAATCAAATTGTGGGGTGCATGTTTCGGTGGCACCCGACACCCTAGCAGTAATTTTTTGGTCCATGTGAAACTTAGCCATAGACAAGTTTGGATTTCTCTAGATGCTAAAAGCACAAGGTATCCCTCTTACGTGCAAAGAAGGGATGTTGCATCAAGTGTGGAATCAACCACTAGGTAGGTACGAGGGTGGCAGGTGTACTCATAACCTAGCTTGATGTGGATCGAAGAGGTTGAGTTTTCGATTGCGGGAGAAATGTGAGATGGTTTAATCTCAGTTTTGGGACCAAGATTGATGAGCCATGTATGTGAAGAGAATTCCTAGAGAACTGGCGGTTATAGCAGCCGATGACCCATGTAATCTGGTAGATGGATTTTTCTTTATATGGGCATCAATGACAGAGTTTGGATGTAGGTACAAAGGGAGCATGGCTAAAGACGAGCAAGGAAGCGAGCATGAAAAGCGAGAGGATGAAGCAACGGATGGTGATGGTGTAGTCACCATGAAGGCACATGAAAAAAATGTAATGGAGTGGTTTGCATGTAAATGGGCATATGGCTGTAAGACCTGGTAAGGCATGCATACCCCTGGTAACTCACCGGTAAAGTTGGGAGATAGACCTAGGTGATAAGGGGGTGTATGTAAGATTCCTCAGTAAATATTTGAGGGGAGTTGGTGATTACTCCAAGTCAAGTTTAAAGGGGGGATTGTTAGGGTTAACCTTGACTCGGGATTGAGTCAAAGGTGGTTTAGGTCTTGCACATGGTTTGGGCGCATGGTTTGTTGTAGCCCATGGTATTTTCCCATGGTATTACATGTGATTAAGCCTTTATAAGGCTTGAAGAGACTCCATTGTAAAGCAGCCTGGAGGTGAGCGGTGACTAGCTCGCTTGGCCCAGATGGCCGGTTTTGGCCATGTAATGAAGATCTTCATTGATGTTGGTTTTCCCCGCATGGTGTTTCCAGGGTATATTGTGTGTTTATCTTGAATGTTGCTTGCAATGTTTATTTTCTCGCATATTGTTATTTAATGATGCTCGTTTTAACCTAATACTCTCCTCCTTGGAAGTTACACTTCTTGTAGGTAAATCATGCCAATCACTCATAGAGTATAATGGGAAACTCATAGAAAAACCATTTGTGAGGACCATCATGAATGTACCTTTCCAACCATGCATTTGTTGTCAACTTTGGGTTCTGGTTCTCGGCTTCAGCGAACTCTCGTAATCTCAGGTCGAACCAATCTTGAATCTCTAGTTTCGTCGGATGCCACAACATGTCCTCCTCTTCATTCGCAAGGAGGTCCTAGAAATAGAACCATTTGTTGGCCAAAACCCACCAACAAAGCCTCGTCAATAGGGGTTCTCACTTTGTCGATGCCCAACCAGCATGATCTCCCTAAGAATCAGCCTAGATAGGTTTTACCCTACCCGGCAACACCCACAGAGCGGATGAAGTGTCACATGAGATGTTTAAGGGAGAGTTTTCGGAACCAAGTTTCTAGCAGTAAGGAGGAGGATCGGGGCATCAACGATTTATCAACATAATTATCAAATCTAGTAGAGCCATTCATCAGGTATCGCAGCATTCATCACAAATCTATCAGTATAACCACAGATATAAACAGATTGCATCATTTACTTATTCATTGCAGTAGTATCATATTATTCATTCATAAATAAGATCCATAAAACATCCATCATTGATATCGCAACACATAAGAACAAAAAAGAGGCATGAAAAATAATAGCAATTCATAGAAACATATGTCGTGTCATTTTAGTGTTGCACAACATATCCAAAACATATAGTGCTTCTCCCCAACCAAAGAATGATCAATCCACAAAATAACACATGATTCAATCCTTCACGGATTCACTAATCAAAAGATCTCTATCTGATGTCTCTTCCAAATGTATATGTCAGATCTCAGTTCGCATATCTATGCTCACAGATATATCTTACATTTTCAATTCTAACTCTATATACAGGCTTGTGCCGTTACACTCAAGGTCCACTTCTAACTAAATCCTAACAAATTCTAACTAATTTAACCACTAAGGACCAATATTCTAAACAAATGGTCAATGAGTACAAACATGACATAAAAAGTGGATTATTTCCTCCTGTCACATTATATTTTCCTTACGTGGTGCCTCGTGAGTATGTGAAACATCCTAGATGCTGCACAACTCACCTATCTCCAACCCCTTGCCAACAATAATGGGACCCTGTTATAGCTCAAAATGACACATCTCTGCCTGTGACCACTTTCCCATGTTTCCGTCGCATGACGACACTTCATGAAAGTCACTGAAAAACACCTATCTTGGAGGACCCATATCTTGAGTTCTGTAACTCCGTTTGACCTCATTTCTACACCGTTGGAAAGGTATTTCCGTTAGCTAAAACTTTCTAGAAGCCACCAAATTCTGAAAATGCCCAGAAATACCTTAAAAATGCGTTTTTGTGTATGCGCGACTCTCCCTATGTGCAACCCGCGCATCACTCGCGACTCTTGTGTTTTGCAAGTCGCGCATGCATATATTCATGGGTTTCTCTTGTGTAAACTCGTGTATCATGCACGGGTTGTCCTCTGTCAGAGTCGCGCATATGTTTCTTAACATTAAAACATTAAAACACGCATTTTGAGTTAGTTTGGGTAGTTATACAACTGACTCTTTCAGTTGTAACCACTTTGGCTTCGCCCCTAACTCTTCTTCATCATATAAATAGAGGTAGGGAGGTCCATGAAAGGGGACTTGGATTTTATGCATTGTTATGCTGGAGGAATCGGGACTCTCTTTGCCTACACCTTTGCCCTGGAGGTCTTTCCCTTGTGTTGTAGAGCTTGGAGGCTGAGTTCTTTGGAGAAGAGAAGCAGCAGAACCAGATCAAGTTTTCGTGAGGTGCCAAACTTGAAGAGAAGGTATACTTGTACTTGTTTTCAAGATTAATAAATATGTGATGTCCTTCTTCTTCCCAAATCATTGTTCAATGTGTGATTGAATCTCTGTTTATGATCATGTGATGATGTTATTCAGATTATTATTTCAGATTTATTTGATTATCATTTCTTTATATGTGGTCATAATGGTTTGAGGAAGGTATAACTTGTTTTGCAGGTCTCTTGGAGCGAGAGGAGCAAGAAGAAGATTGAAGAGAAAGCTTGGACCAGCCTTCAGTTAATCAGGTGTGGACCCTTCTCATCTCTGAAACTTGTTGTTATATACTTGCTGAACATTGTGCATCTCTCTTTCAACCCCAGTACGTTGATGGCCTCTTAAACCCTAGCCATAGGATACTTTCCTTTACAATAGACCCAACTCTTCTACCTGAGTTACCTATCTTTTCTTCTTCATTCGTATGATGATTCCTGATTCTTTTTTTTCTTTAAAGATCTACACAAGCAATAATTTATCTTGCTAACATTCTGATCTAGACCATGTATAACTCTTTATCTTCCGCAATCGCAGAGAGATCAAACAATGCAGAATCATCCTACAGAAAATCAACGATGCAGTAAGCTTCACTTGCGGAATCGGAAACATATCAAAATTTCACTGTCGCACCCTGCATGCCACATTTTGCATTCTTCATCCTACATGCAAAATGGCTATTGCGGAGATCAACGTTGCGGAAATCAAAATTTACCATAGTCATTTCTGCATCTTGCATCCTGCAAATTGCGGAAGGGAAATGTGGAAAGTAGATTTTGCCAAACAACATTTCCGTTTCCTGCAAGTTGCGAAAAGGGAATTGCAGAAGGGAAAATGTGGAGTCTAAACTTCTACAAGGCGCATTTCTACATCTCGCATCCCACAAGTTGCGGAAAGGGAATTGTGGAAGGGAAAATGCAGAGTCCAAACTTCTGCAAGGTGCATTTCCGCATCCCGCATCCCGCAAGTTGCGGAAAGGGAATTGTGGAAGGGAAAAATATGCGAAAATTCGATCTGCACAAGAAAATTTCTAAGTATAAAACTGATTTCCAACATCAATATCATCACCAATCCGGTCAATCTAACTTCATAACAACTTAGAAAATTCATTGAAGTAATTACACACATAGATGCATCACTCATTAAATATACAGCTAAAACAAAACACATTTCACTTAAGAATTAATTTCATATTAATTTACAAACAAGTACAATTGTAGGGATTGAAACACAAGAGATACTTCTCTTTATCATATGCTTGTCTCGCAACCAACTATGTCAGTGCAACTTTCCACCCAACCATAGGAAAGTGTGCTCATCAATCTCTCGGCAACATTGCCATGCCTGAGCTGGGCATGATTTCCCCAAGGAATAAGGAACACTAGTAGACTGCCCCATAGCCAAGGATACAATAAATCTTATCCAAGCCAACATAATTGGGTTTATCAGGCTTACATAGGCAGTTATTTACACATAGCCAAAGTTTATACAAGTTAACCAAGCCAACAAATGGGTTTATCAGGCTACCAGCCAAGCCATCCTTCCAGTTGGGTTTATCAAGCTTACACATACAGTGGTTTACACTTCGCCAAAATTAAGATGAGACACAACCAAGCCAGCAGATGGGCTTATCAGGCTACCAACCAAGCCATCCTTCTAGTTGGGTTTATCAGACTTACACAGGAAGTGATTTACACTAAGCCAAAATTCACATGAGACACAACCAAGCCAATAGATGGGTTTATTAGGCTACCAAGGAGGTGGAAAGACTAACTGCTAAGCTAGTGAGCTCAATCCTAGAGCTATGGACACCTACACCGGATCTATCCTGACTTCTAAAAATTTACACACCCAACACAAGGAAGCATCCCCTTCTCTGCTACATAGTCCCTTGGGCCATGCCTTCCCTTCCATTTCTATTCAGGGTATGCAAAGAAGAAAACCATCCCTCTAGATTGATGTGTGAGGTTCCTTCACTCACTAGGTTTATCAAGCAAGTATAGACTCCATTTCCATTCCCAAAATTAGTTCAAATGTCAAACAAGGATGTTCACACAACATTCTCAGTTCTGGGATTAACAAAACATAACAGAAGCCAAGGAATACACATACACACACACACACAACAATTACGAATTTCTGAGCATTGCCTGAGCCAGATCGACTACTGTAATTACCAAAAACGAAATCGTTCGCTGGTCATTCAATTCAAAAACACAAAACGAATTCTGGGCATTCGCATTTAGGAAACGACTAACCGACAGGAAAATCATAAAAAGGAAAAAAATTCACTGAACAAGAACATTCGTGAAAGATCAAGACTCAGAGTAGTTTTTTCTTGCTGCGTGAATGTCAAAATCCCCATTTCCAAAACATTTAACATAGTCCAAAATCATGAGGGGAAGGTGAAACGCGGCTGCACGAGGGAAAGGCAAGTGTTTTTTTAGTGTTTTCTTTCCCAAGAAAATTTAAAAAACGTTTTCCCCAGAAATGGTGCTCTGCCCATTTCGAATTTCTACCCACTCTTCTAATCCCCCCCTTATCCTTAGGAAAAATCATTCCCCCATATCATTTTGCTACATTGACATAGTTGGCTGTACGATTTCAATTAAAAAAAAATAAAATTTAACATGATGTCCAAACTTATAACGTTCAGCTAGCATAAAAATACCGTCGGCCTAAATCTTAATCGCTGAAACATAAACACTAAATCGATGGTGGGGATTTTTCCTTGAGATCCACACCATGATTATTTACATCATATTATTTAAATGCAAACGAGGTCAAAACTAGGGTGTTACATTTCTCTCCCCCTTCAACAACACTGTCCTCAGTGCTTTACAACATTGAACAAAAATTCTTTGTTGGTACTACCCTCGGAAATCTGCAAAATTGAACAAAAATGGATGTGTTAGTCGCATGGCATCCTCCATCTCCCATGTAGCTTCTTCAGGACCGTAGTGCTCCCATTGCACCTTTAACTACCATATTGCTCGATTCTGGAGCATTGTGACCTTCCTGGCGAGGATGGGCATTGCCTCGATTTGGAACTCTCCCTTTGGTTCCATGTGCATCACATCCCAATTTATTACATGGTTACGATCATGTACATTAAGCAAAGAAACATGAAAAACATTATGAGCCCTAGTGCTAGCAGGAAATGCAAGTCTATATGCAATTGGTCCTATTATTTCAAGCACTTCAAACGGCCCACAGTATCTAGGAGACAACTTGGCATAACTCCCAAGCTTCAAGGAACGTTTCTTTTCCTTCACCCTGAGGTAAACATGATCCCCAATATTGAACTCTCTATTCACTCTATGCTTATCTGCATAGATTTTCTATCTGTCCTGGGATTCCTTTAGATCCTGTCTGATTTTTATAAATTCCTGCTCCATCTCCTTGATCTATTATGGACTGATCACAACTATGTTCACTGGGTTATCCCAAGTTACTAGTTTCCTACACCTCCTACCATACAAAGCTTCTTATGTACTCATCCCCAAGGATGCTTGTTGTCTATTGTTATAAGAAAATTCTACCAAGTGAAAATAGTATTCCCACTTGGATGGTTTGTCCATCACATACATGTGAAGCATGTCTTCAAGAACTTGGTTAACTCTCTTGGTATGACCATCAATCTGAGGATGGTAAGCAGTGCTAAAATTAAACTTTGTCCCTAATTCTGCAAACAATCCTTTCCAAAAATTAGAGGTGAACTTAACATCTTTGACAAAGACTATTGCCTTAGGAAATCCATGCAATTTAAAATTTTCTTTCATGAAAATATTAGCAATATCATCAATCTTATGCATGGACTTTACTGGTATAAAATGTGTTTCCTTCATAAACTTGTCCACCACAACCATGATGGAATCATGTTTTCTCCAAGTCATCGCCAATCTTGTAATAAAATCCATGGAAATAAATTCCCATTTCCATTCTGGAACCAACAAAGGCTATAACAAACCTGTTGGGTGTTGATGCTCCACCTTTACCTGCTGACACTTCATGCACCTTGAAATATATTCATCCATGTCCTTCTTCATTCCTAGGCAAAAGTACTGCTTCCTTGCTGTAGCAATTGTCTTCTGATATCTCGGGTGACAAGAATGTGGAGTTTGATGGATTTCATCCATAACAACCCTCTGTTGATGTATATGTAACTTCGGAATGTATTCTTCTATATATTTCATATATTGTAACCCGATGTTTATTCCGGGATGTTTCTATTATGTATTTGAGT
>LPNX010999587.1:10982-82424 GCA_001517045.1 Pseudotsuga menziesii
GGAGGGAGAGTGATAAAGGTTGGAGGAATAGTGAAGGAGATAAATAGAAGGTGGACAGAGAGAGGGGGGGTCACACACACACATCGTGTGGGGAAGATAGGGGGAGGGGTGAGTGATAGATAGAGTGATGGAGGGAGGGAGGTATAGTGAGGGAGATACAAATAAGTTGGAGAGAGGTTATGCGAGAGGGGGAGTGAGGGAGGGACACACACACACATAGAGAGAAGGGGGTGAGGTTGTGAGAGAGAGGCTGGAGGGACACACAGAGAGAGAGAGAGAGAGAGAGAGAGAGAGAGACTATGTCGAAGAGAGAGGTGGAGGGGTGAGTGAAATAGAGATAATGGGGAGGGGTGAGTGACATAGAGAGAAGGGGGAGGGGTGAGCGATACAAAGAGTGATGGAGGGAAGGATAGTGAGGGAGATATAGAGAATGTGGAGAGATATTATGAGAGAGTGGAGTGAGGGAGGGACATACACACCTAGAGATAGAGAGAGAGGGTGGGGGCAGGGACACACACACACATATATAGAGAGAGAGAGAGAGAGATTGTATGGGAGAGAGGGGGGAAGGGTGAGTGACAGAGAGAAATGGGGGACGGGTGAGTGATAGAGAGAGTGATTGAAGGAGGGATAGTGAGGGAGGTATAAATAAGGTGGAGAGATGTTTTGAGAGAGGGGGATTGAGGGACAGAGACACACACACATAAAGATAGATAGATAGAAAGAGAGAGAGAGAGGGAAGGGGAGGGACACACACACACGCATAGAGATAGAGAGAGAGGGGAATACAAAGTCAAGGAAGGCAAGTGATTAAGGGACATGCCTAGCCATAAATGTCAAGAATATTCATGTAGTGGTCGAGTCTTGGATTTCCTCCCTTAACCATGTTGAGGCATGAATACCCATATCTAATGTTCAAAACCTCTTAAAGGAATGTATATATTTTCTTGGAAACTAAGCATACCTTGAGTAGGTCATGTGTGGTGCTTCAAGGAATTGTTCATTAACATGGGTGCCTTAAGTATTCCTTTGTGTACTAAGGCACGATCATATTCCTTTAATCATGTCTCATAGGTCCCATGCCTACCGCTAAAAAATACCTAATTACACTAACATCCATATTCGTACTCTAAATACACCTATGATATGCCATGTGTGATTTTTCAAGGCATACTTCCTAGCCTTGGATTCCTAGAAGATTTGTTTAGGGCCTAAGTCCCTAGTTTCCTCCCTTGACCATGCCCATGGCCTTGAGACACATACCTAGTGGTCAACAATGATGGTGGCACCCATATCCCCATTAAGAGTCAAGGGATTCGCTTTCAACATCATGTTTTTTGTTTGGATGCATCAATTTTGGACCTAAATGGTTAACAGCTTCCTTTAATTCTTAAGGACCAAGTGTTCCCCCCACCAATGTCAAGGGGCCTAATACTTGTACTTAGTGTTAAAAATGTTCTAATGGAACTATTATCCCCATTCCAAGGTAAATGATACCATGGAAGGCTCTATTGAGGTTGTTCGACAAATCATTATTTTCTCTATATGCCTAGAAGCATCTTCTAGGGGCTAAGGCATAGGTTTCTTCCCCTTATTACGTCTAAGGCCACAAGACACATACAAAGTCCTTAAAAACCCCTAATGGTTCCCATATCCCTATTCAAATGAAAAAAATAAATTTTAAAGGTCAACTATGGTGATTCGAGGTTTCATTCATGGACCTTGAGCCCTAGGAGTTGGTTTACAACCTAAAATCAAAGCTTTCTTTACCAACCATGATTAACACCTTATCCTCCATACCTAATGATAAAAACTCTTAATCATGGCCATATCCCAGCTTAAAGGTTGAGGATACTCTTAATAGATCATTTGTGTTGGTTCAAGGTGTTTTTCTTGGCCCTATATGTCTATAGGATTCCTTTAGGCCCTAAGAACTAGGTTTCCTCCCTCAACCATGTCCATGGATCTGCTCCTAATACTAAGAGCATTCTAATGGACTACATATTCTCTCTCATATGCAAAAGATCACATAGGCATATCTTTTGTGTAGGTTCAATTCCTTTTTCATGTACCTTAAGCCTTAAAAAATACCTTTAGGGTATAAGTCTTAAGTTTCCTCCCCTAACCATGGTCAACAGACTATGACCCATACTTAGTTCTTAAAGCCTCCTAATGGGGTCCACAATACAACACAGAAAAATTATACTCTTGGGAGGTTAGGCATGGTTGTTTGAGGTGTTGTTCTTGATGATTCTAAAATATTACTATAGGTCCTAAGTTTTCATTATGTGAACTATTTTTTTTATTTGTTTCCATAGTTGTGCATCAAACCCATTTATTATGGTTATCCATAATGTGTGTGCATTTTCCTTGTCCATAATGTGTGTGTGTTTTGCTTATCCATAATGCATGTATGTTTTGTAACTACAAAACTTTAATGTCCCTTTTTAAGAAATTTTATTCAATGACCAATTTTTTCACTTTTTTTCCCTATTTCGACCTTTGACTTGTTTTGATATATAGGTCTCCAAATTGGTCCAAATGCTCCCAAATATTCACGGAAAATATATGAATGATATTAAGGTTTGAATATGATGTTCAGGGAATATTTATGACCCTCTAAATGCTTCTTCAAACTTTTTTAAGATTCTGGTCGAGGTAGGAGTTGTGGCAATTAATTTGGGGTTCTAACTCCCCCACAATGAATACTGAAAATGGCTTCCCAAATGGACTCAATCCAACTCGAATTTATGAATGGAAGTAGGGGACATGTAAATGACATCAATATTGAATCATATGCATCACCATTCAACTTTTAATGTCTTCTATAACTCCCTTAAATCATATGCAAAAAGACTAGTTTCAACCTTGGGGAAATGATAGGCAAACTTCTCCAAATGTTATGAAACTTAACAAAATAACTCCAAATGATTATGTATTGAACATTAAACTTGTATAATCCATAAATAACAGTCCATTCATCCATAAACCCTCATTATTTTACTTATCCATTAGAATCTATCAACATTATATTGGTTCACAACAAGGTAGTGGGGAAATGGTATTGATTCTTCATTGTTTAACATGTATACATGAAACATTTTGGGTATTTCAACCTGAGAGTATTATGAACTTTAAATACATAAATAAAAATCCATTAATCCATAAACCATTAATATTTTACTTATCCATTCGAATCCATCAACATCAAATTGGTTCACAACAAGATAGTGGGGAAATGGCACTATTTCTTCATTGATTAACATTTTTACATGAAATATTTCAGTATTTCGACCTGAGAGTCTTCTGAACTTGAAATATGGATAATATACATCATAACATAAAATAATGTGGCATTATAATCTCCCCCAAAGAGATCAATAGCTCACCAAGTGCGCCTCAATCCATAGAGCAAGAATATGCTGAGAAAACTTGGAATAGATGAAAGAACAAGTTGATATTGTAAAGTCCACGAGCTTCCCTGTATTTTTCACCTGTAACTTATGAATCCATTAAATATCCATTAAATAACTTAGCGGCCTCTCCAAACACCAACTTGGATGGGAATCTTTCACCCTCGAAATTTGTTAAGGCAAGAACTAGTCATCCACTAGCTTTCTCAATTCACAAATCATAAATTTCTCAAATTATCAAAATCTCTTCTCTTGGTTGATTCATGTATTTTATAAATATACTTATCCTTCTAAGGTTACCAATCCATCCACAAACTCAATTCAATTCGAATTTGGGTGTGTACTCAGGATTTTCCATGTGTCCTCCCTTTCCTAGCCTTCCATCTTCCCCCAATTTGAGTAGGAACCCATTGAGCTTCACCAACTCACATGAGCACCCCCTTGGATGCTCTATTTCAAAATTACATGTCATATATGTTATATTTTATCATTCATATCTGATTTGTGTCATAGATGCCATAGCATCTTCATCATTGTTGTCATAGAGCTAGGGAATCTAGTGCAAGTGTCTCACTAGCTCTAAATGACTCTTCCTCTCCCATGTAAGTTACATTTCCTTCCAAATTTGACCTATGATGCATATGGCCAAGTGTATTATCCTTATAATTTATCCAAGAACATTAGGCTTCCCATGTATTCAAAATTGCAAGAGGAGGATGCCATGTGGCATAAATCTAGCTTGTGTGGGTCCCACGTCCTCCATGTGTCTTCATGATCAATTGCCACTTTGATTTTTCTTTATATTTATTTATTTATATCCTTTATTAAATATTTATTCCATTCTAATGTTAAAACATCATTTATTGTCCCCCTTATTCCAAATCCAAAAGCTTCCATCCCCAACCTAGGAAACTGGTAATTTTCCTCCTTGGCAATTATTTGACCCTTAGCATCAATTTGACAAACTCTCATGAATATGGAAAATTTGATTAGGCCATGGTGACCCAATGCAAAATTTGGGACATGACAAACCCTCCCTTCTCATCATTTCTTGTCCTCAAGCAATTTCAAACATGGGTGTTGAAGAACTTGCTTTCTGTATGACTCTTTGAGTCTTTGAGATTCCATGAATATTTTCGAGAGGAACCACCATGCTTTCTGTTGCACTACTCTGATTAAAATCACTTTATCAAGTGGGGAATCCATCTCCTATACTGCTTGTTTCCCAAAAAATTGAAATCATTGGGACTACAAACTATCCCAGGGTCTCATTGCTTGTATTGCACTCCAACAATTAAGAGTGCTCTCCAACCCATACGATTAGGAAAGCGAGTTATGGGACCCCATTTTCTTGTATTCATTCTTCCAAACATCATGAATACATAATATATATCATCAAAGTACATAACAACATAATAAAAATTTACATCAAGGAGGTGCCTCATCAAAAAATCATGAAAGTACTTATACCTCCAAGTAAGTAGACCACCATTTTCCAAGTGCGTACAAGCTTCAAGTGACCAATCAAATATGCTCCAATGACATAGGTGACGATCCCATGTCCCATAATGCTACTCCAAAAGGATGTGATATGCATCAAAATATTCAGCCATGTATTCTTTCATCCAAGAAGTGAATGAAGAATCTCCACTAAAATCTGAACCAAATAATGAGCAAAAACAACAAGGAGACTTCAAATGACTCAAAGAAGTATCACCCATACATCCATGAATGAGAGAATCATAAATATATAACAAAGTATGTGGATGAAAACAAAAATGTTCTCCAATCATAAATCTATTCACCCCATTGTTGGATGAAGTTCCCCCAACATCAAATGAACCAAGTGTTTAGCAAGAAAAACCATGAGTCTTCAAGTGACTCAAATACATATCGTAGGTGAATCCATGTAGATGTGCATCATCATAAAATAACAAAGGATGTTGTTGAAAATGTGAATAAGAATGTGCTCCAACCATGTCATCATAAAAAGTAAATCTAAGAGTTTCATACTCCTCATGTGGTGCCATCAAAAAGAACCCTTTCACCCATACTTCATTGAGACTAATGTTGCAAAACATGGAATTGTAGGATGTAGGAGAATGAACTAACTGACCCAAATGATCAAAAAGTGCAGAAGTTTCATGATGGGAAGGATCCATATGGTTAGTATCATGCATCTCCTTCAAAAGTGTGAAACCTTTGTCATAGATTGGTTCCAATGTAGAGGAATCATGCTCTTCTTTAAAAATTACATAACCTTCATTAAGAGACAATTCAAGTTCCTCTTCCACCACATCAAGTATTTGGATCTCTTAAATTTCAGCTTCAAACACATCAAGCACATTCAAATTTCTACATTTCTCATGATCCACCATGTCATGAGAATCCTCCAAGCAATCTACCATATGACAATCTAAAACATAAGAGGAAGAACAAGTATCTTGCAGCCTCTCTAGAATTTGCTCATTTTGAATTTGGAGATTATGAATATCCTCATTATTATTCAAGTATGCTTCATGTAAACATTCATTAAGATCAATCAAATTGTTTCTATCGAAAATCAAAGACATGAAATTACCTTCAATGTTGCACATTGCTCTTTGAATCTTCTCCATGTCTTCAAGGAAGGATGGATCCTCCAATGAAGAAATTTTCCAACAAGAATTTGACACCAATGCTTTAGTGTCATGTAGTATTATAAGGGCCTCTTGGATCTTATTTTCATTCATATTTAAGGACCCTTCAAGAAAATGAGAATCTTGCAAATGAACCTCCTGCTTCTCTTCCTTCTTGCTTGGACCAACTTCATGAAGCTCAAGTGGTGATGGGGAAGTTGATCTTGTTTCTTCTTCAACTGCTACAAGGTTTTCATTTTCATGTTTACTAGAAATTTGGCTTGCAACAACATTTTGAAATCTGATCTCTGTGTCACCAGCATAGAGTTGTGAGAACCCATCAATAGGTACTCCTTCATAGTTCAAGCATCCATCAGTAGATGCTCTTTGTTTCATTTCCAAGGTAGAATGTGTCTCGAAATGATATTCAGTGTTTTCAATAGAAACTTCTTCATACTCATGTGATGTATCTTCATTTTTTTCAAAGTCACTTGGGAGTGAATTTTAATCATCTTCATGTACTACTTCTTCTACTTCACCTATTTCAAATCTAGGTTGTTCATGGCTCTCCTCCTTTTTCTCCTTCAAGCAAGCTGATGCATTTTTCCCCTTGGTTTTCTTAATATCATTATATTTTTCCAACCTTGGATAGCCAACATTTCGAATCCTTTCATGAGATTCTTGGTCATGTCTTCAAAGATAGGTTCCATGATTTTCATATGCTCCTCACCATCATATGAGGTTCCCTTTTCATCCCTAATCATGGTTTCCTCTTCAACAAAAGAACTTTTGGGTTTCAATATCTAATGGTGGTCCCTGACTTCTTGTCCTCATAAATATCAGACCACATCAGGTTCCAATATCATGCTATGATACCACTGTAATGTCCATTTTTAAGAAATTATATTCAATGACCAATTTTTTCACCTTTTCCCTATTTCGACCTTTGACTAGTTTTGATGTCTAGGTCTCCAAATTGGTCCAAATGCTCCAAAATATTCAAAGAAAGTATATGATGTCCAGGGAAGATTTATGACCCTCTAAAGGCTCTTGCAAACTTGTTTAATATTCTGGTCGAGGTAGGAGTTGTGGCTAGTAATTTGGGGTTCTAATTCCCCCCCAATGAATATTGAAAATGGCTTCCCAAATGGACTCAAGCCAACTCAAATTTTTAAATGGAAGCAGGGGACATGTAAATGACATCAATATGAACTCATATGTATCACCATTCAACTTTTAATGTCTAATATAACTCCCTTAAATCGGATACAAAAATACTAGTTTCAACCTTGGGGGAAATGATAGGAAAACCTCTCCAAATGCTATGAAACTCAACAAAATAGCTCCAAATGCTTATGTACTAAACATTAAACTCATATAATACATCAATAACAATCCATTCATCCATAGACCATCAATATTTTACTTGTCCATTCAAATCTATCAACATTATATTGGTTCACAACAAGGTAGTGGGGAAATGGCAATGTTTCTTCATTGTTTAACATTTATACATGAAATATTTTGGGTATTTCAACCTGAGAGTCTTATGAAATTTAAATACATAAATATCAATCCATTCATCCATAAACCATCAGTAGTTTACTTATCCATTTGAATCCATCAACACCAAATTGGTTCACAACAAGATAATGGGGAAATAGCACTATTTCTTCATTGATTAACATTTTTACATGAAATCTTTCAGTATTTCGACCTAGGAAGGGAGGATTTGTCATGTCCCAAATTTCAGTATTTTTTTTCCTAACCTACTTGTCATATGACTTGTCAAGCTTGGGATTAACCAAACCAAACATTACAAAATGGGAGCATGTTGTATTTTTATGTAACGTGAGTGTGTTTCCTAAAAGTAGGATTGAATCTAAAAAGTTCCTCGCCTTCTTGCACGCCATGGAGTGTTGTTAAACATATCTGCTTCATTAAGAAAAAGATAATTAAATGATAATTAAATTTAAGCACAAGTACTCGAGTGATCTAAAGTTAGAGATAAGATTTGGTGAAGACTAAAATGAACTACTCAAAATATTTCTCAACTGGTTGATGCAACTACAATCATTTGGGCATGAGGTTAGATAGGTAACATGGGGTACACAATTACCTTCCAAAGGTAATTGTGATTTGGATTGAGCTTTGACATTGTAACAAGGGACATTATATAGTGTCATGAGTTGGGGTTTTGCGGTACCGACATCAATGTTGATGACATCAGTGGGGCTGGAGGAAGCACAAGCTTGTGATTGTCAAGATTTTAGAGAGTTGAAGGATTTGGGGTTTTGAGAAGAGGTGGTATTAAGCTTTGAGTTAGGGTTACGATTTTGCAAGGGTTGAAAGAAAGAATTTTGGTTGTATTATTGTTTAATATCAAGGACAAAAAGGAAGTATCGGTCAATTGTAGTGCTCTTAAACATATCTACTTCATTACAAAAATAGTAAGAAAACCATAATTAAATTTAAGCACAAGTACTCGAGTGATCTAAAGCTAGAGATAATGCTTAGCGGAGACTAAAATGAACTACTCAAAATATTGCTGAAAGGCTTGATGCAACTACAACCATTTGGGCATGAGGTTAGATAGGTAACATGGGGTACACAACTACCTTCTTAAGGTATCCCATGTAGTAATGATGTTGAATGTAACACACTGGTTTTGACCCCATGCATGAGAGGAAATTTCAACTCAAAATGGGCCTTTTAACTCTAATTCAAATTCCATGTCATCATGTGTTAGCCAATGAAATTGCTTTAAATTTGAAATACCGTACAGGTCTTAAACACTTTTTTAAGATAAATTTGGGGATATGTATCATAAAAAAAACTACTTTTTTTGTTTGTATTTTCGACATATCTCCCCATGTTTTTATTCAAATTTCGATCGGGAGAGCTCGTTAGATGCGGAATTAAATTCTGCATCCAACAAGTACCCACTCGGCATACTCTTGACGGACCATGATACCCCAAAAACAAGAAATACCTGAAAAACTTTTGACAGACCCTGATACCTCAAAAACAAGAAATACCTGAAAAAATGTGATGATGATGTATGATGACGTAGCTAGTTGTGGGCCGGCTTCTTTTTAAGATAAGTATTAATGTGCCTAATCTCTGCAAATTATTTGTTTTATGAATTAATATGAACATGTTGAATGAATGGATTTTTCTTCTGCTGTAGAATGCACCATGCATCTATATATGTTTATGTTCAATGCATTTTATTTATTTATTATGTTTATGTTCATGGGGCTATTTATCCCGTTTGACAGCAGGAGTGCATAGTCGCATCCCCTCCATCATCGGGATGAGGGGTGGGGACATGACATTGAAGGTGCGACTATCAACCTTTTTATCATTTAGTTTCATGTAAACCTTGATAAAATCTTAGTCATACAACCACCAAGCTCGAGCAAGCCCTTCTAAGTGATTTCCTACAAAAAAAAATCTTTAGGGCATAAGTCTTAAGTTTCCTCCCCCGACCATGGTCAACAAACTACGACCCATACTTAGTTCTTAAAGCCTCCTAATGGTGTCCATATTACAACACAACGAAAAAGTATACTCTTGGGAGGTTAGACATGGTTGTTTGAGGTGTTGTTCTTGATGATGCTAAAATATTACTATAGGTCCTAAGTCTTCATTATGCGAACAATTGTTTTTATTTGTTTCCATAGTTGTGAACCAAACCCATTTATTGTGGTTCTCCATAAGGCGTGCGCATTTTTCTTGTCCATAATGTGTGTGGGTTTTGTAACTATAAACCGCGTATGTGTTTTTCTTTTCCTAACCTACTTGGCATATGACATGTCAAGCTTGGGATTAACCAAACCAATCATTACATAACAAGAGTGTGTTGTAATTTTATGTAACATGAGTGTGTTTCCTAAAAGTAGGACTAAATCTAAAAGGCCCATCATCTTCTTGCACACCCTGTAGTGCTCTTAAACATATCTAATTCATTACAAAAAAAATAAGAAAACCATAATTAAATTTAAGCACAAGTACTCAAGTGATCTGAAGCAAGAGATAAGGTTTGGTGAAAAATACTCAAAATATTGCTCAAAGGCTTGATGCAACTGCAATCATTTGGGCATGAGGTTAGATAGGTAACATGGGGTACACAATTACCTTCCCAAGGTAATTGTGCTTTCGATTGAGCTTTGACATTGTAAGAAGGGACATTATGTAGTGTCATGAGTTGGGGTTTTGTGGTAGTGGCACCAATGTTGATGACATGAGTGGGGCCAGAGGAAGCACAAGCTTATGATTGTCAAGATTTGAGAGAGTTGAAGGATTTGGGGTTTTGAGAAGAGGAGGTATTAGGCTTTGAGTTAGGGTTACGAGTTTGCAAGGGTTGAAATAAAGACTTTTGGTTGTATTTTTGTTCAATGGCAAGGGAATAAAGGAAGTATTGGTCAAGTGTAGTTCTCTTAAACATATCTACTTTATTACAAAAATAGTAAGAAAACCATAATTAAATTTAAGCACAAGTACTTGAGTGATCTAAAGCTAGAGATAATGCTTAGTGAAGACTAAAATGAACTACTCAAAATATTGCTTAGGCTTGATGCAACTGCAACTATTTGGGCATGAGGTTAGATAGGTAACATGGGGTACACAACTACCTTCTTAAGGTATCCCATGTAGTAATGATCTTGAAGGTGCTTCAATGAGAGCACTAACAAAATTATTGTACAACACTTCACAAACTAGGCTCCATATCGTTGTAGAGATGAGTGCTAGGATTCATTGACATAGAAAAATATAGACTCTACAAGTGAAACCATATGCATTCGTAAAGGTTATGTAGAACTATAGAGAAAAATAAAACTAGAGTTGTGAGGAAGCTACTAGAGAACCCAACAAGGGTGATGTAGACCTTGGGAGAGGTGTTGGGTGGAGGTGGGGCTCCAAAAAAATGGATCAAGGGTGACATAGGATTAAAAAGAGTCTAAAACACAATCAAGGGTGATGCAAGCTAGGAATTCCCAACCAAGGGTGCTTGCGAAAATCCCAATCAAGGGTGTGACATCACAAAGGAAACCTTGGGTGGAAGGGTGACCTTAAAATATATTCAAAAGTGATAGATATGGGAATAAAAAGTGAGTTGTGCTTGAACAATCTATTAGAGAGAGATTGTTGGGTTGGAGGATGGCCTTAGAAAAATCTAGAACTTGATAGATCTAAGAAAAAGATGAGTTGATAGAAGTCACTCAGGTGTACAATAAACTTAGAACAACTTAGAGCTTAAGAGGCCTTGAGATTTAAGAGGAGAGTAGGGTGGGAGGATGAGAGTGGTCTCCAAATAACCCTCACAAACCAAGACCTCATTCCAATGATAAGAAACTAAGACCACAAAATAAGAACCGAAGAACAATTCACATTACAATCTTGAAAACTAATCCTAGAGACAAAGCAGATGTAGCTAATTCAAAAGAACATATGAGAAATGAGAAACCAAGGAATTAAATAAGAGCAACAAATACTTTCGTAGTCTATTAACAAGTTGAATAGGTGTTTTTATAGGGTTACAAAGTCTCCAAATCTAAAACCCTAATCTAAGTATACACATCACTCAAGACTTAAAAACTAATATTATATGAGAATGCAACTAACTTTTTAATGTTAAATTAGTCAAAATCTAGACACTATCTATGCTCCTAAGTGCTTAAAAATAACACTAAACCTCTAACCAACTACCCAAAAATAATAAAATAATGCATGTACTACCTAAAAGAAGGTTTGGTTGTGCTCCTAGGTCTATGGTTGGTCGGTTATGCTAGCAGTGTCCTCTAGTGTTCTTGCATAACACATCCTTGTTCATCATCAAAAGCTCAAAGTTCCATCCATATCAAAATTTTCCAACTCATTTGCTTTTTATTATACTCGTTTTTAAATGGCATACCACACTTAATTTCCATAACAAACTCAAAACCCTTCCATAAATAAGCATAAGAGAAAATAACAAAAATACAATGATCATATACATTAATAACAAACATATTTGATAAAATTAACTATTCTCCAATATTCTAAAGCATAAATTTTGAAAAATGATCAAAATGTGTCATTTACAAAGAAATGAGCCCATTGCAGAGTTTTTTAAGTCCAAGATGGAAGAGAAGCACTTGATTGATATAGTGCCAAATGTCGTCTGTCCCACCTGGTCAAATGGAAAATGTGGCGCCGCGGGGGTGGAAAAATGGTTGGATGGATTCCTCATGGCTGAGTATCTATGTGATGCTCTTAGAAATTACAGAACTTGGTCACTTTTGTTGGATTTTTCTGACCATAAGATGATTCTCCTGCAAATTGATTTTGAAAAGTGTAAGGTTAAATACCCTTTCAAATTTAATCCTATTTGGCTTGAGGACAAAGTGTTATGTGACTTTGTTAGAGATTAGTGGTCCTCTTGGTCGGGTCTTCACCTCTCTTCAAAAATTTATGGGCTAATTGAAAATTTGAAAAAATTAAAGTTTGAAGTCCAATCTTGGGAAAAACTGAAAAAGGTTGAAGATCGGTAGAAGATGGAAGAAACTGAGGCTGAAATTCAGTCTACCACAGGAGTAGTGGATGAGTTGGAGGCTATTCGTGGCCATTTGCTCAAAAAAAAGAGAAGAAACCTTGCGCCAGAAAAGTAGAGCGATCTGGATAAAATCCAAGGATAACAATTCTAAGTTCTTTCAGAGGTTTGCAAACCAGCGAAGGATTACTAATACAGTATGTGAAATTCTCTTTGATGGAGGTGATATTTGCACAAAACAGTTTGCTATTCGAAAGCTTGCGACTGATCATTTTAAGGCATAATTTGATCAGCCCCGTGGCTTAAATATCTTAGAGCAGCTTACTACCTTGGGAAACTTCCCTTGTATTTTTACAAAAGAAGACTGTGCAGCGCTCGATTCACCTGTGACTCTTGATGAGGTTGTTCATATTTTGGCCATGTTTGGGAAGGACAAGAGTCCCGGGCCTGACGATTGGACAATTGAATTCTCAGGCACTTCTTAGATGTAATGGGCCAAGAGATCACAAAGGCTATGGAAGAGGTTAGAATACAAAGAAAAATAAGTGAGTCTTTGAACTTCACGTTTCTCACTCTAATTCCAAAGAAGGAGCTTCTCGAATCCTTCAATGATTTCCGACCAATCTCGTTATGCAACCTGCCATATAAACTTATCTCCAAAATTATTGTTGAAAGGTTGAAACCGCATCTAGGAAAGTTCATATCAGCTGAACAATTTTCATTTTTACCAGATAGGGAAATCATTGATGCGATAGGGGTGGCCCAAGAATTCCTTCACTTAGAAAAAGTTCGTAAAAAGAATGCCTTCTTTCTTAAGCTGGACCATGAAGGCCTATGACCGTGTGTATTGGTCATATCTCAGATTGATCCTGGTGCAGATTGGTTTGTCCTCAAATCTGGTTGAGTGGATTACGAGTGTTATTACCTTAGTGGAGTATGTCGTGCTAGTCAATGGAGTTCCCTCCAAAACCTTTAGGGGATACAAAGGATTAAGGCAAGGTTTTCCTCTCTCACCTTACTTGTTCATTCTAGCGATAGAAGGACTTATTCTTCTAATCAATCAGGCTAGATCACAAAAGCAGTTCACAGGTTTCAACTTTGCTAGAGGATTTCATGTCTCACATATTCTCTTTGTGGATGACGTGCTTATTATTAGTGGTGACTCGTTAAAAGAATGGATCTTTATCCAATCTTTATTGGCTTGTTTTTGCAAAGCCTCTGGTCTAGAGATAAGTTCCAAGAAATCCTAGGCTCCTCTACTCTTGTAAGGATGTAGCTTTAATTGAATCTATGGTAAATTTATTTCCTTTTAATACTAGTTCGTTAGAGGGTGGATTAAAATACCTTGGCTTTGCTTTAAATCCAAATGGTTATGGACCAAAGGATTGGGATTGGATGCTTGTTACCACCTAATTTGTACTTAGTTGGTGTTATCAAGTGAGCCTGGTGAACCGGACAAAGATGACTTGTTCAGACTTCAGAAGACCTTCAAACTTGCTTCTAGGAAGTGTTTTTTTTAACTACCACATGTTCATACCCCCTTGGGGGAGTTGTAATAAAATGTTCTAGCATGGTAGTGTATGTAAAAGACTTGATCTCTTGGAATCGTTTATCAATCTAATCAATCCAAAGTGTGTTTTTCCTTGGTTATTATTGGTTGTTGAATAAACAACTGATAATTTCTGAGTTTTTCACTCAAGAACTCCAAAGTTGTGGTGGTCGGCTTGACATTTAAGCCTATTGAGGTTATTAGAGTCTGTGTGTGAATGTATAAACATGCTAGGCATTATGGTCGAGTCATATGAACATGTGTTAAGACCCCCTAGGTTTTTTTTTTTAATCTTTAATTTTAATTTTTTGACAAAACTTAGGCTATTTTTTAATAGTCTAAATGGAAAAATTGGTCTTGTAATAAAAGTGGGGTTAAAAGTCAGTTTCAGTCATGGGGGTCCTCATTTTCTAACTCAAAGCACCCGGTAAACCCATAAACCCACTTTTCCTAAGTTTTGAGTAATTTTTCCATCACTCAGGTAAGAAAATCCAAAACAATCAAATATTAATTAATTTAATTAAAAATTAATTAAATAATGGAGCAAATCCAAGATCCTAAATCAGCGGATTTTGCTCCGATTTGATTGAAATCGGTCTCATCAGCTTCAGATTGACTAGGAGTTGTCATTCCTCAACTGAAGGCATTGATCAAGCCCGAAGAGGAGCTTAACTGGCTCGTGCAAATTTGAGAGTTGCGCCCTCCTTTCTCTCCCCTCCACACGTGTGGATCAATCTTACAGTGGTTTGATGGATGGGTCAGTTCACTGAGTGAGGTGTCACTCCGATTTGCAGTTCCAGTCCAGTTAGACTTATTTCATCATCAAATCAGGCTCGGCTTAAGTCTCCATTAGCTGCAGTTTCTCCTTCAGTCATGCATGCGCCCCTATTGGCTAGTCTGGCTATAAATAAAGTAACTTTTTCCTTTTCCAAGCTAGTTCGAGTTGGAGAGAATAGTCTTGCTATTGTAATATTGTTGTAATATTTTTATTGTTGGAATAAAGAAGCTTTGGAGGCTAAATGGTGTAATGCTCTCATGTGTGTGGAATAAGCATTGTCTTGTGGCTATTGATGTTGCTGGTTTTTCTCTCAATTTCTGCATCTGAACCTTTTTGGCTTGAATGATTCAGTTGAATCAATAGGAGTGTAGTTGGGCGAGTAAGATTACATGTTTTTCTGTATCTCATAGCATATGCGTTTGAAGATCTAGATTATATATGCTTAATAAGCTTATTTGCATACAATTCTTGTCTTTTTTTCATATATGTATTCAGATCTCATAAGGTTTTGTTCAAGGTTGTGTGTTTAGCTTTCAGGTGGAAAGGATTGGACGAGCTGTGGATCTAGTTTGACTCCACTGTACATCCAACATTTTTGTGAAGGCATTTCCCCTATGCATTCTACTAGCAAGTTTCCATTGCAGATCTATCCAGCAACAGGCCTTTCCCCCTTCTCTTCCTCCATTTTATTAAAATCAATCTTCCGGTTACTTGTTCGTCCTCTTATGATCAGATCTACTTCTAAAAATTGCTTATACATTGTTACATCTAGTTCCTAAGAGTCTTATTGCTTAGATCTGAAATTTCATAAAGAACATCACATTTTAAAGATAGATCTAGGTGAAGAAAATTCTCTTTTTGCAAGTAGCTAAATCGTAGATCTAAAGCTTGCTCATAAGGTAGTTTCTTTTTTCGTTCTTTAAAGAATAAAAATTCTACAAGAAAGTGCACATCATATTGGTTGCTCAAAAAGCAATCCAAGATCCCAAGGAAAGCTTTCCTTGGTTCCCTTTTGCAGAACTAAATTGTTCATTTTTAACTCTTTTTAACTTAGTCTTTTTTCAGTAATTAGTGTGGTGACCCAAAGCAATTTTAAAGTGTTTTTGGGCACATTTGATTCTACTAGCTCACTGGTTTTTAGCAGGTTTAACAAAAAAGAGAAAGAGACTCTGCCCGTTTTTCGACTCTTGGGCAAACCGGAGCTTCTCGGAGGCTTCCCCCATTGTTGTGCTTCCTTGTTAGGCTTGTTGTAAGCTTATTGTAAGCCTTTGGATCCCGAATAACAAGGACCAAAGTGCAATCAGTTTGCTGATATTGTAACCTTTAATAATAAAGAACCACTTCGAGTAGGCTCTTTCGAGCCCACTCCCCATCCCCCAAGGGGGAATCCACGTCCGTTTCATTTTTTTGCATTTTTTTCCGTTTTTGCTCTAGCTTAGTCTTGTCATAAAAGATTGTATACTTTGATCATATTTGTTGTTATTCCATATTTTGAAATCAAAGTAATACTAATAATTATCCCACGAATCCCCGATTGCACCGAAAGGTGAAAGAGGATCGTGGTAAAATTAATTAGAAAGCCTGTGATGTGTGGTTTTTTGCTTCTATTTTCATTGTTACTTTTCACAAGAAATCAATAAAATTAACCCCTCCTTGATTTCCCGATTGAGGTCCACTTGGACCGAAAGAGATTCCTGGAGGGTCTTTTTTTTAACAAGAACACGATCTTAAAATTTACTAAAATTGACAAGACTCGGGTGTGTATGCTCTGCACTTGGCTGCGGTTCGTCCAATCAGTGAAGCTGCATCAAAAGCAACGCGAGTGACTAGAATAATTAGGATTCACTTTCCCAATTAACCACCTCAGGAAAAAATCAAACGCCTCGATTAAACCGTAAACGATGACAAAATACCCAAAGGAAGTGGGAACTACTAGACAGTGACCTCGAGGTGTCGATCTCTGTTACATCCTAGCGGGTGTATTATAAACACAGTCTCAGAGACTCCATTCATCCCACACATTCCTTGCGGGTAGCCGTAGCAGTTGTTACTTTTGGACATACTCCAAGTACCCCCCGAGTATATATGGAGTCCCCCCGCCTAATTTAATTCACTCATCTTTTCACATTAATTTAAAACGTACCAAAATACAATTGCACAACATTCACTCCAGCACTTGCAAGCACTCTTAATTATTTTCGAATCCATTTAAGGGAATCGGTCAACTATTTATTTCTTTCAATCTATATGTGATTGGGTGTCATATCGTTCTTATTTGTGATTGTCTCATCATGTTATCTGTTGCTTACAATTATTAAATCAAAACTCTTAAAAAACTTACTCATTTAATACCATCATCATCTAAGTAACCAGCCTTATTAACTCGTAGGGTCTACCCCCATTGGCTTCGTTAGGAGTTTGCCTAAACAAAGGAGTTAAGAACAAGGTGACAGGCTTGACTCAAGACTTTCCCCCAAGGACACACCGAGTGGCTTGAATATTTCTACCACGTTCCCCCCTAGGTGTGTGAAAGGTGGCAACACCTTTTGGCATCGTTGTCGAGGATAAATCTTTTTATTCCCGGGGTACGAATTTTGTTTTCTTCATTTTTGTTTTTTCTTTGTTTGATGAATGCTTAAAGTAGATCTTTAATTTTCATTTGGCGATTCCATTGAAGGGATAAAACCATGTTATCTCATAAACTTGTGAAGTTTTGTTGTGTGTAGATGAGCCCATGCAACATATTAAAACCTTCAAAGCTCATCTCTTGATAGCTCCACCTATTTAGTACAAGGTTTAATAGTTATATCAAATGCATACTATTAATTTTTTATATGGATGAATTAAGGGAGCATTGTGGTGCCCAGATAGCCGAACTTATTCAGCCTATCGATTTCTCAAACATCCCAGGTTTTCCTAACTTTAGTCATGGTGTGGGGGATGTATATAAATGGCTTCCAGTCTTTCATGGAAATTATGGTGATTCGGCCATCTGGCATGTCAAATATTTCATTCAGTTGATGGTTGACTCCAATGTGCTTTATGAAGACAATATGATGGAAATGTTTGCTAGTACTTTTCAGGGTGGGGCCTTTTGTTGGTTCTATCAGGGCCTTCCCAATAAATGTATAACCTCATTTTCAAGCTTCCTTTGGATGTCTTTAAAGCATTGGCATGATGGTAGGGGTAGTATGAATGGTTTGAAAAAGATATTTACCTTATACCTATCTGGTACAGAGTATCACATGGAAACATATGATGGACCTTTTTCCATGATACAAAGTATTGAAGACTTGGAATCACTTTTTGAACATTTAAGTGAAGAGGAGATCCATGATACTCCCATCGAAGAACTGCCTCGTGTTTGCATAGACAACAACAAATGTGTGGAAGTCCCTCTAAGTTATTTAAGAAAGCAAGAAACTAAGCGGCTTATTAAAGAATATGAGGTATCTCAATACACAGCAAGATTCTGAAGATGGGAACATCCATGACAATCACGTTGAAGAGTTTTTTGAAGAACCCTTATTTGGAGACATTGTTGAAAACCATCCTCATATCACTTTAATATAAAATAATAAAGACTTGACAAAACTAGAGGAACCCATTGAGCAACAGATCCCAAGTGATCCCATTGAATATGTCCATAAAGTTTCCTTGATTGAAGATCCTCTTCATGATATCATAATAGAAACTATTGAAAATTTGAAGTGTTCTCATGATTATTTTATTGATAATGATCACAGTTTTTCTCTAGATTTACCTCAAGAAGAAACCATTACAGAAGCCTATAAAGAAACTTATGATAAGATCAGTATGGTGTGTGATGACACTAGACCTTGTTCTCCACATGTTGATGAAGGTTTGGAAAGTTTATTGCCTTGTAACATTTTTGAAGTCAAATCTTTTGAAGAAGACTGTTATGAATACAAGGAAGACATGGATAGGCAGGAGCATGATGCCATGGATGAAGAGTCCCCCACATATGACATGGATGGGAGTGATAACTATTGGAATTTCATAGATAATCCAACTTGTGAAAATCTTATTGAGAATCCCATCTATGATATGTCTAGCAAGGGGAGTGTCTATTTAAAAATTTGTGGAAGTCCAATCTACGATACGTCCATAGAGGGGAGCATGGATACCTGGGAAAATCTTAGTATGGAAGAGGAGAATTCAGAATCTTCACATGATCATTCAGAGTCATATCATGCAGAGCCGCACAAAGAGGTTCCTTGTGATTTGGAGCAGCTTGGAGCTTATAGAATGAGTTATCATTCGGTAAGCCTTGATGATCAATGTGATGATATAGTCAGTCTACCTCATCATGTTGATTGATATATCAATCTTATCCAATCATGGATAGAAGCAGCCTGCGCGAGCACGTACCAGTTTGGGAAGAATTTTAATGACATTATTCATGCCTAGATTTCTCATCCTTCCCGCCCATTCCGGATTATCACGCAGATTTGCATTTTCTGAATAAAGTATCCTTACTTTGGTTGGCAACCAAAGACAAGACAAATTTTTTTTATGTTAATAAAATGCTTAGGTGGTTACATTGGATTGCTGATTACACCTAATATTTTTACATCATGCTTAGAGTAGGAAAATAAACTCCTTAAAAGAGAGCATTTACTTTCTGCATTTATGTTTTGTACTTAGCTATAACAAAACTTTTCTTTCATTAGTTAGCTACATTTATTTTGTTTAAATAAATCAACTTAGTGGTTCATTTGGACTTTATATAAAGCTTGTGCTACTGAGGTTTTCTTGTCAAGTTCAGCTGTTCTTATAGGGTATATAAACAAGATATTCTAGTGTTCTCGTATCATCTCCTTGCCCTATGACCAGATCGAGCACACGTCCCACAGTTGGAGCCAGATGTTACCACCTAAGTTGTACTTAGTTGATGTTATCAAGTGAGCCTGGTGAACACGACAAAGATGATTTGTTCGGATTTCAGAATACCTTCAAACTTGCTTCTGGGAAGTGTTTTTTTATCTACAACATGTTCATACCCCCTTGGGAGAGTTGTAATAAAATGTTCTAGCATGGTAGAGTATGTAAAAGACTTGGTCTCTTGGACTCATTTATCAATCTGATCAGCCCAGAGTGTTTTTTTCCTTGGTTATTATTGGTTGTTGAATAAACGACTAATAATTTCTGAGTTTTTTCCTCAATACCTCCAAAGTTGGGGTGGTCGGCTTGACATTTAAGCCTATTGAAGTTATTAGAGTCTGTGTGTCAATGTATAAACATGCTAGGCATTATGGTCGAGTCATATAAACATCTGTTAATTCCCTCTAGGTTTTTTTTTTTTTTTTTAATTTTAATTTTTCCACAAGACTTGGACTATTTTTTAACAGTCTAAATGGAAAAATTGGTCTTGTAATAAAAGTGGGGTTTAAAGTCAATTTCAGTTATGGGGGTGCTCATTTTCTAACTCAGAGCACTCGATAACCCCATAAAGCCACTTTTCCTAAGTTTTGAGTGATTTTTCCATCACTCAGGTAAGAAAATAAAAAAAAAATCAAATATTAATTAATTTAATTAAAAATTAATTAAATAATGAAGCAAATCCAAGATCCCAAATCAGACGATTTTGCTCTGATTTGATTGAAATTGGTCTCATCGGCTTTAGATTGACTAGGAGTTGTCATTCCTTGACTGAAGGCATTGATCAGGGCTGAAGAGGAGCTTAACTGGCTCATGCAGATTTGAGGGTTGCACCCTCCTTTCTCTCTCCTTCACACGTGTGGATCAATTTGGCAGTGGTTTGATGGATGGGTCAGTTCATTGAGTGAGGTGTCACTCCGATTTGCAGTTCTAGTCTAGTTAGACTTAGTTCATCATCAGATCAGGCTCAGATTAACTCTCCATTAGCTGCAGTCTCTCCTTCAGTCAGGCATGTGCCCCTCTTGGCCAGTCTGGCTATAAATAAAGCATCTTTTTCATTTTCCAAGCTAGTTCGAGTTGGAGAGAATAGGATTGCTATTGTGATACTGTTTTAATTTTTTTATTGTTGGAATAAAGAAACTTTGGAGGCTAAATGGTGTAATGCTCTTATATGTGTGGAATAAGCATTGTTTTGTGGCTATTGATGTTGTCGGTTTTTCTCTCAATTTCTGCATCTAAACCTTGCCTGGCTTGAATGATTCAACTGAATCAATAAGAGTGTAGTTGGGCAAGTAAGATTACTTGTTTTTTTGTATCTCATAACGTATGTGTTTGAAGATCTAGATTATACGTGTTTAATAAGCTTATTTGCATGTAATTCTTGTCTCTTTTTCATATATATATCCATATCTCATAAGGTTTTGTGCAAGGTTGTGTGTTTAGCTTTCAAGTGGCAAGGATTGGACGAGCTGTGGATCTAGTTTGACTCCACTGTACATCCGACATTTTTGTGAACGCATTGCCCCTCTGCATTCCACTAACAAGTTTCCATTGCAGATCTATCCAACAACAGGCCTTTCCCCCTTCTCTTCCTCCATTTTATTAAAATCACTCTTTTGGTTACTTGTTCGTCCTCTTATGATCAGATCTACTTCTAAAAACTGCTTATACGTTGTTAGATCTAGTTCCTGAGAGTCTTGTTGTTTAGATCTGAAATTTCATAAAGAATATTACCATTTAAAGATAGATCTAGGTGAAGAAATTTCTCTTTTTGCAAGTAATTAAATCGTAGATCTAAAGTTTGTTCATAAGGTAGTTTCTTTTTTCGTTTTTTAAAGTTTAAAATTCTGCAAGAAAGTGCACGTCATATTGGCTACCCAAAAAGCAAGCCAAGATCCCAAGGAAAGCTTGCTTTTTGCAAGCTTTAAATCGTAGATCTAAAGTTTGCTCATAAGGTAGTTTCTTTTTTCGTTATTTAAAGTTTAAAATTCTGCAAGAAAGTGCACGTCATATTGGTTACCCAAAAAGCAAGCCAAGATCCCAAGAAAAGCTTGCTTTCCTTGGTTCCCTTTTGCAAAACTAAATTGTTCATTTTTAACATTTTTTAACTTAGTCTTTTTTTGGTAATTAGTGTGGTGACCCAAAGCACTTTTAAAGTGTTTTTGGGCATATTTGATTCTAAAAGCTTGCTGATTTTTAGCAAGTTTAACAAAAAAAATGAGACTCTACCCATTTTCTGACTCTTGGACGAACAGGAGCTTCTCGGAGGCTTCCCCCACTGCTGTGCTTCCTTATTAGGCTTGTTGTAAGTTTATTGTAAGCCTTTGGATCCCGGATAACAAGGAACAAAGTGCAATTAGTTTGCTGATATTGTAACCTTTAATAATAAAGAATCACTTCGAGTAGGCTCTTTCGAGCCCACTCCTCATCCCCCCAAAAAGGATCTGCATCCGTTTCAGTTTTTTGCATTTTTTCTCGTTTTTGCTCTAGCTTAGTCTTGTCATGCAGAATTGTATACTCTGATCATATTTGTCATTATTCCAGATTTTGAAATCAAAGTAATGCTAATACTTACCCCACAAATCCCCAATTGAACCGAAAGGTGAAAGACAATCGTGATAGGATTAATTAGAAAACCTGTGGTGTGTGTTTTTTGCTTCTATTTTCATTGTTACTTTTCACAAGAAAGCAGTAAAATTAACTCCTCATTGATTTCCCAATTGAGGTCCACTTGGACCGAAAGAGATTCCTGGAGGGTCTTTTTTTTAACAAGAACACGCTCTTAAAATTTACTAAAATTGACAAGACTCCGGTGTGTATGCTTTGCACTTCACGGCGGTTCGTCCAATCAGTGAAGCTGCATCAAAAGCAATGCGAGTGACTAGAATAATTAGGATTCATTTTCAATTAACCACCTTAGGCGAAAATCCAACACCTCAATTAAACTATAAACAGTTGCAAAATACACAAAGGAAGTGGGAACTACTGGACAGTGACCTCGAGGCACCGATCTCTGTTACATCCTAGCAGGTGTATTATGAATATAGTCTCAAAGACTCCATTCAACCCACACATTCATTGTGGGTAGCCGTAGCAGTTGTTACTTTTGGACATACTCCAAATATCCCACGGGTATGTCTGGAGTCCCCCCCGCCTAATTTAATTCACTCATCTTTTCACATTAATTTAAAACGTACCAAGATACAATCGCACAACATTCACTCCATATCGTGCTTATTTGTGATTGTCTCATCATGTTATCTATTGTTTACAATTGTTAAATCAAAAGTCCTAGAAAACTTACTCATTTAATACAATCATCATCTAAGTAACCAGCCTTAGTAACTCGTAAGGTCTACCCCCTTGGCTTCGTTAAGAGTTTAAAAAGAGTCAAGAATAAGGTGACAGCCTTGACTCGAGACTTGCCCCAAGGACACACCGAGTGGCTTGAAGATTTCTACCACGTTACTCCCCAAGTGTGTGAAAGGCAACAACAATGCTCAAACGTGTTTCCAGGAAGATAAATAACTAGGCTTTTCGCTATCTTTCATTGGGTGACAGGACGAATTTGATCGAGTCTGTTTTACAAGGGATCCCAGTGTTATGAATGACCTTGTTCACCATCCTAGCTTCGATCTTGACTAAAATGAGAGCTCTATTCTTCCAGTTCCTTTGGTTGGGCTCTTAGATGACGAGGAAGTTTCACGTGGCTGCTTGGAATAAATTATTAGTCCCACGTGATATGGGGGTTGGGGTCTTCAACTTCTTGGTCACTTCAATTCAGTTGTGTACGACAAATCTATGGGGAGATGTTTGTTTCTATGTGGAGATGTTTGTTTGGAAAAGGTCTGTGGAAAAATTTGATAAAGGCTAAATATTTTAAAGGGTTGGATCCTATCTTTTGGATCATATATGTAGCTAAAGTCAAGGCGGGCGTTTCATCATTATGGAAAATTATGGAAAAGCCTCGTAAGCAGTTTTCCCTATGTTTCTAATGCAGTGAGTTGGCAGGGGGATCCAAATCCAGCTTGGGATTGATTGATGTTTCTAATGCAGATTTCACATGCTTTCAGATTTCCCTATTATTTCACATGATTTGGTTTCGACGCTGCACTGCAAGAATCTTTATGTTCTGAAGGATGCACAATGAGTTCCTGCCTTAAAATATTGGGCAGAAGAATGGGACTGTTTCACCTCGAAAGAAGCTGATAAATTGGCTTGGTCTTGCAATCCCCACGATGGAAAAGTGACGGCAAAGCTGGCATACCGATCTATAATCTCCTAGCATGGTTGTGCAAAGGTGAGATGCCACTTAAAATCAAATTCTTTACGTGGTTGGTTATAAACTGTAAAATTTTGCCATGAGAGACGTTGCAGCAAAAGGGATTCAAAGGGCCGGGAAGGTGCTCGCTTTGTTTCAAGAACAGTGATGTGGCTTACCAATTACTTGGTGACTGCGCTTATTTCTCTGCCATTTGGGTTTTGATTATGAATCATCTAAAATCCGATCATAGGTGGAAGAGGGTCCCGGTGGTGGACAATCTACAGGAGTGGCATTCGAGAGCAGCTGAATTTTATCATCTCCCTTGTTTCGTATTTTAGGAGGTATGGAAGGCCAGGAACTATTCCTTGTTTTCAAATTCGCTACAAAAACCGGAGGTTAGCTTTGTTAAAATTCTGTCCTAAGTCTTGGAATGGCATGGTGAGAAAGTTGCAAAAAGACAAAAAGATCTCTCTCCCCCTTCATTTTTGCAGGTTTATCTTTTGATATATTTCGATGAAGCTGCAGCTAACGGAGTATGTGGAGCAGGTTTTGTCATAAAATTGGATGTTGTCAAGGAGATCAAGGGCTGGTTAAAAGCAGGTAGGGGATCTAACACCCGTGCAGAATTGGTTGGAATGGACTCTCTGTTGCTAAATCGTGAGGATTGAAAGATATCCATGTTGTTGGGGACTCTCAAGTGACAATTAGGCATTGAAAAAAGCCCAAGTCATGTCCCTGGATTTATTGAACTAGATGACTGATGCCAGAAGGTTGATGAACGAAGGTTGATGACTGATGCCAGAAGGTTGATGAACGAATTCAACCATATCTTTCATGAGTTGAATTCTGAAGCTGACGCCTTATCTAAAACTTGTTTGGGTGATATGGATGGTAGGATTTTTTTTCTATCTGTTCAGAGGGTATTTGTGTTCACACAGATACATTGCCTTTCTACAGATAAGTCTAACTGATTGATCAACGTGTAATGTATGAGTGCTGGACACTTTAGCTGAAAAGATCTCTTTGATCGGTTTTGATGGATGAAAGGCATGGACTAGAGGCTGGGTACACATGTTTTGTAGCTTTGATCCTTCTGGTGTTTTGAGGTGTTGATCCTTTTGTACTTCAGTTATCAGTTTTGTACTTCAGTTATCAGTAATTGCTGATACAGTTTTTATTAATGAAGAGTTGTTTCATTTCGGAAAAAAAATGAACCATGTGAAAGCTTTTAAATATAGAATAAGCTTCACAACTAGACTTCTAAATATAATAACACCAAGAGAAAAAAATCAATGTAATATCTTATTATTAATATTAATAAATGAAATAAAAAACCGAGCATTTTATTTCTCAGGCATATTATTTTCTCACCGGATATGCACTTTACAATTTCTCTGATATCTCTATCCAAGGTTAACACCAATCTGTATTAATTAAGAATTTCAAAGGAACATACAACCTTTTGAATAGAGATTTCACAACCAAACATCACGTTCATTTCAGTATGTTTCCTTGCCATCTTTAAGCCCATTTCCAATCCAAATTTTAAATATCTTCTGACATGCCAGAACCTGAACCTGATAGACAGTAAACTCGACTGGTCTAAAACCGAAATGCTCATTATAGAGCACTTAAAGGTGATGGAAAATGTTTCACAACAAAATCTATTGGTCCAAAATTTATGAAACTTACAGATAACAAGAGAGATGTATTTCTCTTCTGATTATAGATTGTCATAACAATGCTTGAATGGAGAGATCTTCAAGACCAATTTCAAATTTGCTTTCGCCTTTTTCCACACTGTCAGTCTTAAAATCTTCCCTGGTCAGCTTTTCCACATGCCTATTTTAAATATTCAAAACAGTGTCAAAAATTTAATTGCAAACCCATTGTTTGCACTAAACCATTGAAAATACTAATGGCGTGTAAATCCCAATCCACTCATGGTCTGTAGCATGCCTTCGTTACTTTGCATTGCTATTTGTCTTCTGACAGGATCCCCACGTGAGAAATGAGAATAATGACGCCCAGAAGAACTGCCTTGTGAAAAATGAGCATCTTCGACAGTGAACCTTAAAGAAGCAGGTGGTCTGAAAATAGTTAACGTCTTTTCCAAAGGCCTGAAGGTATGGAGTATACCTTCATTTCTGTGCATCCCTATTTGTCTCCGCCCAGGATCCCCATATGAGGAGAAATGAGACAAATGAAGCCCAGAATCAATGCCATGTGAAAATTGAGAATTTTCAATGGTTAACCTCGAAGAAGCAGGTGGTGGAAAAAAAGGCCTATATCCTTCCTCAAAAGGCTCATGTCTGCTCCTCTTCACAGGCCTACAAGGTTGAATCGAATCATCAGGGAATCCATATCTATGCTCAAAATGTCTGGGCCATTGTATTCCCATCAAATTGCACAGCATAGATCCTTCCTCATTTGGTGTGTGTTTTCGCTTACGAGACTTGCAGGAGGAACCATTCCCCTTGGCAAATTTGGGTTTAACTTGTAATAAATACAAGGAGTCATAGAAGTAATCGCTGCAGTAAATAAATTAGAAATCAATCACTATCAACATTATACCCAACTTGCAAATTTAAACCAGAAACAACTCATGAACTGCTGCTCAATGAAGGGATGAAGTACCTTGAAATGAATTTATATGTCTTGCAAGCTCCCAAATAGAAAGTATCACCACAATTAGCCCCTTGTCCTCTTCTGTTAGTATAGCCAGGATAATCTTCAGTATGAAAATCAACTGCTGCTCTCAAGAACAACCCACATTTTTTAGCCTGTTTCTCCAACTTCCATTTACTATAAGGCTCTTTCTCCTTATGGGTCACATGAATTTCTCCCCTCCTGCTCAGCATAGTCTTCGCATTCTTAAAGAACATCTTCACCAACCGACGATGCTTCCTGCAGATCATGGCAAAACAACGAGTTGAACTATAAATATATATATATATTTAAATTATTTAGTTTTGGGTTGCTTAAACCCCATGATTACATCTTACTGTTTTGACAATCTTGATCACGAATTTTAGAACTTCTGTTATGGATTTTCCAACTACTAAGATTTTTAAAGGAAAACAAGTGTTATATTGAATCACAGGCTGCAAAGTCGTATCCATGTCGTGTCTACATTTTGAAATGCCCACAAGCAGAATTCCCTGCCAACCCAATGGCATCTCCAAAACTCAAATGAAAATCAGCACTCCCCTAAACACTGCATCTCAGTGAGGTCATCTCCACAGTTTCGGATGCACGCAAGGATCCCCATGATTACATCTTACTGTCTAGCCAGCAGCGCCTTCAAAACTTTAATGAAAAATACCCTTCCCCTATCATACCCACTAAAGCAAGAAAGTGTAGCACTCCTTGAGAATGGTCAACAGTGACTTAGATTTAGAGTTTTAGTATCTTATTTAGTAACAGCCTTACTACTCTTCTATCCCCAATATCTTAGGGAGATCATGCCAACACTTTGAGAAGCCCACAAGTTGAATCCCTGTGATTAAATCCACAGCATAACAAAAACTGGAATGAAAACATCCCTACCCTTCATACCTACTAAAGCAAGAAAGTACAACAATCCTTAAGATACTTAACAGTGGCTTTACGCCAATGGCTTTAGTATATTGCTTGATGAAGGCCTTATCATCATGTTTCCCTTGCATCTTAGTGAGGCTGCGACTACATTTTTCAGATGCCCGCAGGATAATCCCCACTGTTAAATCCTACTGTCAAGACAGCAGTATATCAATAACCTCTAGGAAATACACCCCTCCCCCTCACAGCCAATTAAGTCAAATTTGCAGTATTCCTTAGAACAGCATTTAACAGAAGCTTAGGTTTTAGGGTTTTTGTATCTTACTTCAGATGCCCGCAGGATAATCCCCATTATTAAATCCTACTGTCAAGACAGCAGTATATCCATAACCTCTAGGAAATACACCCTTGATCCTCACAGCCAATTAAGTTAAATTTGCACTATTCCTTAGAATAGCATTTAACAGAGGCTTAATTTTAGGGTTTTAGCATCTTACTTGATAACGGGCTTGTCATCCTCGGATCCCCAAAAGCCTGCATGAGGAAAATTGTAGACTATCTTATCAAACATCCTCTCTCTGAACGCTTCAAGTTTATCCATAGCAGTTGCATCAACACCATGCAATATAAGTGCTCCAAGCCTCTCCAAATCGCAGAGGTTTTTCCGAGCAGTTTGATAAGTTGTCAATAGCTTTTCTGCATAAAAAACAAGCATAGAAGAACTTCAAACGACCGACATACTGAAAGGCTATAGGGCTAGGGTTTAGAATCTACTAAAACCGAAATGAACTGCATAAACGACAGTAAAATTCAATTGGGTTCTATGAGAGAAAAAGTTTAATACCTCTGCTGTCCAGAGAAGTGGAAACCATGTTGCATGCAAACCCAAATGCCTTGGCCAGAACAGAAGAAAATGAAAAATCTCCTTCCCCAACTAATAAAATGCCCTCAAGATTGGAATAATGCATAAACATCTTTTCTTCTCTTCTCTCAAATCTAGGCATGAAAGTATGCTGGTATCTGATGGCCAACTCCATTGCTGAACACAAGCAGGAACCCACACAGCTACAAGCAATTGTCAACGAGATGTATCAGAAAATGTAAGTATAGCAATGAAAAAAAGCCTGGAAGCAATATCAGTTCAATCATTCAAATAATAAAAGCTTACCCAGTGACTATCTCAGGAATGAAATCAGCTGATGGTTCAGTGTCTGTGGTCAGTGCTCCGATCGTTATATAGAGATAACGCATTAATGGCGACTCCAATGGCTTACCTCGCTAATATTCAAATTCAACGGTTCAGTGTATGTGTTGTGTGCTCCGATCCCTATATGGAGATGATGCATTAATGGCGACTCGAACGGCTTTCATCGTTACATTTAAATTCAAATTTTGCTTAAAGGCAGTTGAGTAGTGGGCTTACCCCAAAATAATAGCGGGCTAACTTTACTTAATTGAAAGGTTTTTTCATGAAAATAAACTAAATGTAAGGTTTCCCTGAATCGCTTAAGATTTATTTTAAAAATATGTTGAACATAAAATTTGGTTATTGATTTGGTCTATTTATAATTTTTTATAATTTATAATGGTATTAACTTGGTTATTTTATTATCTGGGGTTGGTTATTAATCTGGTCAATTTATAATATTTTATAAATTAAGATTTTTGTTTACTTGGTCAATTTACAATTTAGCATTTTATAATGCGCATTTAGAAAGTAAGGTCCAAATTTTTGGCTCCGTGAATTTATAATTTAGGGTTTTATAACGCCCGTGTAAATTTTTTACATGTTCAATTTATGATTTAGGAATTTATAATTTAGGGTTTTATAACGCCCGTGTAAATTTTTGACATGTTCAATTTTTTATTTAGGATTTTATATTGCATATTTAGAAAGCAATGTGTAAATTTGATATTCAATGTTATGCATTTCTCATAAATTAATTGTATTAAAAGGTATTTTTATTTGAGTATGGGGAGATGTTGTTAAGTTTGTATATGAGGCTTTAATAAAATAATAATAAATTTTAAACATGTTAGTCTACACGAAATTAAAATTAAAAGTCATGTCGTTTTCATTCTAAATCTCTTATACTTTGTTACGAAGGGATAGTGATTAAGGGAGAAGGGAGGGAGAGTGATAGAGGTCGGAGGAATAGTGAAGGAGGTAAATAGAAGGTGGACAGAGAGAGGGGGGGACACACACACACATTGTGTGGGGGAGATATGGGGAGGGGTGAGTGATAAATAGAGTGATGGAGGGAGGTATAGTGAGGGAGATACAAAGAAGTTGGAGAGAGGTTATGCGAGAGGGGGAGTGAGGGAGGGACACACAGACACATAGAGAGAGAGGGGGGAGGTTGTGAGAGAGAGGCCGGAGGGACACACAAAGAGATTATATCGGAGAGAGAGGTGGAGGGGTGAGTGACATAGAGAGAAGGGAGAGGGGTGAGTGATATAGAGAGTGATGGAGGGAAGGATAGTGAGGGAGGTATAGAGAATGTGGAGAGATATTATGAGAGAGTGGGAGTGAGGGAAGGACATACACACATAGAAATAGAGAGAGAGGGTGGGGGAGGGACACACGCACGCGCACACACACACACATATAGAGAGAGAGAGAGAGAGATTGTATGGGAGAGACGGGGGAAGGGTGAGCGATAGAGAGAGACAGGGGAGGGATGAGTGATAGAGAGAGTGATTGAGGGAGGGATAGTGAGGGAGGTATAAATAAGGTGGGGAGATGTTTTGAGAGAGGGGGATTGAGGGACGGAGACACACACACATAAAGATAGAGAGAGAGAGAGAGAGAGAGAGAGAGAGAGAGGGAGGGAGGTTGTGAGAGAGAGGGGAGGGGAGGGATACACACACACACATAGAGATAGAGAGAGAGGGGAATACAAAGTCAGGGAAGGTGAGTGATTAAGGGACATGCCTAGCCATAAATGTCAAGAATATTCATGTAGTGGTCGAGTCTTGGATTTCCTCCCTTAACCATGTTGAGGCATCAATACCCATATCTAATGTTCAAAACCTCTTAAAGGAATGTATATATTTTCTTGGAAACCAAGCATACCTTGAGTAGGTCATGTGTGGTGCTTCAAGGAATTGTTCATTAACATGGGTGCCTTAAATATTCCTTTATGTACTAAGGCACAATCATATTCCTTTAATCATGTCTCAGAGGTCCCATGCCTACCGCTAAAAAATACCTAATTACACTAACATCCATATCCGTACTCTAAATACACCTATGATATGCCATGTGTGATCTTTTAAGGCATACTTCCTAGCCTTGGATTCCTAGAAGATTTGTTTAGGGCCTAAGTCCCTAGTTTCCTCCCTTGACCATGCCCATGGCCTTGAGACACATACCTAGTGGTCAACAATGATGGTGGCACCCATATCCCCATTAAGAGTCAAAGGATTTGCTTTCAACATCATGTTTTTTGTTTGGATGCATCAATTTTGGACCTAAATGGTTAACAACTTCCTTTAATGCTTAAGGACCAAGTGTTCCCCCCACCCATGTCAAGGGGCCTAATACTTGTACTTAGTGTTAAAATGTTCTAATGGCACTATTATCCCCATTCCAAGGTAAATGATACCATGGAAGGCTATGTTGAGGTTGTTCGACAAATCATTCTTTTCTCTACATGCTTATAAGCATCTTCTAGGGGCTAAGGCATAGGTTTCTTCCCCTTATTATGTCTAAGGCCGCAAGACACATACAAAGTCCTTAAAAACCCCTAATGGTTCCCATATCCCCATTCAAATGAAAAAAATAAACTTTAGAGGTCAACTATGGTGATTCAAGGTTTCATTCATGGACCTTGAGCCCTAGAAGTTGGTTTACAACCTAAAATCAAAGCTTTCTTTCCCAACCATGATTAACACGTTATCCTCCATACCTAATCATAAAAACTCTTAATCATGGCCATATCCCAACTTAAAGGTTGAGGATACCATTAATAGATCGTGTGTGTTGGTTCAAGGTGTTTTTCTTGGCCCTATATGTCTATAGGATTCCTTTAGGCCCTAAGAACTAGGTTTCCTCCCTCAACCATGTCCATGGATCTGCTCCTAGTACTAAGAGCATTCCAATGGACTACATATTCTCTCTCAGATGCAAAATATCACATAGGTATGTCTTGTGTGTAGGTTCAATTCCTTGTTCATGTACCTGAAGCCTTAAAAACTACCTTTAGGGTATAAGTCTTAAGTTTCCTCCCCTAACCATGGTCAACAGACTATAACCCATACTTAGTTCTTAAAGCCTCCTAATGGGGTCCACAATACAACACAAAGAAAAATTATACTATTGGGAGGTTAGACATGGTTGTTTGTGTTGTTCTTGATGATTCTAAAATATTACTATAGGTCCTAAGTCTTCATTATGCAAACTATTTTTTTTATTTGTTTCCATAGTTGTGCACCAAACCCATTTATTGTGGTTCTCCATAATGTGTGTCCATTTTTCTTGTCCATAATGTGTGTGTGTTTTGCTTATCCATGATGCATGCGTGTTTTGTAACTACAAAACTTTAATGTCCCTTTTTAAGAAATTTTATTCAATGACCAATTTTTTCACTTTTTTTCCCTATTTCGACCTTTGACTTGTTTTGATGTCTAGGTCTCCAAATTGGTCCAAATGCTCCCAAATATTCACAGAAAATATATGAATGATATTAAGGTTTGAATATGATGTTCAGGGAATATTTATGACCCTCTAAATGCTTCTTCAAACTTTTTTAAGATTCTGGTCGAGGTAGGAGTTGTGGCTAGTAATTTGGGGTTCTAATTCCCCCACAATGAATACTGAAAATGGCTTCCAAAATGGACTCAATCCAACTCAAATTTCTGAATGGAAGTAGGGGACATGTAAATGACATCAATATTAACTCATATGCATCACCATTCAACTTTTAATGTCTACTATAACTCCCTTAAATCATATGCAAAAAGACTAGTTTCAACCTTGGGGAAATGATAGGCAAACTTCTCCAAATGTTATGAAACTTAACAAAATAACTCCAAATGATTATGTATTGAACATTAAACTCGTATAATCCATAAATAACAATCCATTCATCCATAAACCATCAGTATTTTACTTATCCATTAGAATCTATCAACATTATATTGGTTCACAACAAGGTAGTGGGGAAATGGTACTATTTCTTCATTGTTTAACATGTATACATGAAATATTTTGGGCATTTCAACCTGAGAGTATTTGAACTTTAAATACATAAATAAAAATCCATTAATCCATAAACCATCAGTATTTTACTTATCCATTCGAATCCATCAACATCAAATTGGTTCACAACAAGATATTGGGGAAATGGCACTATTTCTTCATTGATTAACATTTTTAGATGAAATATTTCAGTATTTCAACCTGAGAGTCTTCTGAAATTGAAATATGGATAATTTAAATCATAACATAAAATAATGGGGCATTATAATCTCCCCCAAAGAGATCAATAGCTCACCAAGTGCACCTCAATCCATAGAGCAAGATTATGCTGAGAAAACTTGGAATATATGAAAGAACAAGTTGATATTGTAGTGTCTATGAGCTTCCCTATAGCTTGCACCTGTAACTTATGAATCCATTAAATCTCCATTAAAGAACTTAGTGGCCTCTCCAAACACCAACTTGGATGGGAATCTTTCACCCTCAAAATTTGTTAAGGCAAGAACTAGTCATCCACTGGCTCTCTCAATTCACAAATCATAAATTTCTCAAATTATCAAAAGCTCTTATTTTGGTTGATTCATGTATTTTATAAACATACGTAGCCTTCTAAGGTTACCAATCCATCCACAAACTCCAGTCAATTCGAATTTGGGTGTGTACTCAGGATTTTCCATGTGTCCTCCCTTTCCCAGCCTTCCATCTTCCCCCAATTTGAGTAGGAACCCATTGAGCTTCCCCAACTCACATGAGCACCCTCTTGGATGCTCTATTTTGAACTAACATGTCAGATATGTTAGATGTCATCCTTCATATCTGATTTGTATCATAGGTGTCATAGCATCTTCATCATTGTTGTCATAGAGCTAGGGAATCTAGTCCAAGTGTCTCACTAGCTCCAAATGACTCTTCCTCTCCCATGTAAGTTACATTTCCTTCCAAATTTGACCTATGATGCATATGGCCAATTTTATTATCCTTATAATTCATCCAAGAACATTAGGCTTCCCATGTATTCGAAATTGCAAGAGGAGGATGCCATGTGGCATAAATCTAGCTTGTGTGGGTCCCACATCCTCCATGTGTCTTCATGATCAATTGCCACTTTGATTTTCCTTTGTATTTATTTATTTAGATCCTTTATTAAATATTTATTTCATTCTAATGTTCAAACATCATTTATTTAGATCCTTTAACTTTTAATGATTGTTCATCATCTTGATATGTCATGTGTTGCTATTTTCATGTACATTATGGGCTTCGGTACTAGTCATGGGGATTAACATCCCTACTAAATGGTATGCATGAGATGTTGAAGTGTCCATGCATAAGCCATTGAATTGTGTGGGTGCATGCTTTGGTGTTGTTTGTGCTAATCATTGTTGAGTTTTTGGGGCATTGCCCCAAATCTCACCCCTAACCCATTAGTGATGACATAACTCTACCGGTAGAGTTCTTCTTAGTGGTTTGATATCATATTATGACCTAACCATTTTGCTTCTCACTCAAAACTAGAAGCAATCGACATCTGAAGTTGTTTGGGAATAGTTCATTAACACGTCTCTAGGCTTGGTGGTTTTATCCCTTACCCCAAAACAAATGATGAGATATTTTTTCATGTACCTTTGGGATGTTATGGCCGTACTCTCTTTATTTTGTGTATAGGAAGAAAATTATCTCAATTGAAAATATACCACATAAAGGTTCGGAGACTATTTGATTGGATGTGGATAAGAATAATTATACAAATAGAATTCACACATCAAGTTTGTTATTCTTTCTTCTCATCTAAATTATAATCCAATGAAATATTTTTGGTTATTCATTTATAAGGGTACATATCTTATACATCTAGAACTTATACCATTGCTCTCTCAAATATAGAATATGAATCCTAGCAATAAATCTATATCAGAGCATTCTTCTGCCATTTTGTAGCCATAGAAAAGGATATATCCAAAACTATAATATTTTCAGCCCTAGTTTTAATCTCCTCTCGTAACTTCTCTAGCTTTTCCCTTTATTTAAATTCTCAGATTCCATTTTATGAATGGTATTCGTATGTCACTCATTTAAAATTTATGATTTTCTTGAAAATAAAAAAAATGGCATATTCATGATGTACTAATCTTCGCTTTCTATATCTCTACTATACTCTGCAATAGTCCTCCACTTTTAGGATTTATGTCATTGCCTCCTCAAGCAAGTCAGTATAGTAGGCCATGTGCATTTTTCCTGGTAGGCCTTTGGTTGGTCTCTTCCACACCTAATGTAGGTCTAGGTGGAGGAGCCTCTTTCATGCCTAATGTAAAGCTAAGTGGAGGAGTCTTTTCCATGCCTAATGTAGAGCTAGGTGAAGGATTCCTTATTTATTTGGTTGCTAAGATCTTTTTTAGTGGGTGGTTTCTTGCTTTTTAATATATATATATATATATATTGTTTTCGGTGAAGTATCCGTGTTATGTTTTGGGATTACTCTAAAATCATTTACACCATTTTGGGGGTGCTATATCATATTTGGGGTACAGTGTGTATGTTCATCCTATGGATGGTTTGATATGTATTGGCACATGGGAGATGATCCATAATGGATTTACACATTGGAGATAGCTTAATCAATGTTCTTTTGACCTCGATAGGGTGTTTCCTTGGTATTCTTTCCTTGAGAATTGGAGTTATCTTGACAACTTCGTGGGCATCCTTTATTGTGACCACATGAAGTAGTTCACTTAATTGAAGAACACTGTACTTAGGAGGAAGAACATTTTGCATCTTGGAGGAGGGCTTAGGACCTAAACAACATGGGTTTGCTTGGATTCCTTAATGGAAGCTTGAAGTTGGCTCCTTCACACCCAGGTCATGACAATGTTCATTCAAAGGAAGGGGACCCAATGAGTACATGGCTTAGAAGGAGCGATAAAGTTCATGTGGGCCTATGGCCTAGAGGTGTGGATACACCTTGTATAGATACATAATCTTGGAGATTTTATTGTGTATGGCATCACCTTGAATTATGATATATGTAGCTATGCAGTGGACTACTTCATTTATGTAGGCCTGTGTAAGTTTATTGTAGGTTGTTTGTAAAGGCTTAGGCTCACATCATATTGTTTCCCTCCCATACCTCTCATATATAAAGGAGAGAGTCCTCGTTCATATTATCATGCTCATTATTATTTTACTCTTGTGTAGAGATGCAATCTAAAGGAAGAGTGTGCACTAGTTGCATCTAGAGAAGCGAGGTGCTTTTCAACCCAGTATTATGCTAGCCGATATAAATAAAAAATATTAAAAATGAAAATTATATATTACAAACATAAATCCATTTTAAACTCAGACCTATCAAGTACCAAGAGAGATCCAAATGATAAAAATGTAAGAATCTACTATTATTACCAAATTGTACCAAGCAGGTAGAAGAGGAAATGAATGCCAGCTTGGAGATAAGATCTCTGCAAAATTGCAAGGTCAAATGAACGCACCAAATTGCTTCCACACACCAGGGATCTTGATCAGGGAAACGCCACAGAAAAAAGATTGCAGAAGCAGTTCGTCAACACAACAGGATCGAAGGGATATGGTTACAACTAAGTCACGTAAGTAGAGAATAAACAACAGTCTCTAGCGTTAAGTTGAAATTTTCATTTCAACAACCCATCAAATTGCACAAATTTGGATATCGGATCAAAACGCTTTGCTCCATGACTGATTGCGAGCCTTATTTCCAGCAGATTTCTGGAAAGAGCATGAGTTCAATAGTTTTGGACGTTGATTTTTTTTAATAACATTTATAGTAATTATATGAAACATTGAATCATGAGTTCAAAGAGATGAGTGGATCAATTTAGAGAGTAGAAACAAAAATGACCTCAACTTTAGCATCCTATGAACCACACCTTTTTATTTGGATTTTTTCACACCTAGTATACCAGGATTTTCAAGCACCTAAAAGATAACAACTGCTATCTCATATGAACAACATTGAGGGGAATTATTTGGATTCCTAGCGCAATAATCCTAACTTACTCTATTAATTGTTTTGTGACTTCTAGTGGAGGAATTAAGTTGATTAGGATTGAGTAGTTGATTTTTTGAAAGGGTCTAACTAAGACATAAGGTGTGAAAAATGAGGTGTTTTAGATCTCTCATTATTTCTACTTAATCAAGATCACTTTATGGGTATAGGATGAAGAGCCTACTAAAATGAGAAGAAATTTTAGGCTTTTTTTATGTGCTTCAAAGTGGTGAAACATATGGTTTATTGCAATGCTTTTGAAAGTAAATAAGTTTGAAAACAAAACTACGAAGGAATGAATAAAGAGATGTGAACATTTATGGGTTCTTATCTTTAATTAATTTCTTGAGTGTGATTGGTTAATTGGAAATATAAATTCAAAATAGAATGTGCAAATATAGATATTCCACTCTCTTAGTCCTTTCTAATTCACCATAATCACTTTATGGGTGCAAGGTATAGATCATACTAGGGCTTGGGAAAGCTTTTAGGTCCCTTGTTTGTGTGTAGAGTGAACTAATCTAGATTGCTTTGAAAAAACATAAGTGCAAAAACCAAGTGGTTAAATCAATCAAGTTCATGCAATTGGTCTAACATATTGATTTTTTTTCTAAATTCAAAAACAACAAAGAGAATTGTAGTCTACTCTAGTTAAGGCTAGGAGGTAGTTAACAACCTCAAATCCCAAATCCTAGAAAATAAAATTATGTAAAATATGGTTTTTTCGAGACTTAAACTAGGTGATCTCTAATTACTAACAAAGAAAAAAGAAATTGTTAGTTCTTAGGAAATGTGGGAAATTATGTGAACTGCATTTGTGAGAAAAAGTAAGCTAAAAATACTAAATCTAACTTTAGTAGCATGGGTCACTAAGTAGATAGTAGAGAAACCACATAATTCACAAATTACAACTATTGTTTGAGAATGTGATTAGACAAAATAAAAGTGAAAGAAAAGCTATAACACAAATGCTAAAGAAATAATTGCACAATATAGCTTAACATAGAGGCCGATTACTATTTAACCTACAAAATTGATTGATGGTGACTTATAGCCTACAAAACTCAATGGTTAAGGAAAAATACTAGTCCTACAACAATCCCCAATTTAGAAACAAACAAATAGACAACCTATAGATAATATTTGAATAAAACCACAAAATGGAGTCACCAATTTTGTTTTGGAGAAATTAGCTCAATAATGAAAAAAATCATCTTTCCGTGTAGGTTGCACACAAAACAACAGATCAAATGAGGGTTAACATGACAAATACTTGTGTGTTGAAACAAATAAACAAAGGGGAAAAATAAACATGAGTTACTAATAAATAATTTAAACTACTAAAATAGTATTCAAACAAGCAAGCAGAGGTAAACTTCGACTTTATTGTTTGTGTCCAATAGCACGAATACAATAGTATCACCTCGAGGAAAGATGCTAAAATGTGGTAGACACCACTTACTTTGGGAAGGGTCTTTTAAATTTGCCAAAATGATTTCAAACAAACTTAGGAATGATGAAGAAAAATTATTGTTCCTTAGAGGAAGGAATCAAGAAAGCATTGAAGCCAAATGGCAAGAAAACAGATGGAGAAGAGGTCTTCCAATCCAATTCCTACCACATAACCATTCTCTATTTTTCCTTATGAAATTCATCCCCATGGATTCCTTTTATGGCCAAAATGGAGGCCTTTAAAGAACCAGCTTCAAATGTGAAATCTCCACATATGAAGTAACTTCAAAGTACAAGAATGTAACCCATTAAGGCCCAAGTACCTAGTAGGTGAGATCAATCCGACCTCTTTGGTTCCCAAATCCAACTAGGGATTAACACAAGGGGTATTACATCCCCTCCCCCTTAAACCATGCAGCGTCCTTGATGCATAATACATAGATGCTTTTTACAACTTTCAAAGGGATCACTACCTTCAGTTTTCAAGTAGTATTTCCCAGAACTCTTGTTCTGAGAAACCACAATATTTACCATTACTACTTTCATGTCTGTCTCCATTACCTATGGGATGTGACTCCCTTCACTTAACTTGTTCCTCAAGATATCGCCATCCCATTTTCTGGATTCCTGTGCGAGAACCAAGACTAGTAGCAAGGGTCCATATTCAATCCCCATAACAGGGTCTTCAAATATCAACAAAGATACATCACCTGAAAATCATATTTCAATCAACCATATGATTAACATCAGGTATAAAAAAGTACGCTACATGATATAAGAGTATTCTTTAACTACTAAACCATGAAAATAAAGATAGCATAAATCAATCACCATGGAACCTATACAAAATTCAACAACATGAATAGCACATGAGAGAATACTTATCTCAAATTTGGGAAACTAGCTTCAATGGGACAATGTTCCTCCCATAAGAAGAGCACAATCAGTTTAGCAACTCTCAGAACTACCTCTTCTAAGAACATCAATGCTTCCCACTACTACTTTCATGTCCGTCTCCACTACTTATGGTGTCACTGTCCCATTTCCTAGCTTCTTGTGCGAGAACCTGGACTAATAGAGTGATATGACGTTGTTATAGCGGATTTCACCACTCTAGGTGAATCACACTTTGTATGGCCTTCCCCTGTCCCGATGCAGACTCCTTAGCCCCGATGGACCACTTTTTGTCCTTTGATGTTTCCTTAATCATCCCTAAAAACACATGAAAAATGCTATACGCGAATTTTAACCTTATAAGCGTGTACATACGCGGGTTTGAGCCATATAACCGCGTACATCGGGATGTGTAAATAATCCAAATCCTTTTGGAGTTTTCCTTGACATGGATCTGACTCATTTGACTCCTGGCCTTCCATATGCCTTGAGATCGCTCGGATTCGACCTTTCAGTACCCCTTTGAAAAGCTATATAAGGAACCCCTTGATACATTGAAGGCATAAGAGAGAATTGAGAGAAACGAAACTATAGTCCATTGTTGTCGGAACTTATGCTTGAGTTTGCATCCCTTTGTCCCTTGGAGCACTTTTGTGTTCTTCCCAAGCTTACCCTTTGCTTGTGAGCTTGCTATCGAGAGATGGAGGATTGAAGTGGTGGAGGCCCAAGTGGGGGATTCAGTTTCTCCGGTTCGCAGACGTGCCGTCAGAGGTTGTATCTTGTAATCTCTGATTTATATTAATAGAAATATATTTTCCTGTCCAATGATGTGTATTTGAATGAATATTTTATCCATGGGATTATGTCAAATGCTTTTACATTATTGATTATATATGCTAGAATAGATCTAACACCATGATATATAGAATGCTTGTATTGTTTACTTGTTGTTGAGGAAGTAATATAGCAATTCAAGCTGAAGATTGGAAAACTCAACAAGGATCTACTTCAACCGTCCGGAATAAGGTACGAGGTCTGATCCTTTAGTGTTAGACATTTTATTTCTATTGCATATTGGGAAATATTGATTTCTAGGGTCAAGCTGTTTGTTGTGGTACCCCAAGCCATAGGAATTTCTCTCCGTAACAGAATTGGCGACTCCGATGGGGAGTTCCTAGTAGTTGTCCTTTGGGGGTTGTTTTCTCGGCATTCAATGTATTTGAATTGCTCTTTCTCTCTTGTTTCTGTGTTGGGTCTGGGGGCATGTATGCCTGGTAGAGTCTGATTGGTGTGAAATTTGTCTCAACCTGTCTGTTTGCCTTGATTTTATGCACCTTTTCTTCCTATATGCGGGTTTTTGAATTACAGTCGCGTATACACGCAGATTCCTCTGCGATTTCCGCGTATACACACAGGTTTACTGCGAACAGTCACGTATGCCCTTGATTTTGCCTTTTTGTGGAAGATAATTGGTTGTTGGGTGAATTCTGTTAGTTGTTGAGTCTCCTTTGGCACTGCCTGAGTCTTTTTTGACCTCTGTTCCTGACCAGAAACGTTTTTTTTAGGCTAATTTTTTTTTTTAAGGAAAGTTCTTGTCATGGCATTTTCAATTTTTTGTTTGAGATTAGTGCATTAGAGTTATTTTACCTTAGTGCTTTGCTGGAGTGTTGTTTGCGTGTGCTTGCAGAGTCTAGGGGTCATAGAATCATTCTTTTGCTTTTTGTATCTCTTTTATTTTCAAAAAATCCAAAAACATTTGCTTATCATCATGCATTGCATTTTGCACTTTGCATTGTACCTGCACTAGATAGATTTGCTTTGGAGTACTAGTTAGGACTTCATATAGGAAAATTTGCATTCATTTGAAGAAGAATTGTGCATTTCACGTAGTAGCATACCCTGTTTTCATGGACACAATGCATGTGCATTGATTGTTAGGTGTGCATTTTACTTCTTGTTGCGTCATAACACCACTAGTTGCATGACCATATCCTATTTTTGAGTAATAAAGCCAACTAAAATCAATGCTAAATAAAATGAATTACACTCTTTTCATTTTTAGGGTGCACCAACAAGCTTAGGTTTTAGGATCTTAGAATAGTTCATTGTAAGGTAATTCTCCAAGATCACTAAACAACAACATCTAGGTGTTTGTCCAGGTGATTGTGTGAAATCCTTGGTATAACCAGTGTTCTCAAGATCCTCCTCTCAAAATGGAGTTAAGCACGAGGCAGTGTGAGCGGTTATTGATTGGGCTGACCCCTAGTCATAACTGAGTAGCACCAGAGATATTTGCAGGATTGTATTCGTATCTAGGGGCTCTTTCGAGAGTTTCGGGCTTTGCTACCCTGCCCATATGGTCAATCCCTCCTGCGACTGTCCGCCTGAGCATTGAGTATATTAAGGTGACCTTAGTGGCCTTACCTAGGATATCGAGGGGGTACTTGTAGAGGTTATTCTGCATGTGTCCCAGCCAGGTTGGGGTCGGACAGCACAGTCGCTTTACGCGTTGAAGCTGAGGGCCACAATAATTGGTTACGTACCTTTGCTTGTTGTGTATGGGAGTCTCAAGCCTCTCCTTGGCGAGACATACCTGCTTCATTTGGGAGCTCACTTATCCATCCCTTGTTTGCTTGCATTTGGCTTTAGATTTTATTAGTGATTGCTCTGTGCACGCTAGTTGGCCTAGGGTTTACGTAAATAGAGAGTCTTTGCTATTTTTTGAGTCATTGTGGATTCGAGTGCGGTTCCACGCCATTCTCGTCATTTAGCAGGACTTCCACCTTCTACTTCTCCTCCTCCTTTAGGAGAGAGACCTAGACAGTCCCGACGGACTATGTCACACATTGATTCACACACCATGGGGGATTTTTCAGAAGGTATTCCTTAACCACCTCCTCCCATTCGTGTAGACGATGGGGAATTTACACCAACTTATGATCCTTCACCCGACTTAGCCGAGTTAGGTCCTGTGATTTCTGAGATAGGAGCCATATATGATAGACCTACTCGCTCTAAGGCTGATTCCCCGTTGATGCATTACCGATATGGCATGTCGGAGGACGCCGAGACTCATTTTGAACCCACCACTACTAGCTACAGTAGTTATGCTACGTCTGGTTTCCCTATACACGATTTGACATTTCATGTCAAATCTGATTTTGAGCCTAGAACTATGCCTGGGGGCACTCTCATTCCTTACCATGTAGAGAGGTTTGGGAGTACTAGTCACATTGCACCTTCTGTCCCAGTGGTGGAAGCTACGTCATATCTCCCTCCTAGGTCTAGAGTTAGTGATCCGATTAGGATACCAGATCCGAGACGAGTGATGATAGGCGGTAATACATATCTTATTACTCAGATTCCTTCGTCCTCAACCCCTAGTTCTTCAAATGTACATCCTCCACCTTATTCACGTGATCCTTCAAGCCGATATATGGCTACGAGTCAAGTCCGTATTGCGGCTACTAAACCAGTTGTGTCTCAAGTCCACATGCCGCCCGCTACGTCCGGAGGTTATGTTCATGCTTCTAGAGGTCATCTTGCTACTTCCAGGGCTTATATCCCTACTTCTGGAGCGTATCTTCCTACCTATGAAGTGTCTCATGGGGCATCGCATGCGATGACCTATGGACCTTATCATGGGACACAGTATGGACAGGTTTCTTCACCTTATGGAGGTAGGTATCAACAACCTGCTTACTCTCCTAATTATGTCTTTGTAGCTCCTACTAGCCAAGGTCCACCATACTATGGTACTTCCACGCCACCCTATACGGGTTAGATAGGAGGAGGACACTATGGCCAAGGCCATGGTGGTCATAAACCCTATATGAATAAGGGAGCAGTCCATCAACCTCATCATCCTAGGCTCCCTTTCCTGGCGACGCTTAATCTTCCTGACTTATCGAGACTTATGAACAATCCTGTGGCTCATGACCCGGCTTGGCCGGCTGTCCCTACCAAGCTTCCTTCGGACATACCTAAGTTCGAAGGAAAACCGGGAGAGGATCCAAGCGAACACATTACTACGTTTCACCTATGGTGCTCTTCGAATTCGTTACATCAGGACTCAGTCCGTTTGAGACTATTTCAATGCACCCTCACAGGGCCTGCTACGAAATGGTATATAGAGTTACCTAGGGGCGCTTTTACTTTGTTTGACGACCTTGCAATGAATTTTCTTAATCACTTCCAGCTACCAGTGCGCTATGACGTCGGTACTGAACTCTTGTCGACATTTCGGAAAGATAAAGCCACCCATATTTCTGATCATATTCAAGAGTGGCGTAGATGGAAGAGATTAATTAAAGCTTTTATACCGCCGGAATTCCTTCTCAAGTGGTTCCTCAAGTCATTATTGCCGTATATAGCGAAGGATGTTTCCACATCCGGAGTGCAGAATGAGGAACAAGCAATCTTTAGGGCGTAGGAACTGGACTTGATCTATGCTCAGTCTGGTTTGTTGTATGAGATTATTCCCAACGCTCCTCGTTCCAGTTTCGATCCCAAAGTCAAACTTGGACCACATGCCGATGGCATTGTGGGTTGTGCAAGTGCGAAACCTGCGGATTCGGTTGCAAAACAAGCTAGTAAATTGTCAATCAACCAATCTACCTCGGGACAAGCTACGACTTCATCTCAACCCGCCCAAACATTGAATGTACTTTCTGTGCAATCGTTGGACCAGAAGGGTAACCAGCAGCCCAGACGGAATAGAAAGAAGGGTAAAAATAATAATCGAAAGGGTGGGAATAAGAATGAGAATGCTAACAATAATGACAAGAATGGTAGAAATGCTGGGGGGGACAAGCAAGCAAAACATAAGGTTAAATTCCCTTGCAAGCTTTGTAAGGAATATCACCTCACTTACTTGTGCCCTCGGATTGATGAAGCTTCGAGATTCTTAGCACAAGGCCCAGCTGTGCTAACGAACCCTTTACCGCATAACCAGAATATGAACTCGAAGTCCCATGACCAGTCTAGTGATGATGATCCACCGGAGGGTAGTAGTCATGGGTGCATTAACATGGTTTGTGCTGCCAAGGTTGTGACTCGTGTGAAAGACTATAGTTCGTCACAACCCAGCCCAGGCAAAGAACCTGATCCACCAGGAACTCCTTTGCGCATTGAGAAACCTGCGGATAAACCTGAGGCTGCACCTCGCATTCCTAAGGGAGTCCTTAAGTGTTTGGGGCATAATCCAAATTCTTGAGCTACCCAGAATTATTCATTTATCGAGGATTTGGGCCATACTCCTTGTGCGATGTCTGCATTGGAAGTGCTTCAGAGTTGTCCTTCGCAAAGGAAGGCGTTGCTTACTGCCCTTGGTGTGAGCGATGATGATTTTTCCTATATGATCAAATTTGAAATCTCAGGACATCAGCCTCACTTTCCCTACTATGTGTCTCTTTTGGTGCACATAGAATGTCTTGGTATGACCGTCAAACGTACTGTGATTGACGAGGGCGCTGCTGCTTCTGTGATGTCTTTGGCCTGTTGGAAGGGTCTCGGTTCTCCTGAACTGTCTAAATCAGCGACTATGTTAACTGCTTTCGATGGGAGATCTTTTAGGTCGCACAACATCCTTCCTTCCCTTAAAGTCCATTTGGGGGGGAAGACCGTTGCGATAGAGGTTGAGGTGGTTGATGCACCCCTTGACTATAATCTCCTGCTGGGTAGGAACTGGATGTATAGTATGCAAGCCGTTGCATCTTACCTATTTCATGTTGTATGCTTTCCACATAACGGGAAGATTGTAACGATTGATCAAATGACATTCAAGAATCTATCTGTTACTACATCTTCGGGAGCTTCAATCCCGATCGTTGAGCATTCTCAACCAGCAACTGGGAGTGTGGGTGTAGGCATGTATCTATCCCTCATGGGAGGCTTTAGTTGTCCTGCACTGATCCTCATGATAGGATCTAGCTTCGATGAGGCTTCGACATCTACGACCTCGGTGTCTTTTCACATGACCCATATGGAAGATCCTTGGATTCTTCCTTCACCGAGTACTTCGAGTGAGCCTATCGAGATGAGCGTGCCGTTTCCTGCAGCCATGATAGCTTATTAAGCTAATCTCATGAGTGTTGCAGACCCTTGTTCTTCCTCTTCGCGGATGGGGGAGGAAGACCCCTATGTGCTGCCAGCATGGGCAGTACAGTCTTCTCATGCCCATGACTACCTTGATACGGTTTTCCCTTCAGATGAAGTGATTATCGAGGCTATGTCGGGAGTTGAGCCATCGTGGGAGGAACTTCATCATAGATCGTACTTTCTTCCAGAGCTTGACCATTTGGAGCATGAGGATTATAGGGAGATTCTTAGTCAGAAAGTTGGTATTCCTATGGTTCCATTAAGCTCTCCTGGTCCGATGGCTGATGGAAACATGGCGAACATATCGGCAATGATTCCTATCAACATTTCTCGCAATCCTGGCATAATAGAGAATGTCTATATTGGGGCGGATTGTTCCCATGCTGAGATTCTCGAATATACCGAGCTATTCAAGGAATTCTGTGATATTTTTGCTTGGTCTTACGACAAGATGCCTGGTATTGACCCTCGAATTGTTGAACATGAGATTAAGACTTACCCCAACGCTAAGCCTGTTCGACAGCGTTTACGCGCCGTGAATCCTAGGAAAGCACCCGCCATTAAGGCAGAGATAGAGAAGCTATTGAAAGCCGGTTTCATCTATCCCGTTCCCTTGACGGAGTGGGTTTCAAACCCCATTCCAGTGGATAAGAAGCAGGGAGCGATCTGCATATGCACTGATTTCCGCGATTTGAATCATGCCTGTCCTAAGGATAACTTCCCCACACCATTTATAGATCATATTTTGTATGAGTGTGCGGGTAGCGAGGTGTTCTCCTTCATGGACGGCTTTTCCAGTTATAATCAGATACAGATTAAACCTGAGGACCAACACAAGACTGCATTTATTTGTCCTTGGGGAACGTTTGCATATCGAAAAATGCCTTTCGGCCTTAAAAACACCAGAGCTATGTTTCAGCGGGCAATGACCTTGATCTTCCACGATCTCAAGTCTATTATTGAAGTATTTTTGGATGACCTTGCTGCTCATTCTCGTATGAGAATGCGTCACCCCTATCACTTGAGATTGGTATTCAAAAGATGCCGGCACTATTCAGTTAGATTAAATCCTCATAAGTGCATGTTTTGCATGAAGTCAGATCGTTTGTTAGGATTCATCATTTCCAAGGAGGGTATAAGATTCGACCCTTTGAAGGTTGAGGCAATACTTCAGTTGTCTCCCCTGAAGAATATTCGTCATCTTCAGTGTTTGCAAGGCATGGCAAAATTCTTACGAAGATTTGTCGTCAACTTTGCCAATTTGACTAGAGGCTTTATGTGTCTCTTGAAGAAGGACACCCCCTTTTATTGGGATGAGCGAGCCCAGGAGTCCTTCGATGCACTCAAGCTAGCCCTAGCATCGGCCCCGGTGATTAGTCCTCCGGATTATAGCTGTGATTTCTTATTATATGTGGTCGCGTCTTTAGAGACGATTGGTATGGTATTGGTTCAGGAGGATGAGGAGCTCTAAGAGCATGTCATATATTATCTGAGCTGAAACCTTATTGACGTAGAGATTCGTTATTCTCATGTCGAGAAGCTTGCTTTAGCTACCGTACATGCAGTTTAGCATTTGAGACATTATATTCTCCTTCGCCAGACCTTGGTTGTGGCCCATGTCAATCCGTTTTAGTTCGTCCTCACACGAAGGATGATTGGGGGAAAGTATATTAAATGGATTGTCATTCTGCAAGAATTTTATCTCGAGTTTGTTTCGGCAAAATCGAAGAAGTCTTTAGTCTTTGTAGAGCTCATATCGGACTTTCCGAGTGAGATCGAGGAGTTGGGATGTGAAGATACGTTTGTTGATGAACACATCTTCTTAATCTCTACGTTAGACCCATGGTACAGGGATATCATAGTATATCTGTAAACGCAGAGGACCCCTACTCACCTCTCGCGAGATGAACGACGATGATTACGTCACGCCTCTAAGAACTACCTTATAGTGGACAATACTTTGTACCGTCGTGGGGTAGATTCCATTTTACGACGTTGTTTAACTCATGAAAAGGCTAAGGTTGTGCTGAATGATTGCCATGGAGGGGCGTGTGGTGGTCATTTATCTGGGCTTTCTATAGCTCAAAATATTTTGAGAGCGGGTTATTTCTGGCCGTCGATCTTTAAAGATTGTGTTCATGCGGTCAAGAGGTGCCACCTTTGCCAGGTGTTTGCACGTAATATGCACTCGAAACCTACCCCGTTACATCCCATTATCACCGCCGGTCCCTTCACTGAGTGGGGGCTCGATTTTATGGATTGCAACCCAGCTTCGGATGGGGGGCACCATCACATTATAGTGGCTGTTGATTACTTCATGAAATGGGCTGAGGATATGCCTACAGTAAAATTCGACGGTGAGACAGCCGCCCACTTTGTATTCAACCAAATCATTACTCGGTTCAGGATTATGAAAGAGCTTGTCACTGACCATGGCTCGCACTTTCAGAACCGTATGATGGAAGAGTTGGCATCCAAATTAGGATATAAGCAAGAGCACTCCTCTTCTTACTACCCCCAAGTGAATGGACAGGTAGAGGCAGTGAATAAATCACTCAAATCCATTCTCCAACGAACCATTGCACAAAGAAAGACTAATTGGCACATTATGTTATATCCTGCTTTGTGGGCATATCGAACCATGGTTAAGACTACCATTGGTTTTTCTCCATATTAGCTTGTGCATGGAGTGGAGTCGATATTGCTGGTTGAATGCGAAATTCCTTCGTTGAAGCTAGTTGTGGAACTCTTACCAGACACTTCACCTTTGGAGGAGCGTTTGGTTCACCTTGAGCAACTTGATGAGCAGCGTCGAGATGCCTTGGTGGCTCTAGAGGTTAATAAGCGTCACGTTAAGGTCCAGTACAATAGATCTATCCATCCAAGAGTGTTTAGTGAAGGAGACTTGGTCCTCTTGTGGGATCAACCGAAAGAACCCTTGGGGGCAGGGAAGTTTAATCCTATGTGGCGTGGTCCTTACGTGGTCAAGCGCGTGTTAGAGAAAGGTGCCTATGAGTTAGTCGATTACGAGCTTTGGTGGAGCCTAGAAATGGGCTCTATCTTAAAAAATACTATGCATGATCTTTAGCCAAGGCTGCTTGTTGTATATTATTGTACAGCTTTGTGTAGTTAGGTCTTTTCCTTATCGTGATCGGGTTTGTGATTAGTTTCCGTTTATTTTGGCAGATGTCAATGGAATCTTCCACCTACATAGGATTCACGGATGGTGCAAGCCGTCACACTCAACACTCAGCTTCAGCTGCCTGGGTGATTTATACTCCTATGGGTCAGGTACTGTCTTTAGGAGGTGTATGTCTACGGCCATCTTCCAACAATGTTGCTGAATATAGCGCTGTTATTGAACTTCTATGGGATTCCATTTTGCATGGCATTCTATCTCTTGAGGTACGTCTTGATTCGGAGTTAGTAGTGTCACAGCTCAATGGATTGTACCATGTTAGAGATCTGACATTATTGAGAAGGTTCTTACGTGTGAGATTGTTAGAATGACAATTTGACAGTATAACATATATACACATTCCAAGAAATAATAATCAAGTTGCTGACTCATATGCTAACTACGTGTTAGATTGGCATTTGTTTCATTCCTAATTAATTAATCACAAACACAATGGTTACACATGTAAATAAATAAACCGATCACCATAAAAAAATTATATATCAAAAATGTGGTAATACATAGTGTCATGATACAAAAGTGGGGCTTTTTAAGCCACCATCATATAATACACGGTAGTACAAAGGGGTGAAAATCCACCAGACTACCTCTCTGGAAATGGACACTAGAATTCTCTCTGAGTCAATCCAGGAACTCAGTCCCAACAGCTAAACCATATTCTTCAACAAAGATACTTGAAATAGAGATGCTTCTTTAACAAGGATGCGTTTTCACATTCCCAACAGACACATGGTTAGCAGTAAACATATATACTGTTCAATAAGATTCTTAAAATACATCTTTCAAAAAATAAAATTTCTAATTAATTACATCAAATATTTCAGTATATGCAAGGTACTCGAGATTAGATAATTCTTCAACAAATACTTGAAATGCATCTAACTGAATCTTATTCTAATCAATTTCAAAAATATGAAATGTGTTCAAATAAGTCGATCACGTGATATGCATTACCAAGATGCTTTTGCATGATTTATCACTCAAATAATTTTCCCTCAAGGATGCATGAAGTGTCACCAAGATATTTTTTCCAACAAGATGCATTAACTATCACTATGATATTTTACAAATATTCATTTCAACAAAGGTATTTGATATACTACAAGGATACCCTAGCAAGATAGTTTCAACAAAGATCACAAGGATAAATATTTTCAAAGATCGCCTAAATACTTTTGCATTTTAATGTAACAAGCAAAGCGAAGTTATATCCAACAGTTCTAATCTAACTAAGAACCAAAAAGGGCCATAACAACCTATTACTTTTCATTTCAACACAAAGCATAATTCTTCTTAGAGATCATTCAAAAAGACATTATTCATCAACTAATATCAATCATAAAACGACCCTCATGCATACATCATCCATAATTACATCGACCATCAATTCATAAGATCTGAACCTATATCAATCATATATCGATCATGTAATATCAACCAAGGAAAACCATACATGCATCAACTAACCATACGAGCATCAATCATAGTACATAAATCAAAGCACATCGACCAAATACATCAACCATCATACATCAATTAAAATACATTAATCAGAATACATCAATTAGAATACACAATTATAATACATTAACTAGGATTCATCAAGAAAAATGCAATTATCATAATACACCAATTAGAATACATCAACCAAGATTCATCAAGCATAAAACAATGATCACAATACATCAATCAAAATACATCATCTAGAAGACATCAACCAAGATGCATCAATCATACACGTAACAACCATAACAACCAATAATAGGCATACATACAATGTCCACAATGTCATACAGGTATAAACAATTAATCAACCAATGTCAATCAATAACATCTGATAGCAACCAATAATATCAAACAACATACATCAACTATAGAAATCATATTGAGTAGTTACTATTTATCATAACATTACATAGAATCATTAACACATGAGGATATATATAATAATACATTACATTAATAATTATTTGCGCGTAGCACACTACTTATCAATCGAAGTAAATACATAGTCACCTCAAACAACTAAACATCCTACCACCAAAATTTTCTAATATAATACACTAAAACAATTACTAGCTATACAACACACTATCATACACTCATACCATATACCATACTTACTACTACTATGTATTATATACAAACACTCGTTTTTGGTTACATATATATTATAATTCTTCAATCATATATCATATTATTATTAATCATATACACAATGTATTAGTCATATAACCTATATGTTCCATATTTAATATACTCATAGAATTATTATGTTATACCATAATATCAATACAATTATAGCAATAATTGCATAACCCAATACTATCATATTAGATACATATTATAACATATATATACTAACATAACACTCTTTATCACACTATACTTCCTAATATTTCCAAACACTTCCAAATACCTCCAAACACTCAAACACCTCCAAACACTCAAATACTTCCAAAAACCTCCAAATTTTATACTTACGTCATTACATACGTTCACCTCTATACATATAGTATATTCACAATATTACATACATGTAATACCAATAATGATTACATGTAATAGAATACATATTATAGTATATACAAACATACAAGCATTCATATATAATAATGCATCTATTCTTATGTATAATTTCAACAACTATACATATCACCCATATCATATTATACATATTTATGTCGATTTCATATATATAATATTATCTTACACTACAGTACTACTTACTTATACACAAAATAAAATAAATAATATTAAGAGAAGACAAGTGGCTCATTTCCTCCAAAAATAGACTAGGAGTTACATCTCCATAAGTAAAATAATTAAAATAAAAGAGAATATGAACCATTAGAGACAAGTGGCTCATTCTCCTCCAAAATAGATAAGGAGTTACATCTCCATAAACAAAATAAATAAAAATAAAAGAGAATATGAACCATTAGGGGACAAGTGTCTCATTTTCTCCACTCAATAAATAAATTAGTAAGATAGCTAGTATAATAATAATTTTACCACTAACCCGAAAATAAATAAATTAAATAATAGAATACAAAAAATATCTCATAGCTATTCTTACCTCCAAGTGGCAATTCCACCACTAACTAATTAGATAAGTTAGCATAGTAATAATTAATAAATAATATAAAAACATACTACATGCATAAAATAAAAAGAGAATGAGAAACACAATTTAGACAAGTGTCTCATTCCTAAAAATAGCCAGGAAGTTACTCATCCATGTAACCACCACCATCCAAGTGACTAAATAAGACTATAAAAGCATAGCATCCATAGAGAATACAAAATCAATATAGGGTATAAATGCCACTTAATAAATCATATTAATATTTAATAATAATCGAACTATAGCATCTTAATAACTTAGCATTAAACTAATACTTGGACATATACTATTATAATTACAATTATTTACTTATCAATTCATAATCATAATGTACTAGTAAATAAGTCATACTACAAGAAGCATTTCTATATTAACAATTGAATGAGCAATAAAAGAGGAAAATGCACAAGCATCAACCAATTAAGTCAAAGTCAATTATTAGATATGCACCACATAGTAATTACCAATCAATCTATTGAACAACCAATACTCAATATTAATTCATTCTAAGGAATACAAAGAACTAATCTTTGAAGTGAGGTTTCTTATTCTTCTATTACACAAGGGAGGTTAAATTAATCTAACTAAGCACATTTGTAAACTCCAAATGCACAATAATAACTTTGTAGAAGGCCCAACAACCACAGTGTTGGAACCTAAGCTCTGATACCATTTGTAATGTCCCGTAGGGATATCAATGGGTCTGAGAGACATATCATTAGCTCTCTAATGTTAATTAGATAATTTTAGCACAATGAATTAGTTAAACAAATATTAAAATTGATTTTTCAATATTTGTTTTGACAAAGTCCTTTTAATTACAAATAAATTAAAATAAATTCAATAATTATTCAAATGTATGATCTAAGGGCTCCAAAGGATTACTAACACCTTCTAGCAACATCACATATCCATTCCAATCCAATTCAGACATAAATTCCACATCTAAATGCCATTTACTCTTAATCATGATTAATTAGTAATTAGTGTTCCAATTACAATACTTAACGACAATTAGTGCATAATTGATGGTACTTATTATAATTTCACTTGTTTATAACTTAACCACTGTTTATCAATTCCATGGCTAATTAACACCTAAAAACATGTAAATCAGGGCTAATTACCATTTTCCAATTAATTAAACATAGTAATTATGAAAATGATTCCACGAGAACTAGTTAACTAGTTGTTCAATACTGATAGCTAGTCTTGCACAAATTCGACACACAACCATGCCAATGAACCAAAAAATGAACCTACAGACATTATACACATATTCAACAAAATAAAGTACTTTTGTAGATATGATACGAGTACATAAATGAAAGGTATTTCAAGTTCGATCAATATGACTAGTTAATAAACATTGCCAGGAATCATTAGAGAGAATTTGAGGTCAAAAATGGGCCTCCTAAGAGATGTACTACAAAAATATAAGATATATTAAAATATTATGAGTTAGGGGTTTTATGGGGTAGGTATATATGACAACTCACCTCCTACATTAATTTTTATGCACAATATAAATAACCATGGTTGAATTACTTTTCTAAAGTGACTATAAATAAAATTAATAAAATAACTCTAGAATGATGTGACTAAGATTCATGAATTTAATTTATTTTAAAAGTACAAGATTATATATATATATATATATATATATATATATATATATCTATATATACTAGTTTGACATTATGATATTAAATACAATTGAGTGAATATATAATTTTAAAATTAAAAAACATGAAAATGACAATATATTATTTTATAAAAAAATGTGAAAAGACATTTTTATGAATTATGAGTACTTTACTTGAAAATAACAATAACATTATTTTATGAGAAAGTGAATTGTGAGTACTTTACTTGAAAATAACAATAATATTATTTTATGGGAAAGTGTGAAATGATTTTTATTGTGATTACTTCACTTTATGACTTAAAAGTACTTGTACCACTACCTTGGTTAACTATGGATTTTCATCCATCATAGAAAATGTGACAAATAAGCATTCTTAACTCATGCAATGCCACCTCAACCATGGGGGATGATGTCATCTACTAGAGTGTAATTGGTTGATTTTTATAGTACATTTTGGTCCTTTTGAGGCCCATTTTTGACCTCAAATTCTCTCTAATGTCAATCAAACCAATCGTACCGAGTTTTGAGGCACACAGAGGTGAAGGTACAGATCTGGAAAATAGAATTCTACAACACAATTAAAGCACCAATAACAAAGCATATGGTTGTACATTCGTCTTTTACCAAAAACAGAGATTTGAATCCAAAAACTATTTGTCAATTTCATTGCAATGTACATAGTTTCCAATTGAACTTTCCAATGCCAAATAAAGAGAGATATATGAATATTGTAGCTCATGGAAAGCATATAAGGGATCACTTACAGTCATATGGATGTAGCTTTCCACCCATATACATTCCATTAAACAGTCCACAAAATAAGTTAATTCTATTCATCCGAATTGACTAGTAATTCTAGGAATCACTAGAATATTTAAATACATAACTCATAGAATAATTCAAATGCAATTACAACTCTAAATAACATGTTTTATCAGTCATAATAGAGGTTTATCTCATTCTAACATTTTGTCAAACACTTCATATGCAAAGTCACAAATCTACTCAAAACAATTCCATTGAAGGAGCTAGAAATTGGAAATTGATCTAGAATTTCGGTAGACATTTCCCCAACACTACCAAGAATATTTATCCTCACATTATCACACACATTTCAATATTATTTATCAGATATAAACATAAAAGTAACACTCAAGCATTTTTACAAACAGTTCATGTGATAATTCTCCAAACTATGCCAAACAATCCGATCGAAGAACTAGTTTTCGAATAAAAGGTAGAAGCATCAAAGAGAAGCGTCTTAAACCATTCTGAGGATACTACACCATCAAAATACACAGTATATAATAAAAAGGGGAATAAATATCAGTTCTGTAGCAGAGGTACCAAATAATTATTTTCTCAAACAATTTGTGCACAAAATCCCAAAAACTAGTTTCCAATTCCTTCATAAAATTTACTTGCATAAATAGATTGAATTCTATGAGAAATTTCTTCCACAAATAACTCATACATTTCATCAAACATTTCATGTGCATCCATAAAAAAATTATATCATATCCAAGTAAATTAAATAAACACGAGATAAATCACTTATCTTACCAATGCGCAACTAGCATCATCCAGACCACATTCCACCCATCCTTTGGCATTACCAAGCCAGATCTCACTTTGATAGGGCACCCCCAAGCAGAGGCCACAGATCCACAATAGAGGTGCACTGAAGAATAAATCAAGTATCAGCTTGAGAATCCAAAACTCTATTCCTCACCACATACTTCCTCTTCCACCCCACTACCAGCTGCAATGGTAACCCGACCCCCCTAGGCCATCGAGATATCGCCATTCACCATAAGGATTTATGTGCAGGTCAAGGACAAAGACAAGTAGTGGAAACAAAGGAATATAAAAGGTATGAACAACCATAATCAACAACCATCTAAAATAACCATGAAAAACAACCCCCAAACAAAGGATATCAAACATGTATTTTTAGACCAAAGAAGGTAATTCTAACTCAATGGGTCAAAATCAAACCATCATAAGCCAAATTGAGTCAATTCAAGGGGGGGTAATTCAACCACAAGAGGTTAAATCTAATCGAACCCAAGAAATTCTAATTTCGAGGAGAATGACTCCAAGCCACTCCGCCCGACTCAAAATTAGTGAGGTGAGGTGTCACATAAGCCAAGGCATCTTCCCAAAAATAGAAAAGGAGGGTTACACAAGGATTTACACAAGAGTTATACAAGGGTTTACACAAGAGTTTACACAAGGAGTTACAAAACCACCAAAGGGGATCAATCAACAAGTGGCACCCACCCAAACAGTAAGGAGGCCCACTAAATCATGAATTAGTATCAATAATACCAACATAGGATAAATTAATCAAAAGTTGGGTCATTTGTACAATGTTTGGGTGATCATCAATTAATAAAGCCACCAGGGAATAAATATGGACCAAGATCAACCAAACAAGTTTTAAAGTGCTAGGAATGACCCCATTCCCCCTCACATTGTGGATATAGGCCCCCCATACTCTTTTAGTGGTCCTCGATGTGCCAGTTGTTTTCATTACTTAATTATTTACAAAATAATAATAATGTCTCCAGGTCCTTAAGGACCCTTTTTCCGGCACCCTGTGCCACAATAATAAACAATGGAAAATTACATATGTCCAAGGCTTAACACACAGGGTATTACATTGGATGGTTGTATTTCCATGATGAGGGGTGATTCCATCCTGATTGGTTGTATCTCCATGACGAGGGTAGATCCCAACATGGTTGGTATCACCGAGAAGGTATATCCCAACATGATTTGTCGTATCACTGAGAGGGTTTATCCCAACATGGTTGGTCATATCACCGAGAGGGAATATCCCATCATGGTAGTTGTATGAATGAGACATGGGGGTAGCACCTAGCATGAAACAAGGATGGTGTAGCACCGACACAATAGGTACACCTAACATGAAAAATGGATGGTTGTTGTATGGACTTATTATGATGTATAGATTCGAGAGATGTGACATGTCACAAGTCAATGGAATGAGTACCAAGTTGCAACAACAAAGATGAGATCCATAGATGATATCTAGCGATGATTCCGAATTATGAGATCCAGTGATGATTTCCAACGATGATGGCCATGTTGGAATAATACCTTCCTTTTTAAGAGGGAGTGTTGAATAATGTAACTTCAAAAGATATTCTTATTGTACTTTTATTGTATTATTGTTGTACCTCCTTTGAGAGATGTTATTGAGGTACTTGGTCATGTAAATGTACTTGAAAGAATTAATTTAACCCTTTAATTGTGAATTGGATCAATATTACCCACAAGAAAGATTATATAAATGTTATTTTGAGTCTCCCTAGTCAAGTTGGCCTTGTGAGAGTAACAAGTAGGCCTAGTTATATAAAAGGGTCACACACTTTATGTATATAAATATAGAGGGTGCTCCTTCATTTGGACACATTTCTCACTCAAGAAAGTGTGCAAGAGAGAGAGAGAGAGAGAGAGAGAGAGAGAGAGAGAGAGAGAGAGGTTCATTGGATAGAAGTAGTTGCTATTGTCTTTGGAACTTATCTTATCTTGGTTGGCATTGCACTTGGTGACATAATCTATACTAAAGAAGTTGTTGGGTTTTCTCCCTTATGGTTTCCTATAGGAAAATATTTGTGTTCTTGTGTCTTGTTGTGGTTGTCTTTCTTTCAGTGATCCTAATGCTTTGGCTATGATGAAATGATGCTAAATGTTTAAAGATATTGTATAACCATTAAAATTCTAACATGATATACACCATATATGTTTCAAAGCAAATTGTGAGAGGGGTACAAATAACCTTGTGAAGTTACTTGCCCTTTGACCCTTATTGAAACTTGCATTGGATGAAGGTATCAGCAACATGCATTCTTTGATGAATTGATTTTAATGTTTAATTGGATGGAAAACCATATTACACTTGGAAAACTCAACTTAGTGTCTCTTGGGCATAGTTTAAAGGGAATCTTGGGTAATTTAAATACTTTCAAACATGTCATATCTTTAGGGAATTGAAAACCAAGGCCGATCCTTTATCAAAGGAGGGTATCTCTTTACAATCAGGACATATGGTTCCATCACATGTATAGGATGGTTCAAGTAGAGTATTTTTCTCAAATGTGGAATTTGATTGAAGTCTTTTTTGGTCTAATAATAGGTTTTATTAGTGTTTATGAGATATACTATTTAATTTTGGACATCCTTTGTATCTTCTATTATGAAATATGAAGATAGTAACATTACACATATAAACAAGGTAGTACATATAACTAAAAATTTGTTGTTGACGGTTGATTAGTGTTCTCCACCTAGAACTATTTGTGTGTTTTGCACCCAAGGAATTTACTTTTCTATCCTATTTGGAAATCAAAATATGGATTTTTTGGTGGAATTAAAGTAGCATATTTAGAGTACATCATATAATTAAAGATGTTACTGGTTATTTGATTATAATTTAAAATATTTTAAATTAAATATTTGTTTTATTAAATAATTATTTTTATGTTTTAATATATATATGTGTGTGTGTGTGTGTGTGTGTGTGTGTTATTTTTGCTTGAGAAAAATCATAATTTTACTATCACAAAAGAGTACAAAATTACATAGTGTAGATATATGTGACAGCATATATTTAGAAAAAAGTGGTAGAGATAAAAGGTTTGTATATAATAGTCCCTTTAATTACATTCATCACTAGAAAATCCAAAACGTATCTCCAGTTACATAAGAGAGAACAAAAAACTGTCCAAAAAAGAGCCTTCCAAAGTAAGCCTATTATAGGAAAGTATTCCAAAAAATAGGATATCATGTAGTGAGACCAAGTTCGAGCAGCCTGAGTTCTATGAGGAATGATTGATGATAATATTGAGAAAACTGATCCCTGTCAAATTTGGAAACAAGAAACCATCCTTTGTCTAAGTGTACCTCATCTTCGAAGAGTGCATCCACAATCCAATTACATACCATGTAGATGTGCAAACAGGAGAAAGAGTCAAATTTTGATTTGATAAGGTTTATCACATCCACAATAGGAACCAACGAAGAATTGCTACATCTTTGTGACCCAATTATCTAGTTGATACATAACATTGAGTCCTAAAAAACTTGCAGGTTCAGACATCCTTTTTCCAGGGAAAAAAGGGAGAGAATTTTGTTTGAGATAATTCCAACATAATTGTTTGAGCCTTCCCTGAAACCCAATGAGATTCTAAAGAAATGTGAGTATGAGAGATAAAGGACTGCCCCATCTCCTCACAATGATTGATTTATTTTTTAGGCTCTATCAAAATAAGCCCATGGCAACGATTTGTTTATAGTTTCCTCTTGGATGTTTCAGAGGCCCAACATCCCTTTTCCCTGTCGATAATGCGAGAGAATACTGATACCATGAGAAGCAATAACTTTAGGACATGATGGTTTATCATGGAAAATAAAGGAGTTTCCAACGATCTAAATTCCCCATCTGATAATAAGATGGAGATATTTGAAAGAGTTGTTTAATTGATTTAAAATCCAACTATGAACAACATTATCCATTGAACCTCCTTTTCACGTACATACCATATTTAAATCCCTTGCGGCCTCCCAACAAATGACCTTTGTGAATGAGCAATGCAATAAATTATGAGTAATTGATTCCTCATCTACTTTGCAAAGAGAACATTACCTAGGACCTTATAGGATTCATTTTTGGATATTATCCCATGTAGGAACTTTGTTCTATTTCTCCAAAATCCATCACATAAATTTATGATCTTTTGTTGGCCACTTTAACTCTAAATCATTTTCCACCACCAAACCAGTTCTCTATGGAAATTTCTAAATTTAGCTTTGTGTATCCCATATTTGGAGAATACATATCTAAAGGGCCATGATCCCAGTGTAGTTCATCTTCCTTATTTGAGAGCCAGATATGGGCCTACGTAAGAGCTTCTACATAAGTCTTCCATAAATCACTTTGTTCCCTAGAGAGGCCTAAATCATGAGCCGAGAGCCACCCGGGCTCCATAGGGAGGTGGAAAGTGGGTTTGCCACTTGATTTAAGTAAAAAAACCCTCTCTCCCTAATTTCATTGAGAAAAGGAGGAGGAAAAATATGTTTTCAGTTTCTTCTAGGCCAAGGATATGTCCCAATCCTAATACTTCTTCCATTAACAATTCACCAAAAAAGACCATTCCCAATGAGATCGAAAGAGTAAATAACTACTTTCAAAATAACAAAAACATTTACTTGTATTTTGGAAGGAGAGAATCCAGTCCTCAAGAGAAGCTGGGGTGATGTACTTATTTTCAACTACTGTAGTCTATAAAATTTTAGTGGACAGAAGCGTCCAAACACTTTTTCCCTCCATGTATTTGGAGAAAAGAAAATGTTTTTTAACCCCCAATGACCGAGGTATTTTGGAATGGTTATTCTCTCCCATGTGATCCAAGGCGTCAAAAAATGGCTCTTTCAATATATGGTAGACTAAGATTTCCTCCAAAACTAATTTGACCTGAACCAATCTTCCAGCCCTAGATAGCCAACCAATTGTGACTTCAAACCTATAATATTTTCTCTATTTTTGAAGTCAACCATAACTAATCCTTTTTATGATAATTGTTGGGTTTTAAATGAAATCCTGAGTATTTAAGCCCCTATTCAAAGTCATCCATTGAGAAATAAAAAAGTATCCTGATAACACCTCAATTCATCTGCATCCATGTTTGCGCAAGAGAGAGAGAGAGAGAGGGGGGATTTTATTTCCTTTATTTTCATTCTTGTGGCTTGACCAAAAACAAAGATAATATATCTGTCAATTTATCTGCATCTCTTTGAGACCCATCGCAAAAAATTTAAATTTCATCCACAAAAAGAAGATGTGAAATGTACAACAACTAAGAAATTCGAGATCCATTGAATCCTCCATACCTTTTAGCATCATCCAAAGGTCAACTTAATCCCTCAACAACTAAGGGAAAAAGAATAAGAGAGAGGGGACAACCTTGGAGTAAACCTCTTTCTTATGAGAAGAAAGGTGATGCTGACCATTGATCAATACTAAAAAATATACCTTATAGATAGAACTCAAGAACGAGTTTTTGAAGGGCACCTCAAACCCTAAATGAGTTAGAAGCATGCTTACATAGATCCAATTTACCCGATCATAAGATTTGGATAGATAAATTTTTACCATGAAACCCTTATAATTCTTAGAATTGATGTTGTGTAACCCTTCTTGAGCTAACCCAACTGCTTCATGAGTCTACCTCCCTTTTAAGAAACCAAATTGTTCACAGGAGGTAGCCTTGGAAAGAATTGACATGATGCATTTAGCTATGATTTTGGCCACCACTTTATAGATGCTATTGCAAAGAGAGATCAACATGAATTCACAAAAATAAGAGGGGATGTTTACTTTTGGAATCAAGGAAATAAAAGTGGAATTGAAAGAGGTCAGAACCCTTCCTAAAGAACAAGATTCTTCAACCATCTATAATAAATCAACCCCAATAATGTCAAATGATTCAAGAAAAAATTCTACCTGCCACCCATCCAACCCTCAATATTTGTCCCTTTGAAATTTGTGTAGCACCTTAATCATCTCATTTTATGAAATATATGCCATTATACTTTTGTTATCGTCTTCATTGGAAAATCTAGGGAAAATTTGAAGTATCCTAATGGTTTATACAATTGAAGTAGATTCATTATCTTTAAAAAGAGACTTGAAATGATTTATTCTCATCCTGACCAAACCTTGAAAAGATGAGATCTCTTCCCTGTCCTGACCGTTCAAACTCTAAATATTGTTCTTAATTTTACAACCCTTAGCATAAGCTTGAAAAAAAAAGTATTTTTATCCCACACTATAGCCATGTGGCCCCACTTTTCAGTCTCCACACCATTTCTTGGTCTTCTAAAAGATTTATTCGGTTGTTTATAGTTGAATGAGGGTTTATAGTTGAATGAGGGTATATTTTGAGTAATTTGAAATGTAACTGCATCCTTTCAAATCATAGATATCCTGAAGATATTCTTGCATATATTTGAGCTCCTTCTCATCACATAATATTTTTTGGTGAGCCCATCCTATGGTTGTCTTCTTTATGTTTCTTAGATTTTCAACAAAACGAACAGAGGATGAGATTTGAGAATCTGGGTCAAAAGGAATCCATAACTATCACATCATAGAGATGAATTATCCCTCCTTAATCCAACCCACATTAAACTTGAAGGGACTAGTTGGATTTTGCCCCCTCCCTTAATGTCTGATTATAAGGAAGATTCAAACCAGACCTATTTAGCAATTCTAACCTAATCCCATAGAACTTTAACCTTCTCTCTCTCAAAGTATGACTTGTGAAAACTTGTCCTTATAGTAACAAGAGTGGGCACAATATGTCTGAGTATAAGGTGGATTCAAACCAGACTTATTTAACAATTGTTCTTAAATTACTGTGAATTAGTTTCATTGTAATTTTACTACTATTTATGTTGTACCCTATCTTAAGTTCACTTAAATTTATTTTATGTCTTTTATTGGTAAAAATACTAAAATATGGGGTCATGACCTTATGAAGACGACCGTGATTGTGTGTCACTTCTCAGTTGGATTATGATTGTGTGTCACTTCTCTGTTGGACCGTGACTGTGTGAATGTGACTACCGTTTCCCTTTCTTTGCTGAACTTTGACTGATGTACCAGGACTGTGGTGCCCTATCCTAGCTGAACCATGACTATGTCTAACCCTATATTATAGATCAGTAGTGGCATTAAGTCTGCTAGAGGGAGATGTGACTTTTAGGGTGCCTATTTGTGGTTTTGGATGAGTATAATAATTGTTGCAATCCTAATGAGATATTCTCACTTGGCGACTGGGATTTGTTACTGTATGTATATAACCTAATCCCATAGCACTTTAACCTTCTCTCTCTCAAAGTATGACTTGTGAAAGCTTGTCCTTACAATGACAAGATTTGGAACAATATGTCTGAGTATAAGGTAGATCCAAACCATATCTATCTAGCATTACCACTGTTCTTTAATTACTGTTCATTAGTTAAACTTGACGAAATTTTGTTACAATTTATGTTATGTACATTGGAATTGATAACTCATCTCAAGGACCACTTTAAAGTAGTGACCAGTGGAGTGTTAAAGTTGAAAGATATGAAACTTATGTTTGAATTTATTACATTAGTACTTTTCTTGATCTAGCTTTGTTACTTAATTCTTCTTATACAGTGACGATAAAAATATATGTGACAATATACCTTGAGATAGAGAAAAGATTAAAGTCATTGGTATTTTTGGTCTTGTGGGTAAAAGGGGTTGTTTATCCACCTTTACGGTACACCTTGGTCTTGTGGGTATGGGGGTTGCCTAATCATCTTGTTCTTACCCCTTCGGTTGACTTATGGTCCTTGATCTTCTACTTGGTTCGAGTGCCCTTATTGTGTGTGGTAACTTTACCACCTTTGGTACGATGACTTAACCTTATTAATTTTATTGTTTTATTGTTATGTGACCACATGGACTATGGTACCCTACTCTAAGTTTAATCAACTTTATTTTATGTTTTATTATGGTACCTCTTTTATGACTGCTAGACTTGTGTTGTGAAATGTGAACCTAAACCATCAACACTCTAACTCCCTCTCTATCTCTCTCTCAAGGTATGTCTTTTGACAGCTTATCCTTACAGTGACAAGAGATGACTCAAAACTTCTGAGTATAAGGAAGATCCAAACTAGATCTATCTAGCATTACTATTGTTCTTTAATTACTGCTCATTATTTAAACTTCATTGTAATTTTGTTATTGTTTATGTTCTTTGCATTGGAATTGATAACTCATCTCAAGGACCAACTTTAACGCAGTAATGGAGTGTTAAAGTTGAAAGAGATGAAAATTATGTTTGAATTTGTTACAACACCCTTCTTGCCACTATTACATTTGGCTCAAAAGTCCCACAAAAAATTTAAAATCGTTGATTTTTGTGGAAAAACAATTTAATTTTCTGGAAAATTTTGAAAAATTCCCCGACGATCGTCGCTCTAGAGACGTTATGGACCTTTTGTCGCAATAGCACCAAACCTCGTCACAATAGCACCAAAAAATTTTCGCAATAGCACCAAAACTTCATCACAATAGCACCAAAACTTCGTCTCAAAAGCACCAAAACTTTGTTGCTATAGCGATAGACCCCTTTCTACAATAAACCAAATTCTTGAAAAGCATCTCTTCTAGTTCTTCCATTATTCCAAATATACTTAGAAATGAATTGAGGCCTTCAATAACCATCTCCCGCCCAACCCTTCTCTTAGAAGGTCACCTAGCTAGGTGATAAATAACCACCTCCCCCTCTACCCTTCACTTAGAAGGTCGCCTTGCTAGGTGTGAGTTTGAATTCTACTTCACATGGAAATTCATTTGTATTGGGACTTTAATTTGATATGGAAGAAAATGACGGTATAAACTTTAATAAAGCCCCAATAATTGAAGTTTCTTTTGCATTGTCAAAATAGTTAAGTGTAATAATTTTCTCTACATATTGTAGTGTGAGTAAAAAAAGTGGAGTTGAACATAACCCACCTATGCTAATTATTGAACTATTAATACAAGAGCCCAATCTCCATCTCAATCACAATGGTGTTAATAGAACAATGGTCACCACATATACAGTGTTGGTCATCAAATCAAAGAACATCAAGAGAGTCACCATTACTAAACTTATAACCTTCAAAATCGATCATTAAATGATAAAATTCGTGTGCTTTCCTTAGTAATCTCTAAAGTGGAAAAGCCACTATAACAAAAGAATCAAAATTAATGAAGATACTACTAGAACCATATGGATGGGAGGGCCACATAGTAATGGTGACAGTGATCCCTTGCCCTCATATTTGTGTTCACCACCACATATCTTCTTGTTTTACGATTTCAATTTTTATGTTAATCTACTTTGGATTAGTGTTGGTGGAAATATTCATTTGTGTACTATCATATTTTATATTTGAGTTTATTTACTATGAGAGTAGTTTTGGTTTAACATTTATGATGATTATACCTTAATTCTAGTAGAGTGTTGGTTTACCTTTCACTTACGCTAAGAAAAAAAAATGATATTCATACGATATGATAGTAATAGTTAAATTATAAAGTTAAAATAAAACTATATAAATAAGAATTTATTTAAATTATTTTTCATTATATTAAAAATGATAAATATACTCATATTGAAAAAAGATAGAAATACCATTTTTTTAAGAAAATAGATAATACTTCAACAGGATGAAATGTAATATTATAAAAAAAGATAGATATACATTTTTTGAAAAAAATATAATACTTTAGAATGAAATGCACTATTATATTATATTTATTAATCCATATTTTTAAAGTTTAAATTTGAGATTAAAATTTCTAAAATCATTTTTTATTGATATGCATAAATTTAATTTAATTTAACCTATTACTTAATATTTTTAATTCTTAAACATTGTATCATTTATTTTTAATTAATTTTTATTTTTATTATTATTAAAAATTTATTTCATTATTTAATTATTTTTTCATAAGGGTGTTATTCTCTTAGTATAAGTTAGCTTTTTGTGGGCCATCATGATAATATTAACATATGTTAGCTTTTTGTGGGTCATCATGATAAGTTGATGTAGATAATAATAAGATTCCCAAAAATAATTACCTAATAAATTATTAGTTTCTTTAGGTTTGATAGACCAAAGTTTGGTCTCAGAAAACGTTAACCACCATCACCGTCATCACTAAAATAAATGTAGATATAGTTATCTAATGCTTTTTAAATTTTAAATTTTAAATTGGTTTTTTTAAATAAAAATATATTTCTATTTTTTTATTGATTATAAAGTATGAAAATTTTCAAATCTAACTCATAATCAACTTTTTGAATTTATTAGCCCGCATGGGTGTGGCTCATTGGCAGTTCCGTTGTAATGAAGTTGTTTGTAAATTGGAGGTTACGAGATCAATCCCACCCGGATTTAACCATGTCCCATGTCTTGCGGTGGGTGTGGGGCACCTAGGTTTATAGTGGTAGCGGGAATGGATCCCTGGACCCCGTGTCACGCGAGTACCAGCCCGGCCCCAATTGCTGATTCCCCTAGTAAAAAAAAAAAAAAACTTTTTAAATTTATTAATATATTAAGTAAATGTTCGACATCCAATCCTATAATTATATTTGTTAATCTTGTTTAAAAAAGATAGATATTATAGATTTCTATAAATTCCATAAAACTATAATAATAAAATAGAACCAATAAAATTTTCATATTTTCATTTTCTATTTATAATGATTCACATAATCGATATAAATTATAATAACTTTTCCATGTAAAAAGTTATGAGAGACAAAAGAATAAAAGCCCAAAACTCATCTTTGTTGAGCACAATCCTAAACTAGCTTTGAAAGATATATAAATGGTATATATTTTTAACTAGATATAATTATATAACAATAATCTATGTGCAGGGTACGTTTAAATATTGCAAAACCTAATTATAAATATCTCAATCTTAAGTTCACTACAAAAATAACTCTTGTCTGGTGTCTGTATGTTTCCATCTTTGCTCATAAGAGAAGAGGTAGAATCCATTCAAAGCGTAATTTAGTCATTTGAAATTTTCATTCTCAAGTTCATTAAAAGCATAACTCAGTCATTTGATGCATGCATGCTTATATCTCTATTTATAAACGTAAATGTAGAATCAAATTCAAAGCATAATTTAATAATTTGGTGTATGCATCTTTCTATCTCTAGTCATAAACAAAGAGACAATTTAGCCATTCACAGAGAATGGAATGTTTAAATTTGATTCTGGGAAAGAAAAGGATTGGTGTTTCCAAACAAACATTTCCCTTATGCATCGTTATGCAAAAATAAAAATTATTGTTTTTAAAACAATTACATTTTTAAAGTAATCCAAACAGATCATGGAATCATTGGCTTGAGTTAACATATACATATACATACCTCTTAAATGTGACATTGTTGTTTTAATGTTGTTTTCAAATATTATGTTCATCACGAGGTAGTTAGTAATGCATAAGTATGCAAATGCAATATCCTCGTAATATATGTATATAAGATAAACTAAGGCTAAATTGTAAGCACAACTAAACTTATATTAACCACCACTTCCCTCTTTACAACTTTAGAGTCCAAAAATATTCTATAGGGCCAAGGTGACTCTTCTTGTGATCTAGGTGTTTGGCTTGCAACTCCATTAAACTTTGTGTTTAAAAATTATGTCACATTCCTCCCAATTTCAAGTAGATCTTTACAATCCAATGACAAAAAGTCCAAAGGTGAGTGATCTAAATATTGAGTGTTTCTAAAGAAAACCCAACCTTCATCTTCCATTGCTCATGAGGTTGAATTCCCTCTTTTAGTATTTGAGACCACCCCTTTAGGAGGGTGCATAAAATTAGACAATGAGAGATAATTATGCATTTGACTAATGGTTCAGAGAATTAAGAATTTGGTCATGTACATCTCTTTGCACAACTATATTTGTAAACTCATTATATATGTTTGTAAACTCATTAAATATGCATATGAAGTATACAAGAAATGTTATAATTTCCTCCATGGTTATGTATTGAATCTTGGTAGATAAAAGATAAACCCTTAAATTCATAATGATATAATGCATCCATAAAAGAATAAACACAAGAATGTAGAGAAAACCCTTAAGGTAGGATAACACCATCAAGTACTCCTTAGAGAAGGAATCAATGGCACAATCCATACTTGTACAGTTCAATCTCCCCTTCGGTACCTCCCTTGGTACCTAATATTACATCATTTATCCTCCCTAGGTGCTTCCCAGGGTACATTTCATTCCATTCCCCTTTATGTATTTTTAACTTGAAATATGAGTGGAATCCATATAATGTGATATGTTAACCAAGTAGTCAATTGGTACGAAGAACGAGCATCCATCCATCCTAGCCGAATGTGTGCATTGGGACTAGTTGTTGCATGGACACCTCAATCGTGTGCATGATTTCTCATGTGTCTTCTTGCTGTATTTGTGATAACCAATATCACCATACATTAGTTTCGTTCCTCCGTGTACTTGTATATCGGGTGTTGTTGTATTTCCATTTAGTTTCATAGTAGGGTTTTTTATGCTCACAAGTACCTTATCTTGATGACATTTTTTCATAGAACAATATGAGTAGTGATATAAAACAACCTTAGCTATTGTTTTTTTGTCTTTGATTCTTCAACATGTAGTTCCTTTAAATCATGCATCGTTGTATATTATTCTTCCTTATTATGCCCTTCCTGGGACTCTCCTTCAAAATGCTTATGTAGACTCTTCTTCAGATGAACAAACTATGACTCTACATCTGATGTTGCTATTGGTGTTTAAGTTTCACTACAATCTCTACTTCATGTGCCACCTTATGCACTTGTTGTTCAGTAAGAGAAATATATTACAATGTGGATTTATTTTTCATAATCATCATCATCATTATCACCACTGACATTGTCATTGTCATCCCCATTGAAATCACCATCGACAATGATGTCGTCATCGACATCACCGTCATGATGATTATGATGGTGTTGTTTATGATGACGATGATGATTACTGACGACAATGACAATGACGATGATGCTGCTTATGATGATGGTGATGTTCTTGATGATGATGTTGATGAAGATGTCAATGACTATCATGATGATGACGACGACGACGATGATGATGACCGAGATGGTGATGAAGATGATGATGATGATCGAGATGGTGATGAAGATGATGATGATTTTGTATATGTAGACAATGATGTTGTTGTTTAATATGATTATTAGGTTGAACATTGATGATGATGTTGCTGATGTTACTAATGGAAAATGAGAAATTAGTGACCACGAGACCAAAAGTTTTGGTCACCACAGTTTTTTTAAAGGGATAAATGGCCAAAATTGATAATTCTAAGTGAGCTAACTAAAAACGACCAAGATAAATGACCACTTTTGGTCATGGGATAAAAACCAAATAAAAACAACCAAGATAAATGACCAAATTTGATCACGGGATATCTAGACTACAAATGACCAGATTGCAATTGGTCATTTATTTGGTCATTTTTAGTTGTGTCACTCCGACAATGGAAAAAATTGCAAATTTGACAATGAATTTGTACATTTTACTAAATTCTAACACTGCATATGGATTCAGAGACCCCTTTTAAAGGGGTCTCTGAATCCATCTGCAGTGTTAGAATTTAGTGGGGGTCTCTGAATCCATCTACAGTGTTAGAATTTAATAAATTAATAATGTACTGTCACAACTCAGCATGAATTGACCAAATTAATATATATATATATAATACACATTGGTTACTATTATTGGTATATAACGACGTCAAACACATGTTTAAATAGTCCCTATGATCTTAGTCGATGATAGTGGCAGTCTTGAAATTTGACCCCAGAACTAGAGAAACCCAAGTGTTGGTTAGAGACATTTGTTTCCCAAATGGGTTATCTTTAAGTAAGGACCATTCATTTTTTTGTGTTCACAGAGTCAGTTACTGGCACACAATATGGGGGTCTTTGAATCCATCTGTAGTGTTAGAATTAGTAAATTGTAGATCCTCTCATGTGTCATGGCTAAAAAATTGACACCAAATTAGCTATCATGACGATGTCCTAGAAAGCTATGGCTTATATCAATATTAAAGGCCCTTTAATATTGCATATCAATTTTGAGAGCCCCTTCTACCTGGGTGTCTCTAGTCAAGACATGCAGTGAGGTCCCTATAGATTCAGATGTTGGTGGATGTGTTCACTAGTCGGATTGTCACCAAATTAGTGTTATGTCTGATCATGATCACAACTTCCTAGCTTCTTTAAAGTACATACATACATATATGTATGTCATCGAGGAAAAATATTTTAGAAAATCCTGAATCTGAATATCTAAAAAAGCACATAAATCCAAACTCTTCAATTTCTTCTCTGAAGCACTCTCCAAAATTTGGTGCCATTAACCTCTTTTCATAGTTAATGGGCACATCTAAATGCTAACGAATTTTGTTTGTGTTATATTTTATGTTTTTTTAAATATATATATTTGTTAATTTTTTTAGATTATAATAATATATATTATATATAATATTTAACGTTTTTATAAAAAAATTATTTTTTTATATATTTTGATGGTGGTTGTGAAAACCGTTAGTCCTTTGTAATTGGTTTTCCTTCTTTAACAAGGAAGGCAGGACATCACGGACAAGGATATACCTTACTTACTTTGGAAAATTTTCTTTATAAAATGACATTTGTGTTCTGAGTTTGAATTTGAGATTTCATATTGTTTAGAAAGAGCCAAAGGTGCAATTGTTTATTATTGTGGCACAGGGTGCATCGTCCTATGCCAATATTATGCTTTTTTAAATAATAATTAATGTCTTTGAATTAATGTATAGTTTAAGTTGGAACTTACTTTCTACTTCCAAGATGCAATCCTCGTCATTGCTCTAATGGAACTAATGCCTCAAATTTTATATGCAACTTGAGGGGTAACATACTCTACAACATTGTTTTTAGCACTCTTTCTTCTACCGACTCCTTTGAAGCAGAGTGTGGAACCCTGGCACTGTCGTCTAGCCGTTAGAAGGCAGACCAACCTACCTGAGTCCCAAACCCCTTGAACAATGTGTTCTCGTGGGAAGTTGAAAATCTAATGTTGATACTTAAAACCATGATGCAGAAGGAATGACACACTAAAATAACCTCCAAAGTGGTCAAGATGCTACAGAATGAGTGAAAGGATGGCAAGAATTTCACCGAAGCTTGAGGAAATATATAAAGAAGCTACAAACGAGTTGAGATTGATGTAGGATTCAACAAAAACAAACACTCCATAGCGTAATGCTGGAACAAAATGGTGTAATGTTGGAATAAATTTCAGGAATTTAACACGTCAAGAAGAAAATAGACATAGTAGAGCCAGAAACCTTACCGAATACACTACAACCCTATAAGGAAATTGATGGCCAAGCTCAACATTCTCTCAAACTGAACATGCAAGAAAAAATCAGCTCGCCAACCAGGCCTCTCGATTAATATATACCAGTGACAAAAATGGCCTAATGCTGGAACAAATTTTAGGAATTTAACGTGTCAAGAATAAAACAGACATAGTAAAGCTAGAAACCTTACCGAATACACTACAACCTTGTCTGAATACACTACAACCCTGTAAGGAAATTGATTGCCAAGCTCACCATTCTCTCCAACTGAAAATGCAAGAAAAAATCAGCTTGCCAACTAGGCCTCTCGATTAGTATATACCAGTGACGGGTAAAGGCAGTTATCGCCGCATACTCCACTTGCTATCGTCGGTCATTCATGCGGTTTGCCACCTGTTGTGAAGATCCTTTATCGCTAGTCATCCATGCAGTATGCCACCTGTTGTGAAGATCCCTGATCAGCGTTTTAGAAAAAATAATACCTGTGGTCCATGCGATCTGCCACCTGTTGTGAAGATCCTGATCAACGTTTTAGAACAAATAAATTATTACGTAGATGATTTGAATATTTATTATAATAAATTAAATATATATATTAATATTACTATTTATTATTTATCATAAAAAATTAAATAAATAAATTCATTAAAATAATGTTTTATTATTCATATATAATTATATTAGGAATGTTCATCATAAATCATAAAAGTTAAATTAATATTTTTATATTTATAAATAAAATAGTTTTACTTATAAACTTTGTTTTATATAAAATTAAATTAATATTTTTATATTTATAAATAAAATAGTCTTGCTTATAGATTTTGTTTTATATTTCTATAACTATATTAAAAATGATCATCATAAATTATAAAAAATAAATTAATATTTTCATATTTATAAATAAAATAGTTTTAGTTATTGATTTTGTTTTATATAAAATTAAATTAATATTTTTATATGTATAAATAAATTAGTTTTACTTGTGGATTTTGTTTTACATTTTTAATACTTCTAATAATTGATAAGAGCTCTTTTATAATTTAATATAAAATCACTAATACATATAATTATTTGATCATGATATTATTAACAACATTAAATTACATTACATGTATTTACTTTTTTTATTAATACGTTTATTATTACCTATCGTTTTCATTAAAAAAACTAATACATATA